>JBAMNC010000118.1:0-443665 GCA_037902135.1 Cetoscarus ocellatus | reverse complement strand
GGTCATTAGGGAGACCCAGTAAAATTAACAATTCCAGCTTATGTGGGCTTCCTAAAGACTCAATAAAAATAAAACATAAAATCAGCCATCTTTAATATTTGAAAAGCAAACATCTGTAAAAAACTGTAGTCCCAGCAGTTAGCTTAAAATCACCACTTAATCCTGTCTGTCCTCACGTCTCTCCTGTCCTGTCTTTCCTCCCTGTTTAAACTGCTTCAGGAAAAGAATGGTGGAGAGCAATAAGTGTAAGATCATACACATTGTATGCTGGAAGAGGATAACAGTTCATCAGATCTTCGTGCTTAATAAACACATAATCCTTTTGGGCAAAGCCTACCTCAGAGTAGTCACTTAACTTTACAAAAGTATGTTTCTCTGAGACAAAGTGGACGGAATTATGGGCAACAATGACAAGAATAATCTTCCCTATGAGAAGTCCTTCATCACTATTCTCAAGCAAGATGAACATCCCGTTTTTGTAGTCTGTGCTGTTCACTGTAACATAGTTCAAAGCTAGGGCTGTCACCTTATATTCGATATTCGAATAACCGTTCAAACATGGGGATAATATCCATCACTGAACAGTAAATAAATATTCAAATGTAACATATTGAGTTTAGCGGCACATCAGGGTGCCTGGAGCAGTAGACCGTTTCATCCAACAGATCAGCGCAGCTTGACCGTCAGCCACATGTGCTGCTCTCTTGACCTCAGTAAACAAAGAGTTTCTACTCCAAGTGGACAATAACAGCACCGAATCATCTGAGGAGCACTGTGTGGTAGTAATTTGGGTTCTACACCATTGATGGCTAACTTAAAATCAAAGACTAAGCTGTGTGTCAGATATGTGCAAAGGAGCTTAGTCACTTGTCCTCCACATCAAATTTGCATGTATCTACCGTCGCCTTTTCATCCAAGTTATACAGCCAAGAGCAGTGGCGCTTCATCAAGAGTTCAACCACGTATGACTGGGTTTTTTCGGCAGGGTCTTTGCCCAAGGCGTGGATAAGAGAGTCTCTGTCCCTTACTGGGTGGGGGTGGGGATGGGGGCAAAATAGCCAAATATCTTCGGTTATTTCCGTGTATGTTCGAAAACCGTTCAAGTTTGATTTTGAGGAAAAGTGACAGCCTTATTACAAGCCACTGCACACTGTGACTCAAATGGATATCTGGCTACTGATGCCCTGATTATCTCATTGTAATCATCTACATAAAAATCAGTACTCATCTCTATCTGTATAAGTGCAGGAAACAAGTTTCCAGCACTCAAGTACACCTTCAGAAGTTGGTGTCTCTCTGGCACACTGTTTGAAAAAACATATGTTTGCTTTCAAACGGCAGAGTCAACAGGCGAATAAGTGGGCCAAGTGGATGATGAGCTCTGGATAATGGCACAGATAGTGATGCTTTGGCCTAAGGGAAAACAGGAAAAGCCTTTTCCTGTTGCATATGTACTCCTCAGTGATGACTTTCAAATATGCTACGTGACCTGCTGTAATGGCTGGTGCGCAGAGAAGCTCCACTATCTCCTTCAGCTGCAAAATGAGCTGCCACACCTCATTGTCAGAGGGATCTTTAATCCTGCCTCCCACCAAGAGAGGTAGCAATCTAAGAAGCACCAGTTTTAAACTGCACCTGACTAAATTGCAAACATACCAAGCAAGGTCATAAGATATGACTCCCTCAAATAAGTCGTGACCTAGACATGGTGGGAGGCCAGGCTGGCAAACATGGAAATCAGCAACCTGGTTAAAAGGAGAATCAAACTTGACACCACAAACAGAATCTGTGCCACTAGTTGGTGAAATTTCTTTCATGGGACTGGCGTGTTCTTGTGGTCCCACACAAGTGGGGATTCTTCATGAATGTATCGCTGTCTGTCTCACAGTAGCAGCAGAAATGAGTAGACCGACTGAAGATCTCCAGGAAACCACCAATACAGTGGGATCCCAAGTTGTCCCCAGCAATAGAAACCACAGAGCCTTTCACTACACTGCCATCATATATGACAACACCTCACTCTCCAGGATTTTGAGGTCTTCAATCAGATGTGCAGAAACCCTCTGTATCCCAAAATACTTAAGGTCCTGCTCCCTGCATTAAAGAACAAGTTGCATTTGATCCACAGATGATCTATTGTATGGCAATATGTCTGTTACAGTCAAGTAAACTGCCAAAACCTTGTGTTTTTTTTCTGACCCAAGAGGGTTCACAACCTCAAAAGCATCTTGGTCCAGTATCAAACCAAGTGAGGAAGGCTCAGCTCTCAATAATGGATTACTCTTCCACCTCTTCAAGATAGTGGCGCGGTCAGTCACAGCAGCCCATAGCTCCTCAACTTTTAGCAGCAATTTTGTATTTATAGTACTCTTTGTGTGTATTTACCAGTCTACGGGCCTACAGTACAGCAAAGCCGACTTGCTCGCGCTATATGTCAACAATTGAGGCCACTCAGACCAAAATAACTGGGATTCTATCCCTCTGGACCTACGGGGCTACCCCGCGGGACCTACCATCACTCCCCCACCCCTGAAGCAGCGCAGAGAGAAGACAAAAGTGGAGCAAGAGAGGTGGGCTAGCCGCTAAGCTAAAAGCTAACACCGTCAACAAGATGGACGAACTATGTTTGCGGATCACATCTCATGGGGTGGATTACCATGTGATATCATCACGGAGTCTTGGCTGGACAAAAACATCCACATGCTAGCATCGAGCTAGCAGGCCACGCCGTCTTCAGAGCAGACAGGACCACGGATTCAGGCAAGAGTAGGGGTGGAGGCCTCTGTGTTTACATCGACAATAGATGGTGCACTAACTTTGCCATTAAAGACTATTTCTGCTCCCTGAAAACAGAATACATGATGCTGCAGGGTAGACCATTCTACTTGTGCAGAGAGTTTACATCGGTAGCTATGATCGCTGTTTATGTGACGCCTCAAGCTGACGATAAGGTAGCCATGGAGAAGCTAGATTCATGCATTAGCCAACACCTTGTGGCTCAACCGGACAGCGTCGTTATAGTGGCGGGGGACTTTAATCACTCCAACCTGAAGCCTGTGCTGCCGAAATTCCACACATATGTGAACTTTCCCACAAAGGGGGAAAAACAAACTGGATCAGGTCTACTGCAACATCCCACATGCCTACAAAGCCAGACCCCTGCCTCATTTGGGTCTCTCTGACCATATGTCTCTATCCCTGGCTCCAGCATATAAACCACTCATCTGCAGACAGAAACCAGAAACAAAGACAGTCAAAGCGTGAACTGAGGAAGCCACTTCAGCACTGCAGGACTGCTTTGAAACTACAGACTGGGAAGTTTTTGCTGAGGGGACAGACCTGGAAGGACACACATCAGCTGTGCTGGATTATATCAACTTCTATGCTGAGTGTGTGACTGAGACAACTGGGAGGAAGTTCAGCTTCTGGAACAGTGGTGTCTCAATAACAACCTGGACCTGAACACCAGCAGAACCAAGGAAATGATTGTGGATTTTAGGAGAACCACACACATGGAGCGCCCTGCCCTCTGCATCAATGGAGAGGAAGTGGAGAAGGTGCAAAGTTTCAGATTCCTTGGTGTGCACATCACAGCTGACTTCACCTGGGCTGTCATCACCTTTTGCCAGGTGGGGAAGGCCCAACAGAGACTTTACTTCCTCAGGAAGCAAAAGCAGGCTTGCCTCCCCCCAACAACTGCTGATTTACTTCTACAGAGCCACCATCGAGAGCCTCCTGATGTACTGCTTCACAGTATGGTCCAACAGCTGCACAGCAGAAGACAGAATGAATCTTCAATGTGTGGTAAGGGAGCCAAGAAAACCATCGGGACCACACTAGCCCCCCTCAAGGACACTTGCTGTGTTCAGGTAACATGCTTGGTGCCCTGTCCCCAGTGGAACCCAGGACCGAAATCTGGGGGAATAAAAAATGAAGACTTTATAAAAGTAAATTAACTATCCTGTCAGTTTCATAATTTGAATAACTTTAAAAATGTAAAGAAACAACAGGGGGAGGACAGAGAGAGAGATAGCCACAGAAATCAAATGCCAAAACTAGCCAAATATCAATCTACAAATAAAACAGAGGAATTAGCACTCAGTATTAGATTTGGGTGACTGAAACTGTAGATATACTGAACAAAACGAATAAGCATGAAAAGCATCTCTCAAACAACACACTTTAAGTCAAAATCTGTATGTCACATCATTAACTGAAATGTCAACTGTCATTATACTAAGGATTGCTGAGTAAGCATGTGTAAAAACTGTGTTAATCCCATTAAAAATTACAGTACTAATGATTACAGTTTTGAAAAGGTCTCCCAACTGTGGCTTTGGCAAAAAACATCAGAACACAATAACTTGCAGCAAAAGAGAGATAAAGGACATTCTTAGTGCTTTATGACCAAAATTTCAAAAACAAAGTCATGCACCGAAATTCTTCTGATGTCTAAAGTGCACAAAATTTGTCCTCTTTGATGTTAGGTTAAAGCAATAGATCAGAGTATAATTTCTTTGAAATATTATTGAACAATTTCATAATTCTTTTACGTGAATGTGAAATAAAAGGGTTTCAAAGTGCAGATTCTGCAGAGGTTGGTTCTCAGCATTCACACGAAGGGCCCTAATTTCCTGGCACAGAGCAGGGTGGCGGAGCCTGGCGCATCTCGCGCAGTGGTAATTTCGTCTGTCACACCACCATGCGCAGCCAATTTGGCAATTTGGTGGACCGGCTGCGCCGAGATGGGTTTGCAGCGCACCAGGGGCAGGTGTCGACAGATTCAGCTTGGCGCAGTGACAGTTTCACGCCAAAGAGCTGCGCAGGAGGTGCGCTGAAAGCTCGCCAGTTCCAACTTGGTCTATTCTCGGCGCAGGCAAAGTGAGCTGGTGCAGTGGTAATTTGGCTGACACGCGCGCAGTGCACACATGTCACCAAATCCTCACAGGCAGGTATCCAGAGTGTCAGACACATTTCAATGCAATAAACAATCACAGCAACCACTATTTAGTGTAAACCGTCTGAACCAGCACTTACATTTGTATCTATATTAACTGTCCCGTCACATCTGATGTCAGATCAGAGACATTTGTCATAATGGAAACTCAACCTGACGGCAGCTGGAAGAGTATCCAGTTTTCTCTCTCTCATGACATTCAAAAGAAAAGAAAAAAGAGAGAGACGCTCGCTGAATAAATGTAAGCCACTTGGTGTCATAAGGATTTACCTGTGATTTCCCATATTTCTCTGTTTTAATCTTTATTCTTAACGTGATCTAAAAAGATGGAGTACATTACTGCAAGGAGGATGAGGAGGAGATACTGGGAGAGAGTATTTCACCAAAGGTTCCGCTATTTGGCGATGACAGACCAGGAATGCAGGTGGATCATAAGCAAGATGAATGGATTAGCCTGCTGCTGTGTTTAAATGTAATTGTCACTTAATTTTGTACTCCTATTTATGACACAGGAACAGATTACATCTGTCCCGTGAGGTGGTCCACACAGTGACGCGCAACATGGTCTCCAATGCGCAGCCCGGTGGCCCCTGCGCTCTCCCAGTTGCTATAAAAGTGACAGAGGCTCTGACCTTCTTTGCCACCGAGGTGAAATTGGCACTGCACCTCGCCCACAGCGCATTTAAAGGCGAGGAGAGACGTTCATTTGATTGGTGAAGATTACATTCGGCTGTGTTAAACCCACTCACGCCATCACTCCTCCCTCGTTGCCACTTGCGCCGGAGGGAGGGACGGAGGCTTGGGTGCCCCTCACTGCGCCGTGCACGAGAATTCCAAAATGCCCTGGACACACCCCGTTGTTGTGGCAGGGCAGGTGCGTTGCGCCTGCACCTGGTCTACGAAATTAGAGCCCTCACTTGCTGAAGGTGTAACTATCAAACCTTTAAAACTATGTTGGAGATGGAAAGAGTGAAACAAGTCAAGACTGGAGGAGAAAGAGAGGGAGTTAGAAACATTTTGCACTCTTATTAGTTACAGTAGGAGGAGTGGTTTTACCTCAAGGTTGCTGGCAATCTTTTCTGTCTGAACTGGCCCATCAACTGTCTTGGGACACCCCGTCTTTCTAGAGCGCTGGGGACAGAAAAAAGTGGCTGTGAAAATAAATCAGTCTGCCAATACATGTTGAATGCCTCTGACAGGACTGAGGCTGAAGTGAAAGTTGACAGGTTTAGATCACAACCTATGGAGATGAGACCTGACTTGTGTTTTCCCCTGGTCCTACACTCCTACCTCAAGCTGTTCCATTAACTTTTAATGTCAGCATAGTGGAGGTACAAGGCTAAGGGCCTAAATATAGCATAGTAGATGATAAAACTCCTCCACACCCATCTCCTTTTTCATTCAACTGAAGTCATAAAATATATGTTTCTTTAAAATGATGTTGTACATATCTGTCACAGGGTTTGCATGGTAAAGAATCATATTCCACTTGCATGTTTGTGCAGCAGGTTGTGTACATACTTTACAGCAAAAACGCTGTCATATTAGATTATTTTTAATTTTTTAATTTAACCTTTATTTAACCAGGAAAAGAATTTAAAAAATGTGCTTCTGCCAAGATAGGCAGAAGCACAGTTAACAAAGTTACTTACATCACAACAGCATCACATACAAACACACATGACATGTATAATACTTAAAGTACAGTGAAAAAAAAATAACAAAGACAATTAATTGACAAGCTGAACTATTGAAGGAACCAAGATCATCTGTTGAAACATCTGCAGCCAGATGCAGTATTCACAAAATTTAACACCTACTTCCAGTGAGTCCAGTGAAACCAGCTCACTGAGTTTTCAGGTCTTGTTGCAGCTCATTCCAAGCAAAGGGAGCAGCAAATAAAGGTCTTTACTATGCTCAGTTTATGCCTTAGGAAAAGACAACAAAAGGAGATTCTGAGACAGAAGGTTATAAGATCCTGGACTCCTCTGACAGATGAAGGTCAAAAGGCATGAAGGGAGTAGGACCTAAAATCACCTTGTAAATGAGAATATGCCAATGCTTAAGTCTACAAGTAAACGAAGAGGACCATCCTACACGTGCATACAAGACGCAGTGATGAGTAAGGATTTTAAGTTTGTGATGAACCTCAGAACTCCATGATACACAGTATCCAAGGCATGTAAGCTCTGAGAAGAGGCATGCATGTGTAAAACATCGCCATAATCAAGCACAGACAGAAATGTGGCAGCAAACAAGTTTTTTTCTGGAATCAAATGACAGACAAGATTTGATTCTAAAGTAAAAACTCAGTTCCAATTTTAACCTCTTTACCAGTTGCTGTAAATGCAAAAGAGTGAGGCTCATCTATTAAAACGCCAAGATATCTATAGGTCGACACAGACTCAATTTGGGTACCCTCCACAGGTGTAAATGGAGGGCAGGGTCAAAGGCTTAGATTTTGAGACTGGGAAAACAGCAGTACTTTCATCTTTTCAGCATTCAAAAACAAGTTTCAAGTCATAAAAATTTCTCTGCGCAATCATAAAATCCAATTGTAACTGAGCGAGAGCTTGCTATGTTGTGGGTGCCATACAATAAATGACAGTATCATCACCATAAAAATGAAAGTTTGCATTAATAATCACTGTCATTAATATTGTTGATATAGAGGATGAATAGAAGTGGCCCCAAGACTGAGGCACCCCTTTTGTTACTGTGAGGGAGTCAGAAGTGAGGCCTTCAGCATGGACACACTGCGTTCTGTCAGTCAGGTAGTTGCTGAACCAGTTTACTGCCTGTTCAGATAGCCTTGCTCTGGTTAGCCTTTGTTTAAGAATTGCATGGTCTACTGTATCAAAGTCCTTGGAGAGATCGGTAGAAAGAGCTGCACAGTGCTGCTTATTATCAATAAAATCTATAAAATCATTAAAAAACTTTAAGAGCTGCTGATGATGTGCTGTGTTTTTTCCAAAATCTGACTGATAAACAGCTAAAATGTCATTGGTCTTTAGAAAATCCTTCAGCTGTTCACTGACCAGAGATGCCAATACCTTGACCAGGACACAGAGCTTGGAGGTGGGCCTGTAGTTATTTAAAACCATAGGGTCTCCTCCTTTGAGCAGAGGGAGTACAAAGGCTGCCTTCCATAGGGGGGAATGACAATTTTGTGCTCAAGGAGAGATTAAAAATGTAAGTCAGAAGTGGGCCAATGAAATCAGCGGCTACTTTAAAAAAAACAAGACTCCAGTTTATCAGGACCTGCTTCCTTTGAAGTGTCTTAAAGTTTTAGGGCCTTTTGTACCTCAGAGGCAGAAGGAGTAATTTAAAGATCCTCAACCATCTGACTCAACTGTTAAAGGACAATCTTTTCTGGAATTAAAAGACTCAAATAAAAAAAAACAGAGGCTATAAAATGCTCATTGAAACAGGTGAGGAATTTGGTCTTCTTTGTGACTACATCAGAATCTTTTAAAATACAAGGAGGCAGCTCAATCCCTTTATTCGTTCCTGATAGAGTTTTGATGGTGGCCCAGAAACTTTGAAGGGTTATTTAGATTTTAGTGGTTTGAGAAAGAAAATGATTGGCCTTAGTTTGTCTTATTTTGGTGGTACATGCATTTCTGAATTGTCTAAAAACCAGCCAGTCACTGTCTTGATTTGAGCTTCAGGTCGGACTTTTTCACTGGAGACCCTGAGTGTTGATGTATAGTGCATCCGCATCAGCAGCGCAAACTGCTCTGCTTTCCTTAGGTCCTCACAACATAAAAGAAGAGAAATATATAGAGTACATAATGCATTAACAACACGTTTTAAAGATGGCTTTACTAAACCAGGTTTTATGCAAGTTTTTTGTTAAACATTACTTGCTTGTCTTTCTCCATGGACTTTCTTAGACGTGGGTCTATAACTGCAGCTTGGATGGCTAAAAATGCTCACAGAAGCTCTCCATCATTAAAAACAGAGCGTTCCATCTCATCCTCACATCCAAGGGAAATGTGTGCTGGGGCAGCTCTGAAAGGCAAACATGCACACAAACATGACGAGATTAGTAAAGCAGTATTAAATTCTCATTATTTATCATTTTAGATTCATACTTATACACTATACTGCCAAAAGTATTCGCTCACCCCATCCAAATAATCAGAATCAGTGTTCCAATCACTTCCATGGCCACAGGTGTATAATATTCAAGCACCTAGGCATGCAGACTGCTTTTACAAACATTTGTAAAAGAATGGGTGGCTCACCAACTTTCTGCACTACAGACCTCCAAACTTCATGTGGCCTTCAGATTAGCTCAAGAAAAGTGCGCAGAGAGCTTCATGGAATGGGGTTCCATGGCCGAGCGGCTGCATCCAAGCCATACATCACCCAATGTATATATTGGCAGGCTGTGATTAAAGTTTTTAAATGTATTCTTACCAAGGAGTTGTTACTTCTCTTTGAGGTCTGTTTTAGCCATATGGGATCTCTTCACTCCATACAGATCGCAGAACCATCCCTGCCACCCAGTTAGAAATGGTGTTGCAGTCGTGCAGCTTCTGAGCTCCAAGGTTAAGCATGTACGCATAAACATGGATATGTAATAATGTCCATGTTTGCTGCATTATCCACTGTGGCTGCCATCACCTCCTTTTCACTCCAAGCTCATCCAGGATCCCCTCAATCTCCTCTGCCACAGCTATCCCTGTCTGAGATTCATGCACTGCTTTTGTTTATTCTGACTTTTCCCCCGTAAGTGTGATGTACAGTGAGGTAATGATCTTGACTAAAACTGGTCCAACCATCAGCTGTGCTGGCTGCTTTTGTGACATGTTTCAGGTCAGAGATCAGATTGCTCTTTTCAACCCCATACCAAGCAGAGATCAGATGATTTGCTAATTGTCTCTGTTTTGGGCATGGTATTTTGAGTTTGGTCTTTATCATCTCCCTACAGAAAACATGGGAATAAATGAGACATAACTACAACGGTTCAAACAACATGCAATTTTGACAGTGTAGGTTTCATCTGAGCAGATACCAGAAAATATGCTGCAAATTAAACTACCGAAATTCAAGAAGTATCTGCTGTGGCAAAAGGGTGTAAATCCATCACCATAAATCTGGTAACTGCTCAGTGACATTCGTTTCTATTCACGTTTGTCATTTTATTCTTTCCTGCCTCAATGAAAGGGGCTGCTGAAGGTGCACCAGAGCAATCTGCTGCAGGACCCTGAGCCAGTGTGAGAGCCAGCCTCTGATCTAGTACGACTCTGGCCGCCATCGTCATCTAATGTAATTCCAGGAGATGGAGAGTATTTGTATAGGGAAAGGGGGCTAACACGGCGCTAACATTAACACAACAGACAGGGCCAGGAGGAGTTAAATGTTACTTTCAACATTTAAAGCAGATGACGCCGAGACGTTAGCTACGCTCCTGCTTTTGTCCTGTATGAGTATCACCTTCGCTAAGTAGCGTATCAAATATGCTACATTCATGCAAATCAATTGCTTGTTGCATGGACGAATGTTTCTGCATATTGAAAGTATTCCCCCCATTAGACAGAGTTAAAGCTTTGCAAGTGCTGCAAGTAGCCCCGCTATGATCTTTTCATGTGAAATTATGCCCAAACTCTGGAGTGCTTCTGCCATATTGGGGAAGTTCAGAACAAAAACACACTTCTTGGATGTTACGTCATCACACATAGAGACCTAAGAGGAACTGATGAGCAGAAATCATCAAGAAGGCAGACAAACAATTTCCTAGGAATACACAATTCAGGAATCCCACTATGCCCCATAAGTTGCTAGCCTCGGGTCAGTAACTTACAATCTATCTAAAGCATTGGCAAAAATAATAAAACCCCTCCGAGGATAGGCGGATCAACACTGCAAAAACTCAAAACACCTGACACACGAACTTCGCAACATAAAAATAGACACAGATGAAATATTAATTGTAAAGATTCATCCTCCCTCTCAGTCTCTCTCCCCCTTCACTTCCTCCTTCTTTGCCAGCTGTGGGCATGGTTACCTCCTGCTCCAGCCCTCACACCTGCACCTGATCAATCACCTCCACTTTATAAGCTGCCTGGAGTCTCTCTACTTCGTCAGTGGATTTCCTCTTCAAGGAGTGGTTTGTTGACTGTATCCTCTGATCTACTTTTGCCTTCTCTTGGCTTTAAGCCTTTTGCTCTCATTTTGGAGTCTCTCTCTTTGAAGATTGTTTTTTGTATGCTGCTTTTTGTCTTCCACCACATGGATACTAACCTTATGCCTTCTGCTCCCCTCTCTCCGCAGTGTCTCCTGGAGCTCTCACCCTGCCAACCTTGTATATACTCACTTTATTCACATGAACACTTACCTGATCACTGGATTCCTTGCCCTAGTTGTTTGTGTCTCCACCAGTAAAATCGTTGCTTAGTTTTGATTTTGCCTCCGGTCTCCAGCTTTTGGGTCCAAACTATACACACTAGAAGGACTGTTTCCTGACAGTAATCCACAGACCACAGATGGAACCAGTGAAGTCGGATCAACTAAAGGAAGCAATAGCTAATCAGGGAATTCTCCTTGGGCAACATGACAGCATGCTATGGGGAGTAGCAGGTTCCCTGGAGGAGCTCACCCAATCAGGTGGTCCAAATCAGCACACAACTCAATGATCTCACCCTCCACGTTGCTACAAACCTGCCTGTGAGTATTACTTCGGCTTCAGCCCTACTCCTTCTCTCCTCAAGGTGTTTATTCTGTCAGTGAGCCTTATGTCGCGCCTCATGAACCATATTTCGGTGATTTTGGCTCTTGTGGGCGCTTCCTGTTCAATTGTGAATGTTTTTTAGATTACAGCTGTCTAGCTATTCCTCTGATGAGGCTAAAATAGCACACATGGTTAATTTACTTCTGGATAGGGCTGATAAATGGGCTACTGCTTTATGGGAGGGAGGTTCAGAGGTGCTCCATCTTTTGACCAGTTTACTGCTAACCTCCGTAAAATTTTCGATCACCCCATCTGGGGACAAGAAGCCTCCAAATGCTTATTATCTCTCAGTCAAGGGTTTGGGTGTGGATTTTCAGACTCTGGCTAATGAGTGTGGGTGGGATGATCAGTCGCTTGAGGCTATTTTCATTAAGGGTCTATCCGAAGATTTAAAGGATGAATTGGCTACTAGGGACGAACCACGAACCCAATCTTTGAGTGCGTCATTATTTTGTGTATCAAAATTGATAACCGACTGAGAGAGAGGACCAGGGAGAAAGCAGAAAGGTCTCACCGGACGGCTCCCCCTCCTGGTCAGGTTAGCACTCAAACACTTCCTCTGCCTGCTCTGCCTCCTCCCACTCCTCAGACTCCCCCTCTTGTCATGGAGGAAACCCATGCAATTGGGAGAGACTCGTCTCAGCTCAAAGGAGAGACAGCAATGTCTGGAGGAGCAGTTGTGTATGTACTGCGAAGGTGGTGATCACTCTCCTCCACTCCTGTCCTAACCAGCCCAAAAGGGCGGACTCATCATTAGTGAAGAACGTAATGGTGAGTCACTTCTTCCCCAAGCTCTTCTTATAGAGTATCCTTTTCTGTTACTTTATCCTGGTCTGGACAGGCAAGTAAGACAGAGATTTTTTTTTAGACTCAGGAGCCAATGATAATGTAATTCACCATGATTTCGCCACCAAACATCACATTCTTTTAGTTCCCTTCCCTACCCCCAAAGAGAGTTGAAGCTCTTGATGGTTGCATTTTTGCCCTCCATGACCCATTGCACTATTCCTCTCACTCTCTTACTCTCTGGTAATCATCGTGAACAAATTAGCTTCTTTGTCATTCCTTTGCCTTTCTGTCCTATCGTTTTAGGCCTCTGCTGGTTTAAACAGCACAGTCCACACTTCAATTGGTGTAACTCTTCCATCCTTAGTTGGAGTCTCCACTGTCACTCAGTTTGCCTCCAATCCGCTTTACCTGACTTTAAGCCCTCTAGTAATCCCTCTTCTCCTCCTGATTTAACTAATGTTCCCCAAACTTACCATGACTTGGCTTCCGTCTTTAGTAAGGAGTTGGCTCACTCTCTTCCCCCTCATCTCCCCTATGATTGTGCTATAAATTTGCACCCCGGGGCTCCACTTCCCTCTAGTCACCTCTATAATCTCTCTCGTCCTGAGAGAGAAGCTATGGAGGACTACATTAGAGAGTCATTGGCTGCAGGTCTTATTCGTCACTCCTCGTCTCCTCTTGGGGCAGGTTTTTTCTTCATTCAGAAGAAGGACACTTCACTAAGGCCCTGCATTGATTTATTGACTAATGACATTACAGTGAAGGACAAGTCCCCCACTGCTTTAAATGACCTGTCCTTCGAGCCTCTTAGTCACACTCAATATTCACCAAACTTGATCTCAGAAACACGTACCACCTCATTCGTATCCGGGAGGGAGATGAGTGCAAGACTGCTTTTAAAACACCTCTAGGTCATTTTGAATACTGGTAATGCCTTTTGGCCTGACTAACGCCCACAGCAGTTTTTCAGGAAAATAATGAACGACCTGTTCCGCGACATGCTGAACAGGTTTGTTTTCATTTACTTGGATGACATCCTTATCTTCTCCCGATCCCACAGCAAACATCACCAACCATGTCCGCTTGGTCCTTCAACGCCTGTTAGAAAATTTCCTTTTAGTCAAGCTGGAGAAGTGTGAATTTCATGTCCCCTCAGTTAGCTTCTTAGGGTACATTATTGAACTTGGCCAACTGCATTCAGACCCGAGTAAAGATCCAGGCGGTTACTGATTGGTCCCACCCCTACCTCCTGCAAGGAAACTTCAGAGGTTTCTAGGGTTTGCCAACTTCGCTGTTTTATTCGAAAAATTTCAGCAAAGTGGCTTCCTCTTTAACTAGTTTCACTTCCACTAAAAGTCCCCCTTCAGCTGCTGTACAGAAGCAGAAAGGGCTTTCAGTAACCTCAAGGACTTGTTTGTTAAGGCCCCAGTGCTTTTACATCCTGATCCCTCTCTTCAGCTTTGTAGTGGAAGTGGATGCATCTGATTGTGGACTTGGAGCCGTCTCTCACAAAGAGACCCTAAAACCCAAAAGCTGCATCCCTGTGCGTTCTCTCAACGACTCACTCCTGCTGAGAGGGCACTGAGGTACCGTTTTTAAATCTGGACTGATCACAAGAATCTCTCCTATCTACGGTCAGCCCAAGAGGTTGAACGTTAGGCTAGGTGGTCCCTTTCTTATGGATCTGGTTCTGAAAACATCAAACCTGACGCTCTCTCTAGAGTTTATTCACCTCCCTGTGAATCCTTGGAGCCAGCCCCCATCCTTCCTCCGTCCTGCATCTTAGGAGCAGCATGCTGGGAGGTGGAGAGAGCTGTTCGTAAGGTCCAAAGGGATCAATCCAATCCTGGTATGGGACCTCCAAACCGACTGTTTGTCCCAGACTTCATTCGTTCGGTGGCCCTGTTATGGGGACACTCCTCCAAGCTCACATGCCACCCTGGAGCCAACAGGACCCTCAACGTCCTTCAGCAGACCTTCTGGTGGCACAACATGGACACACCCGTGAGTTCGTGGCCACCTGCTCTGTCTGTGCTCCAGGGAAGTCCTCTCATAAGCCCCCTGCTGGTCTCCTGCGCCAGTTACCCATCCCTAAGAGACCCTGGTCACACATATAGCTGTGGACTTCGTCACAGGGACTCCCTCCCTTCCAAAGTAACTCGGTCATTCTCACAGTTGTAGACCATTTTTTCAAGATGGTGCACTACACTCCTTTGACCAATTTGCCTTCTGCCCTTGAGACTGCTAATCTACTTATTCTCCATGTCTTTAAACTGCATGGCATCCCCATGGACATTGTCTCTGACCAAGGCCCCCAATTCTCATCCCCGGTTTGGAGGGAGTTCTGCCGGGCTTTGGGTGCAGCAGCCAGCCTCTCTTCTGGTTTTCATCCGCAGACCAATGGCCAGACAGAGCAGGCTAATCAAGATTTGGAAAATGCTCGACATCCTTCCTCTTGGAGTGACCACTTAACCTGGATATAGTATGCCACAACTCCCTCTCCTGCTCAGCCACGGGTATGTCTCCTGTTATGGGTCTCAACCCCCCCCCTTTTCCATGAACAAAAGAGACTGAGGTGGCATG
The DNA here is from genome assembly GCA_037902135.1 of Cetoscarus ocellatus. Lineage (NCBI taxonomy): Eukaryota > Metazoa > Chordata > Actinopteri > Labriformes > Labridae > Cetoscarus > Cetoscarus ocellatus. The sequence goes on along the minus strand of JBAMNC010000118.1, from coordinate 428,597 downwards.
TCCTGTCTGTCGGCCTGCATCTCAGGTGGGTTAAGGAGGTTTGGAGATGTGTTAGATCGGCATTGTCTAACTCTGCAGAATGCAATAAGAGACTGGCTGATCTTCATTGTTCTCCAGCGCCAGAATACAAACCTGGGCAGATGGTTTGGCTGTGTTCACGGGATCTCCTGCTCCAGGTGGAGTCCAATAAGCTGGCTCCTTGCTTTATCGGCCCCTTTCCCGTGGAAAAGATTGTTAACTCTTCTGCAGTCAGGTTGAAACTTCCAGCATTCCTGAAGATCCATCCCACCTTCCACGTCTCTCTCCTAAAACCTGTGGCTTCCAGCGAGCTCTGCCCTCCGCCTCCCCCCCTCCTCCCCCCGGCTAGAAACCCGCTGATGCAGACAGGAGAGTCGGAGACGTTACCTCCAGGCCACAAGGAAGTGATGTGTTTTGCAGTCCAGATGATCAGGAGATTGGGATCAGACAGTGGGAGAGTCGGAGACAGGCAAAGGATCAGGTAACCAGCACAGTCCGGACTTACAGGCAGAAAACTCGGTGTCAAAGACAGAAGGCGGGGTCGGTAGCCGGGGATCAGACGAGCAGGCAGGTTCAGAGCAGAAACAGGTCAGGATCTTGTAATCAATCCACGGGAAAGGGGTGAGCAGGGCAGGAACAGAGACGAAGCAGGTCGGCAACGGATGATCAGTCCAAAACAATAGGCTGGAAAGGCTTGCATGAGAGCGAAGACGATCTGGCAACTGGTGTGTGTGGAACTGGAGCTTAAGTATGCTGCGCTGATTGCATGGGATGAGCTGCAGGTGTGCTCAGGAGCACAGGTGAGTGGAGTTAGCCTGATGAGCCAGGAGAGGGAAGGAGGCTGGAGACTGTGACACACAAAGGAACTCATGGACTATCTAAACACAATCGACAATACAGGAAAAATACAATTCACACATGAAGAGGAGACGGATAATTCCATAGCCTTCCTGGACATAAAAAATACAGCACACAGACAATGGAGACATCAAAATAAAGATCTGCAGAAACCTACACACACTGATCAATATTTATATGGACATCTGAACACCCCACAACCCACAAACTATCAGTCGTTAGAAAGTTATACAACCGGGCCAGTTTGGTGATGCGCGAATAGGACATAAAAGAAGAAGAACAACACGTTCAACACACACTAAAGAATGCCAGTATCCAAAATGCGCTGTAGAGAAAGGAAAAGTGCAAGTAAAACAAAGGGAAAGCACACAGACTAAAAGGGAAAAAGGAAAAAGAAATAGACAACAAAGGGGCGGTCACATTACCATACATAAGGGGCGTCAGAAAAAATACAAAGAGCCATGAAAAAAAGTACAATATCAACGTGCCGGTAAAACCACACACCAAACTAAGACATTTATTTGTACATCCAAAAGACAAAATAGAACAAATCAGAAATGCAACATAATATATGAAATCCTCTGCCACTCTTTCAACAAAACATACATTGGAGAGACAGGTAGAAGTTTTAACACAAGAAAAAAAGAGCACCAAAAGGAATGTGAAAGAAAACAGAAAAAAGACAGACACAAGCAACAAAAAACAAGGCACTACAAGAAAACGCAAAATCAGCTATCACAGATCACTGCAAGAGGGAAAATCACATCATGGACTGGAACAATGCCAAAGTCGTCTGCACTGAGAGCCATAGACACCAACACTGGATCATGAAGCAGTAGAAATCAGGAAGCCGCGCCCACAGGTCGATGAACCCGGGACAAGGGAGCATACATGCCGTCATACACCAGACAGCAGGAGGTTTGGTCGACCTGTCAAATCTGATAGGGTCATCACGCCTTTGTAAGATCAGCTGAAAAAGGACACGTCACACTTACATCAGGTGACATTCTGACAAAGACGAAAGATTTCTGCCATAACATGTAAAGGTATGAACTAAAAAAAATTTTGTCTGTTAAAAAGAAAAAAAGAAAGATGTTCTACATATCTGTCATATCACTTAGTGATTTAAAATACAGGCATGTTTTACAGGGTTTGCATGATAAGGAATCATCGTCAGTTTCACGTTTTTGCAGCAGGTTGTGTTCATGCTTCACAGCAAAAAGGTTGCCATATTAGATCAGAGTAGATTAGAAGGAACTGTATTATTCCCTTGGGAAGACTCCCTCAGGGATATTAAGATTCCAGCAGCAGCATTACAGAGCACTACACAGGGTAAAAAGAAACACAGGATATCAAAAAAGAAAAAACAATTTGCAGATATAAGTAGAAATATAAATCAATATAACCAAAATATGGCTTCTGGCAATATCAGCGACCCATGATGGGTTCTCTTCTGTTTGGAGTTTCCTGTTCCCCCAGTGCATGTGGTAGGTTTTCTCCCAGTGCTTAGGTTTCCTCCCAGACCAATTACATGGACACTAGGCTAATTGGTGTCTCTAAATTGCCTATAGTTATTTAGAGAAGTGTGGCCTGTCTTTGTAAATCTGCACAACTTATCGCATGGCAAACCAATCGTGGGTGTTCCTCTCCTCTTGCTGAGTGTCAGCAGATGGACGGAAGGATGGATGGATGGATCGCTGGATGTGTAAAATCATGTTCCACCTTGCTTTGTTTTTTCATATAAACTAGTCTAAAGTTATGGCCTAAAATAGTCTTTGCAACTTGACAAGGGCAGGAAAGTGGTGCAGCAGGTAATGCCCCACAGCAAGAGGTTGCTAGTTTAAAACTCTTCGTTTGGAGTTTGAATATTCTCCCTGTGCATGCATGGGTTCTGTCTAGGCACTCTTGCTTCCTCTCACAGACCAAAAACATGGTCATTAGGTTAAGTGGGTTTACTGTTGACTCCAAATTGCCCTTAGATATGAGTATCATATCTACTGTAGCCTTCTTAAAAATGTCCTCTTGTTTTAAGACACAGTTATTGGGCTCAGAGCTTAAAAACACTGATGGAAATCAAATTTTGAAAGTGGAACAATCCCTCCATCCTGACATTAGAAAATGTCTTGTCACATGTGAGACTTTCTTTCAGGACAATCGAGGTGATAATTACTGTAAAGTCGTTTGGGTGCAGCTTGATGAGCCAGTTCCCTGGAATGTGTGTGGCAGGGTGGGGTGAGGCGTGTGTGGCATGTCAGTTCTTCAACATACCAGCTTGGCTAAAAAATAGACCTCAAAGCAATCAGAGAATCAACACTTTTGATTTCCCTCTTACTAACTAGACTGCACCAATGTGAACAAAGCAGAGTAAAAGGGTAAAGCATTACTTCTGGTGGACTAAATCAATAAACATAACTCCATAAATATAGCGTTGTGTTGGATGTTTGTGTTTGTTTGCACCCATCATGAAATGGAAAACAGGTTTCTTTGTTTAATGGAAAAGTCTTTTCACACATGCGAGAGTTCCACTTTTTATTTTGTACTTCTGGCGCTGAACGAACGGCAGCCTTTTACAGCAGCTCAGCGAATTCTACAGAGTTTTTTGTCCCTTCATATTCTTTTCTTCTGTGTCTTTTGAAACTTCAGTGCACCAGAGACACCAAGCACGGTTCGTCTGGTGCTACTTTAAACACTTCTTTCTACAACTTCTGCAACTTCTCCTTGCATCTGTGGGTCTGTGAATGGCAATAGGGATCAGCTGCTGGCCCTATGTAACACAGCTGTGTGACCTGAGGAGCGACCTGACATCCCCAAGAGCTATGGAGGATACTGGGATGCTGTGCTGGGACTAAATGCCGCAAAAATAGGAGAGCTTATTGACAGGGGAACAAGATCTTTCCTCAGTTAGATGGACGAGCTGGCGATGTTGACCTGGTATCATCAGGAGTTCTGGTGGTGCAGCATGCTGCTGTTTATGGGAACCTGGCTGAGCAAGCTGCACATAGGTGTGTCCGAAGAGCTGGATGGATTCTCCCTCATATGGGCAGACCAGACAGAGAGGAGCGGTAAGGGTGGGGCTTGTGAAGATAGATGGTGTAACTCCAGGCACATCACTATCAAAGTGCAGCACTGCTGCCCAGACATTGAGCTGTTGGCTGTTAGTTTGAAGCTGTACTATCTGTTACAGGAATTCTCACATGCCATTTTGGTGGCTGTGTTTATTCCTACCCTCTGCTAACGCTAATGTAGCCTGTGACGTTATTAACACTGCGATCAACCAGGCTGTAGACTCAAGAGCCCTCAGGTCCTCTTTCTCATCTCTGCGGACTGTAACCACGCCTCTCTGTCCTCCACTCTGCCTAAACTCATCAGCTTGATGAGCGAGTTCCCTGGAATGGGTGTGGCAGGGTGGGGTGAGGCGTGTGTGGAATGACACTTCTTTTACATACCAGCTTGGCTAAAATAAAAACTCCAAGGAATAAGACAATAAACACTTTTGATTTCCTGCATACTTACTAGACTGCACCAATGTGAACAAACAGCAGGGTAAAAGGGGTAAAGTGTTGCTTCTGGGTGGACTAAATCAATAATACATCACTCGAAAATATAGCGTTGTGTTGAATGTTTGTGTTTATTTGCACATTACAAACTACAATTATGGATATAACAAATATTTGGCCATTCCTTTAGCCTATCCCCGTTCATTATCATTATAGTTGTTAATGTAGATTATTAGAATAAGCTCCCTATCCATGGTTGATTATACAGCCATATTAACTATATTTATCACCACATAGACATGAGGTCTCGGGACATGAAGTCTTTTCTCGAGCGCTCAGGTCAAAGAAAGTGGCTATGAAGATAAATCAGTGTACCATCAAAAGCTGAAAGCCTCCGACAGGACTCATGCCGAAGTGTCATGTCTCAAAGGCATTACCTTTAATGAGTTCATACTCAACAGAGACAAATGTGATGAGAACAGATTTATGGTCTGGATGTCCAAGAGTTTATTGCTATCATAAATTCTTATTTTCAGTCCTTTGTCTCTACAGCAACCCCCCCCCCCCCCACCCCATTGTTCAACATCAGTCATCTCGACCTTACAATCAGTATAGATGTTAATGTAAATATTTGATTAATTATTACTTTTCATGATTATTAATTATCATCTTTAAAAATTACTACTGCAATCAGGTAGACATGAGGATCCTCTTAAAAATGAGAAGCTGCATATCAACGGGCTAACCTCTAATACTTTACATTTAGCAGAGATAAATATGCAGGTCAGAACTTTTGCAGACACACGAGTATGACCACTAGGACCTAACATACACCAACAGCTTCTTCACCAGATTCACCTTCCTAGTTGGATCCCCTTTATCTTTCAGATCTGCCATGATTCTCCATAGAAAAGAATCACCAAGACCCTGGAAAAATCCCTCAAGATTTCAGTCCATATTTACATAAAGGCTCTGCACAGTTGCTGCATATTTGTCGACTACATATCCATGATGTGAATCTTCCATTCCACATCCCAAAAGTCCTCTATTTGATTGAGATGTGGTGACCAGTGAACCCAGTCATGTTCAAGAAACTAGTTTGAGATGGTCTGAGCCTTGAGACATGGAGAGTCATCCCCTGCTGGGATGTAGCCATCAGAAAATGGGCACACTGTGATCATAGAGGGCCAGCAACAATACTCATGTAGGCTGTGAGGTTGAAAGGATGCTCAGTTGGGACTGGGGGCTCCCCATGTGTGCAAGGAAACTATCTCCCACACCACTACACCAGCACCAGCAGCAGCTGACCCTTTGTTGTGAGGCCAGAATAGATCAAAACCTAAATGTTGTTTGACCACACCATTGAAAGGTACTAAATGATCTGACACACCAAAAAAGCTCCCTTGCAACTTTTTGATTTATTCCAAGCTCTTCACTCAGACTTAACAGGGTGATTACAAAGTAGCCATTTAAACTAGGAGTACACGTGACTCAACTCAGCTCCTTCTACATTTGATGTTTTTGATGACACCACCACCATTGAATCACCAGACCAGGCAACATTTTTCAAATCATAAATTGTCAAATATTGATAAATGTATGTGAATTCTAGCCTCGAGTAGCTGTTCTTAGTGACAGGAGAGGACACCTTGTGTGCTCATCTGCTGCTGTAGCCCATCTGTCTATCAAGATCTGAGTTGTGAATTCAGAAATGGTCTTCTGGATACCTCAGCTGTAAATAATGATTATTTGAATTGCTGTTGCCTTTTTACGCTTCCAAGACACTGTGACAATTCTGCTCTGTCCTCTGGCATCAACAGGCCATTTTAGCCCAGAGAATTGTCACCCCACTGGATATTTTCTCTTTGTGGACTACCCTCTGTAAGCTTTAGATCGTTCTGTAGTGCTGAGACCAGCTCACAGAGCACTGACAACCATGCCACTTTCAATTTCACTTAAGTCACTTTTATTCTCTATTCTGACAACTTGTTTTGAACTTCAGTCGGTGATCTTTAACATTACACCCCTAAATGCACTCAGACATGTTCTGTGCCTCTCTCTCTACTTCCCTTCTTATAACTAACTGATCAATATCAACCCAATAGCTTCAATGGACTTTGTTTGTCATTTTCATCCTAATGCAAGTATCAAATATACCAGGGATTCTTGGGATATGGGACAAAACAGTTTTTCATTTTCAAAAAAATAAAATCTCCACATTTTCATAACCTTTGAATACATCTTTGTTAAATGATGTTTGGGACTATCCAACCCTGTTTTGGTTCAACCTCCCAGTTGTACATTATATAATTGGTATTTTTGCTGGATCATCAGATATGTTTTTGTCAACATCATCAGAACCATAAATATAGTTGTTAATTTGTTTAAAATCGTTTTGACACAAATATTTTATTTTATTGGATTGCCCAATTCCCCAATTATGCACACCGTCTTGAAATCAATAATATAACACTTAATAATTTAATTTCATTGCACATTAAATGAATGTACTTGAAATTGTATGGATGAATCACATTTGTCTTTAACCTTCAAATCTAACAGTAACAAAGTTTAAGCATGAAATAATACACATTGAGGGCATTGATGGGGTTGACATTAAACTTTCAGATACAGTAAATTTATTAGAAAAAACTGTAAAAATGTAATTCAAAGTCTCTTCTGAACTCTCACAAAAGTCTGACACTATATCAATGAATTATGAATTCCTTCAAAACTAACTCACTGAAAAGAAAGGTCTTCTTCAAAAAAATAATTCTTACTGATGCAGTTTTTTAAATTCATGGGAAACTATTTACATTGAACACCTCATTAAGTTTGATTTTAAACACCAGGTAAAAGATGATTCAGGTGCTCTCCTGAATGAAATCCATGACCTCAGGAGATATGTGTTATATTTCCCTGGAGCTGCTTATATGGACTGGTGAAGATGGCTCACCCAACTTAACCAGAACATCTCCAAGTGGCACAAAGCAGACATCTGGGCGTCCTCGTTTTTGTTTGAAATGGACATTTGGCCCATGGGGATGAAAGAATTCCACTTGGACATCATGGTGGTCTGGGTCAACAGCTAAAGCTTTGGCCAGCCACCAGTGTTGGTCATACATAAACAACAAGCCAGTCTTCACTCTGGATGTCACTGGAAACCTAGTCCAGTGGCTGTGCCCTCTGGTCCTCCACTGGGTTCTTACTCCATGGCTTCCATCAACATCGCCAGAGGACTCTTTACTGCAATGACAGGGACATCTGAATCCCTTGGAATGCCATCCCAAAAATGGGTCACTGGACCGGAGCATCGGCAAATACGTGGCACATTGCAAAAACATGACATTTGCCTACAGTGGATGACATTCCCCTCAGCTACAACTTGATGAATCTTCCATGCTCTGGGGATAGGTTTCAAAGGTTGCACAAGGAGACTGTCATAAGACTGGAAGTCAACATTGGTGATAAGGTGAAGTTTGATGCTACTTAGTCTGTTGGAGACTTTGTCATAAAACATTTTGCCATCAACAATGTGCTGACCTCTAATAACTATGCTGTCAGCACATCTCTTCACTGTTGCCCCAATGCCATGAGGGGTGCCCTTGCCATGTGATGTTGGAAAGAAATTCCAGGTCGCATTCTTGAAATCCCGCTGGGGAGGAACAGCACAGAGGAGGAAAAAGTTCTTTTTTTTCCAACTTTTATTTATAGAACATTTTAAACATTTTTGAAAAAAGAAAGACAGACAGTGTGACATAGTACATGATGTATATAAATATAAAATTAACTGTCCATGAAACGTCACATCTGTAAGTCACCTCCCCTCCCCACCCCATCCATTATAAGGCCAAACCTTTGAAAAAACAAAGATTAACAATAATAATCATAATAATAACAATAATAATGATAATAATAATAATGAAGATAATAATGTTAATGAGTAAATAAATAGAGAAATAAAACTGCAATTATAGCAATATAATTATGTAACATAGACACTCAAAAATAATTAAATAACACAAATGTCAATCCTCCAGTTCAAAGGAGAAATTAAGAGAATGTACAAAGTTCAAAAAGGGATCCCATGTGGCATAAAATGATTTCACCGAGCCTTACAATGTAAACCTAATGCTTCTCAAGTTTTAAATTATAAAGCACCTCACGACCCAACAAGAATGTTAAGGGGGACTGGGGTGTTTCCAATTGAGGAGAATCAGCCGACGAGCCAACAGGGTAGAAAATGCCAAGGCCTGCTTCAAATTTTTTGGACGCCTGTAGAAGGGGCACGCCAAAAATTGCAGATAGACTGTTCGGGGTAACAGTGTAGCCATATGTCCTAAATAATGTGTCAAAAACAGATAGCCATAACAGCTTTAATTTAACACAAGCCAGAACATATGTACATGATTCGCAGGAGAAGAATTGCATCTTCCACAGGAGTCGCCAACAGAGGGATATATTTTTGCAAATCTAGCGTTTGTATAATGCACCCCAAAAAAAACCTTACACTGAATCTGTGTCGAGCACAAATTGATGACATATGGACAAGAGAGAGTGCAGTTTCCCACTGCTGTTCAGTTAATTTAATGTTAAGACTCTCTTCTCATATGCTTTGAAACAGTCGCAAGGGAAGTCGAAGAGGCTGACATCGATCTATATAGAAGGGAAATGCATACCTTAGCAATGGGATCTACGTTTAATAGGGTATCGACCAAGGTTTTGGAGGGTGATTTGGAAAATGGGGGAACAGTTTTTTAACATAGTCACGACTCTGAAAAAGCGAAAGAGATGGTAACGTGGGAGACCATATGCCATTAGGAGATGTGTGGAAGAAGGAAAAACATTATCCATGTATAGATCCTTGATTGACTTTATACCCTTATTATGCCAGACCTGGAATGCCGAGTCAATTCTAGATGGCTCAAAAGTACAGTTTCTGTATACAGAGGTCAAGATGGATGGACCCAGAAGGCCAAGAACCTTCCTAAACTGAGACCAGATTTTTAATGAGACCACCACAATAGGACATCTAGTTACCCCCGACACAGGCAGAGGAAGTTAAGTACATACGACTGAGCACAGTGAAAAATGGAGATGTTTTATTTTCTAAGTGTACCCACGCAGGTAAGGGATTTCGATTCTCCCCCATTCAAAACAAAAGCTTTGAATATTGGCCACCCAATAATAATGTCTAAACACAGGAAGGGCGAAACCACCTCTGTCTGTTGGAGATTATAAGAATGATTTACGAATCCTTGCAGGTCCACCATTCCATAAAAATGTTGCAATTTTCTTGTCCAACTTGTTGAAGAAAGATTTAGTCAAAAAACAGGAAGGTGCTGAAAAAACATAAAAACTTGGGGAGCACAAACCATCTTAATCAAGTTAATCCAGCCCACAAGGGATAGAGGCAAAACCGACCAACGAACAAAATCCCCTTCAGTCCTTTCAACCAGTAGAATTGAATTGTTACGATAAAGATCTGAGAGAGAGGTGGTGATATGAAGACCTAAATATCGTAAACCACTACTTGACCATTTAAAGGGACTATGGAAAGAGGAAGCTGCTTAGCCAAGTCATTTATTGGTAAGATCTCAATTTTATTATAATTAATTTCGTAACCAGAGACCCTACTATACTCATCAAGAATATTAAAAATTATGGGAAATGAATTAACAGGGTCAGAGATATAGAGAAGAAGGTCATCCGCATATAAGGAAACTTTATGGACTGTACCTAAACGGGTAATACCTTGAAAGCCAGCTTCTGAACATAACCAAATAGCAAATGGTTCTATAACTAGAGTAAACAAAAGTGAGGAAAGAGGACACCCCTGTCTCGTACCACGGTGCATGGGTGATGGGGAAGAAGAGATGTCATTGGTTCGAACTGAGGCTTTAGGTGAGGAATATAGAATCTTAACCCAGCTAACAAAGGACCCATCAAGCCCAAATTTGGTCAACACTTCATACAAAAAATTCCACTCTACCATGTCGAAGGCCTTTTCCGCGTTGAGAGAGACCATGACCTCAGGAGACAGGGAACCGGGCAAGATAATTAAATTCAACAAGCGCCTGGTGTTATGAAAAGACTGTTGGCCTGGCATGAATCCAGTCTGATCGCATCCAATGATGGATGACAGAACAGTCTGAAGGCGTAAGGCAAACCTTAGAGAGAATTTAAAGTCTACATTCAGAAGCTAAAATTGGCCTGTAACTACCACAGAGGAGGGGGTCCTTATCCTTTTTGAGGAGAAGAGAGATAGAGGCCTCCGACAGGGTATCCGGCAAGTGACCTAAGGTGAGTGCCTCATTATACATATCTGTTAGGTAAGGGCCCAGCAAGTTGGCAAAACTTTTATAATATTCGTCAGTAAAGCCATCTGGCCCTGGCGACTTGCCACTTTGAAGTGATTTAATTGCCCTCAGCACCTCAGCAGGAGTGATAGGGGCACCTAGCATTTATGCCTCGTCATCAGAAATTTTGGGAAAATCAATTTTATCTAATATGTTATTTGGTCAATGAGGGTGATCCGATGAATTAAGAGAGATATAAAATTCAGAAAAGGTATTATTGATTGTCTGAGGATCAATACATATCTCTCCTGTAGTTAATTTAACTGCATGAATTAACCTAGAAGTTGCCTCGACCCTCCCCTGATGGGCGAGTAGCTTACCCGCTTTATCCCCTGATTCATAAAAATGTTACCTAGCTTAAAGTAGTGAGGTACAAACCTTAGTGGTGGAAATAAGATTAAATTTGGTCTGTAATGTAAGGATTCTTTATACTTGGGTCCTGGTTGATAGCATAGCTTTCTATCTCTTCTACATCCCTTATTCCCCCGAGAACTCTGTCTATTTGTAAATTTTCAATTTTCCTAGGCATTTGAAATAAAAAGAAATAAGGTGGCCCCTGATACAAGCTTTAGAAGCCTCCCAAAGTGTCCCTCTGCCTATGTTGGGCCTGTCATTTAGCTCAATAAACCATGTGATCTGTGACTGCACAAATTGTTCATAACAATCCTCCGCCAGAAGAGCAGAGTTAAACTTCCAGGGACAAGAGAAGTTGGGGCAAGATATAGCAATGCTATGGTAATCAGATGTGATTATTTTAGAGAGTAACCTTACATCCAATAGAAAAAAGTCTATGCAAGAGTATGTATGGTGAACTGGGGAGAAAAAAAGAGTACTTTCTAGTCTCTGGAAATTTATGCCGCCAAGGGTCAGTAAGACCAAATTGATACGATAAGGAAGGTAAAGTTTTTGCTGACTTGGACAATAAAGCAACTTTACTGGATGATCGATCGAGCCCCGGGCCCTGTACCAAATTAAAATCACCTCCCATGATTACATAATGTCCTTCCAGGTCTGGAAAAGAAAAGAAGTAGGGAGAGGGACGCTGGCGTTGATTGTTCGCCGCTTCTCCAGAAACTTCTCCAAAAACTTCTCCGAAAACTTCTCCAAAACCTGCTAATTACACCCTCCTACCAGTTAGGCTGTTGCTCCACCTAACTCTGGTTCTTAATTTTTCCCCCAGATTGTGTTTCTGGTATTGCACAAACCCCCGGGAATCATCTCTGTATGGTGTCTAGCAAGCCGGGTGCCCCTTCAGCCGGGACGGCGTTGCTAACATGGTGCTAGCTGCAAAACCTACCTTGGCGCTGGCTGTTAAGTCGACCTCTCTCCGTTTAGCCAATTCTCCCCGGCTTCTGCATGTCATCTGCCCTCGATCGAATGTCCGCAAGTGGACTGCCATCTCTGTGGAGGCACTGGATCATCCTGGGCTGTGCGGCTGTCATCCATCGTCACTCGCCAGGGTCCTGGCTAATGGCTAACAACGATGCTCCAGGCTACTCCACAGTCATCTCTGCGCCGCTTCGGAGCTCTCATTACATCAACGCTCCTCCCGATCTACCTTGCCGACCCCGCTACATCCACAGTGGATCTGGTCGCCGGTTTGTCTTGTCCAAACACGGTGATCATGGTAACCATCTCCGATCCATCACATCCCTCTGGTCGGCAGCGTGCAACGTCGCGCAACGATGGCGTCATCAGAACGCCGCCACTCCACTCACAAAAGACAGGAGCTCGTGTGGCCGGATGGACAGAAAACCCAGAGTGGATCACAGCGTCCTGCGCCCCCTAACTGGACTGAACTTCGCAACCACTCCACACTGGAATTACTAAATGTTCAGTCACTGACAAACAAAGCTGGACTCATTAACTATCATATCACAGATAAGGGAATTGACATTCTCTGTCTTACAGAGACCTGGCAAACAGCCTGAGGTCTACTCTGTTCTAAACGAGGCCTGTCCCCCTGGGTATAACTATCTCAGTAAGGCCCGGACTACTGGTCGGGGGGTTGGCCTTGCTGTTTTTCACCGCAGCACCATTCAAACTTCTCTACTGTCTGTACCACATGTCAACACTTTCGAACATCTGGTTTTTAATTGCAAACACAGCACATCACATCACATCACCTCTGCAACCATAGCACTTATTTATCGTCCCCCAAAACCACATCCATCATTCCTCTCTGAAGTTCATGACTTTCTCATCTCCCTTTGCACCTCACACTCTAACATTCTGGTACTGGGGGATTTCAACATTCACATGGACTCACTCTCCTGCCGGCTGGCTGCTGACTTTAAACAGGTTCTGGACTGCCTCAACCTCCACCAATCTGTTGTTGGCTCCACCCACACCAAGGGCCACACACATGGACCTAATCATTACAGACTCCACCCTCATCTCAGACCTTCACATCCAGGACATCTGCATTTCAGACCACCATGCAGTCACCTTCAGAATCCCTCTCCCCTCCCCCCTCACCAAACCACAACGCCTTATATCCTTCAGAAACCTTAAGAACATTGACTCCATCTCCCTCAGTCAGCATCTCCAGCTCCTCTCTCCTCCTCCAAACCCATCAGTCACTGACCTCATGGACTATTACAACCATAATCTTCATTCTATCCTTGACTTTCATGCTCCACTAAAAACCAGGACAGTCACCTTCAACCGCTCCGCCCCCTGGTTCACAGAGGAGCTGAGATTGCTGAAAAGGACCAGCCGAGTCCTGGAGTGGGCCTATGTCTCATCTGGGCTGATGGTGCATTAGTTGGCCTACCGGGAACATCGACGGAGAATATGCCAAAGAACTCTCCAAGGCCAGGTCAGCACACTACTCCAACATCATTAACAATAGCCCAGGTAACTCCAAACAGCTCTTCACCACTGTCAAACACCTTCTCAAACCTCTAACTTCACCACATCACAACCAAACAGTCACCCAGTGCAACAAATTCATGGACTTCTTTACTCCAAAATACACAACATCCGTGCATCTCTCCCCCTCGCCAACAGTTCTGTCCCATCAAACAACATTGCACCCACCTCACAACACCTGTTTCACTTCTCCCCTACAGTGCAGCAGGAGGTCGAAAAAATAATCAGTAAATCCAAACCGTCCACATGCTCCCTCGACCCCTTCCCCTCCCCTCTGCTTAAAGCTCACTGCCATTCCATCAGTCAACTAATAACAAACATCATTAATCTCTCTCTTCAAACCGGCCATGTTCCGGCTAGCCTCAAAACAGGTATCATCAAGCCCCTCCCTCAAAAAACCCACTCTTGATCTTGAACCTCTGTCAAACTACAGACCCATCTCCAATCTACCCTTCATCTCCAAAACTCTTGAAAGAATTGTATCCATCCAAACTCCACAATCATCTTAAATCAAACAGTCTATATGAAAAATTCCAATCTGGTTTTCGTCCCTCCCCACAGCACCGAGACAGCTCTCATCAGAGTCACCAATGACCTCCTGATGACCTGATTCACCGCCTCCAACACAAGATTGGTATCTGGCACCCGCCCTACAATGGTTTCATTCTTACCTCACGGGAAGGGACCGAGTTTGTGGCCCTGGGGGACGTTAAATCCCGCCCCACAATGTTGTCTGTGGGGTCCCCCAGGGCTCTGTGCTCGGTCCAGGCGGTGAAGGAGAATGTGGTGATCAACAGTATCGAATGCAGCAGAGAGGTTGAGAAGGATAAGGAGGGAAGTGAAGCCGGAATCAGGGGTCATCAGGAGGTCATTGGTGACTCTGATGAGAGCTGTCTCGGTGCTGTGGGAGGGACGAAAACCAGATTGGAATTTTTCATATAGACTGTTTGATTTAAGATGGTTGTGGAGTTGGATGGATACAATTCTTTCAAGAGTTTTGGAGATGAAGGGTAGATGGAGATGGGTCTGTAGTTTGACCAGAGGTTCAAGATCAAGAGTGGGTTTTTTGAGGAGGGGCTTGATGATAGCTGTTTCGAGGCTAGCCCGAACATGGCTGGTTTGAAGAGAGAGATTAATGATGTTTATTAGTTGACTGATGGAATGGCAGTGAGCTTTGAGGATAGGGGAGGGGAAGGGGTCGAGGGGAGCATGTGGACGGTGTGGATTTACTGATTATTTTTTCGACCTCCAGCTGCACGGTAGGGGAGAAGTGAAACAGGTGTTGTGAGGTGGGTGCAATGTTGTTTGATGGGACAGAACTGTTGGGCGAGGTGGGAGAGATGCACGGATGTTGTGTATTTTGGACGGTAAAAGAAGTCCATGAATTTGTTGCACTGGGTGACTGTTTGGTTGTGGTGTGGTGAAGTTTGAGGTTTGAGAAGGTGTTTGACGGTGGTGAAGAGTTGTTTGGAATTACCTGGGTTATTGTTAATGATGTGGGAGTAGTGTGCTGACCTGGCCTTGGAGAGTTCTTTGGCATATCTCCGTCGATGTTCCCGGTAGGCCAACTTATGCACCATCAGCCCAGATGTGACATAGGCACGCTCCAGGACTCGGCCGGTCCTTTTCAGCAATCTCAGCTCCTCTGTGAACCAGGGGGCAGAGCGGGTGAAGGTGACTGTCCTGGTTTTTTAGTGGAGCATGAAAGTCAAGCATAGAATGAAGATTATGGTTGTATTAGTCCATGAGGTCGACGACTGGTGTGTTTGGAGGAGGAGAGAGGAGCTGGAGATGCTGACTGAGGAAGGTGGAGTCAATGTTCTTAAAGTTTCTGAAGGATATAAGGCGTTGTGGTTTGGTGAGGGGGGAGGGGAGAGGGATCCTGAAGGTGACTGCATGGTGATCTGAAATGCCGATGTCCTGGATGTGAAGGTCTGAGATGAGGGTGGAGTCTGTAATGATTAGGTCCAGTGTGTGGCCCTTGGTGTGGGTGGAGCCAACAACAGATTGGTGGAGGTTGAGGCAGTCCAGAACCTGTTCAAAGTCAGCAGCCAGCCGGCAGGGGAGTGAGTCCATGTGAATGTTGAAATCCCCCAGTACCAGAATGTTAGAGTGTGAGGTGCAAAGGGAGATGAGAAAGTCATGAACTTCAGAGAGGAATGATGGATGTGGTTTTGGGGGACGATAAATAAGTGCTATGGTTGCAGAGGTGATGTGATGTGATGTGCTGTGTTTGCAATTAAAAACCAGATGTTCGAAAGTGTTGACATGTGGTACAGACAGTAGAGAAGTTTGAATGGTGCTGCGGTGAAAAACAGCAAGGCCACCCCCCCGACCAGTAGTCCGGGCCTTACTGAGATAGTTATACCCAGGTGGGCAGGCCTCATTGATGGCAGAGTAGACCTCAGGCTGTTGCCAGGTCTCTGTAAGACAGAGAATGTCAATTCCCTTATCTGTGATATGATAGTTAATGAGTCCAGCTTTGTTTGTCAGTGACTGAACATTTAGTAATTCCAGTGTGGAGTGGGTTGCGAAGTTCAGTCCAGTTAGGGGGCGCAGGACGCTGTGATCCACTCTGGGTTTTCTGTCCATCCGGCCACACGAGCTCCTGTCTTTTGTGAGTGGAGTGGCGGCGTTCTGATGACGCCATCGTTGCACGACGGTGTGCACTGCCGACCAGAGGGATGTGATGGATCGGAGATGGTTACCATGATCACCGTGTTTGGACAAGACAAACCGGCGACCAGATCCTCTGTGGATGTAGCGGGGTCGGCAAGGTAGATCGGGAGGAGCGTTGATGTAATGAGAGCTCCGAAGCGGCGCAGAGATGAAGGTGGAGTAGCCTGGAGTGTCGGTGTTAGCCATTAGCCAGGATCCCAGCGAGTGACAATGGATGAAAGCCGCACAGCTCAGGATGGTCCAGAGCCTCCACTGAGATGGCAGTCCACTTACGGACATTCATTCGAGGGCAGATGACATGCAGAAGCCGGGGAGAATTGGCTAAACGGAGAGGAGGTCGACTTAACAGCCAGCGCCAAGGTAGGTTTGGCAGCTAGCACCATGTTAGCAACGCCGTCCCGGCTGAAGGGGCACCCGGCGTGCTAGACACCATACAGAGATGATTCCAGGGGGTTTGTGCAATACCAGAAACACAATCTGGGGGAAAAATTAAGAACCAGAGTTAGGTGGAGCAACAGCCTAACTGGAGGAGGGTGTAATTAGCAGGTTTTGGAGAAGTTTTCGGAGAAGTTTTTGGAGAAGTTTCTGGAGAAGCGGGCGAACAATCAACGCCAGCGTCCTCTCCCTACTTCTTTTCTTTTCCAGACCTGGAAGGACATTATGTAATCATGGGAGGTGATTTTAATTTGGTACAGGGCCCGGGGCTCGATCGATCATCCAGTAAAGTTGCTTTATTGTCCAAGTCAGCAAAAACTTTACCTTCCTTATCGTATCAATTTGGTCTTACTGACCCGTGGCGGCATAAATTTCCAGAGACTAGAAAGTACTCTTTTTTTCTCCCCAGTTCACCATACATACTCTTGCATAGACTTTTTTCTATTGGATGTAAGGTTACTCTCTAAAATAATCACATCTGATTACCATAGCATTGCTATATCTGCCCCAACTTCTCTTGTCCCTGGAAGTTTTAACTCTGCTCTTTCTGGCGGAGGATTGTTATGAACAATTTGTGCAGTCACAGATCACATGGTTTATTGAGCTAAATGACAGGCCCCAACATAGGCAGAGGGACACTTTGGGAGGCTTCTAAAGCTTGTATCAGGGGCCACCCTTATTTCTTTTTTATTTCAAATGCTAGGAAAATTGATAATTTACAAATAGACAGAGTTCTCGGGGGAATAAGGGATGTAGAAGAGATAGAAAGCTATGCTATCAACCAGGGACCCAAGTATAAAGAATCCTTACATTACAGACCAAATTTAATCTTATTTCCACCACTAAGGTTTGTACCCTCACTACTTTAAGCTAGGTAACATTTTTTATGAATCAGGGGATAAAGCGGGTAAGCTACTCGCCCATCAGGGGAGGGTCGAGGCAACTTCTAGGTTAATTCATGCAGTTAAATTAACTACAGGAGAGATATGTATTGATCCTCAGACAATCAATAATACCTTTTCTGAATTTTATATCTCTCTTAATTCATCGGATCACCCTCATTGACCAAATAACATATTAGATAAAATTGATTTTCCCAAAATTTCTGATGACGAGGCATAATGCTAGGTGCCCCTATCCACTCCTGCTGAGGTGCTGAGGGCAACTAAATCACTCCAAAGTGGCAAGTTGCCTGGGCTGGATGGCTTCACAGGCCGAATATTATAAAAGCTTTGCCAACCTGCTGGGCCCTTATCTAACAGATATGTATAACGAGGCACTCACCTTAGGTTACTTGCCGGATACCCTGTCGGAGGCCTCCATCTCTCTTCTCCTCAAAATGGATAAGGACCCTCTACTTTGTGGTAGTTACAGGCCCAATTTAGCTTCTGAATGTAGACTTTAAAATTCTCTCTAAGGTTTGCCTTACGCCTTCAGACTGTTCTGTCATCCATCATTGGATGCGATCAGACTGGATTCATTGCCAGGCCAACAGTCTTTTCATAACACCAGGCGCTTGTTGAATTTAATTATCTTGCCCGGTTCCCTGTCTCCTGAGGTCATGGTCTCTCCTCAACGCGGAAAAGGCCTTCGACATGGTAGAGTGGAATTTTTTGTATGAAGTGGTTGACCAAATTTGGGCTTGATGGGTCCTTTGTTAGCTGGGTTAAGATTCTATATTCCTCACCTAAAGCCTCAGTTCGAACCAATGACATCTCTTCTTCCCCATCACCCTTGCACCGTTGGTACGAGACAGGGGTGTCCTCTTTCCTCACTTTTGTTTACTCTAGTTTATAGAACCATTTGCTATTTGGTTATGTTCAGAAGTGGCTTTCAAGGTATTACCCGTTTAGGTAAGTCCATAAGTTTCCTTATATGCGGATGACCTTCTTCTCTATATCTATGACCCTGTTAATTCATTTCCCATAATTTTTAATATTCTTGATGAGTATAGTAGGGTCTCTGGTTACGAAATTAATTATAATAAAATTGAGATCTTACCAATAAATGACTTGGCTAAGCAGCTTCCTCTTTCCATAGTCCCTTTTAAATGGTCAAGTAGTGGTTTACGATATTTAGGTCTTCATATCACCACCTCTCTCTCAGATCTTTATCGTAACAATTCAATTCTACTGGTTGAAAGGACTGAAGGGGATTTTGTTCGTTGGTCGGTTTTGCCTCTATCCCTTGTGGGCTGGATTAACTTGATTAAGATGGTTGTGCTCCCCAAGTTTTTATGTTTTTTCAGCACCTTCCTGTTTTTTTGACTAAATCTTTCTCAACAAGTTGGACAAGAAAATTGCAACATTTTTATGGAATGGTGGACCTGCAAGGATTCGTAAATCATTCTTATAATCTCCAACAGACAGAGGTGGTTTCGCCCTTCCTGTGTTTAGACTTTATTATTGGGTGGCCAATATTCAAAGCTTTTGTTTTGAATGGGGGAGAATCGAAATCCCTTACCTGCGTGGGTACACTTAGAAAATAAAACATCTCCATTTTCACTGTGCTCAGTCGTATGTACTTAACTTCCTCTGCCTGTGTCGGGGGTAACTAGATGTCCTATTGTGGTGGTCTCAATTAAAAATCTGGTCTCAGTTTAGGAAGGTTCTTGGCCTTCTGGGTCCATCCATCTTGACCTCTGTATACAGAAACTGTACTTTTGAGCCATCTAGAATTGACTCGGCATTCCAGGTCTGGCATAATAAGGGTATAAAGTCAATCAAGGATCTATACATGGATAATGTTTTTCCTTCTTCCACACATCTCCTAATGGCATATGGTCTCCCCACGTTACCATCTCTTTCGCTTTTTTCAGAGTCGTGACTATGTTAAAAAACTGTTCCCCCATTTTCCAAATCACCCTCCAAAACCTTGGTCGATACCCTATTAAACGTAGATCCCATTGCTAAGGTATGCATTTCCCTTCTATATAGATCGATGTCAGCCTCTTCGACTTCCCTTGCGACTGTTCAAAGCATATGAGAAGAGAGTCTTAACATTAAATTAACTGAACAGCAGTGGGAAACTGCACTCTCTCTTGTCCATATGTCATCAATTTGTGCTCGACACAGATTCAGTGTAAGGTTTTTTTTGGGGTGCATTATACAAACGCTAGATTTGCAAAAATATATCCCTCTGTTGGCGACTCCTGTGGAAGATGCAATTCTTCTCCTGCGAATCATGTACATATGTTCTGGGCTTGTGTTAAATTAAAGCTGTTATGGCTATCTGTTTTTGACACATTATTTAGGACATATGGCTACACTGTTACCCCGAACAGTCTATCTGCCAATTTTTGGCGTTGCCCCTTCTACAGGCGTCCCAAAAAATTTGAAGCGGCCTTGGCATTTTCTACCCTGTTGGCTCGTCGGCTGATTCTCCTCAATTGGAAACACCCCCAGTCCCCCTTAACATTCTTGTTGGGTCCGTGAGGTGCTTTATAATTTAAAACTTGAGAAGCTTAGGTTTACATTGTAAGGCTCGGTGAAATCATTTTATGCCACATGGGATCCCTTTTTGAACTTGTACATTCTCTTAAATTTCTCCTTTGAACTGGAGGATTGACATTTGTGTTATTTAATTATTTTTGAGTGTCTATGTTACATAATTATATTGCTATATTGCAGTTTTATTTCTCTATTTATTTACTCATTAACATTATTATCTTCATTTATTATTATTATCATTAATTATTGTTATTATTATGATTATTATTGTTAATCTTTGTTTTTTTCAAGGTTTGGCCTTATAATGGATGGGGTGGGGAGGGGAGGTGACTTACAGATGGTGTCGTTTCATGGACAGTTAATTTTATATTTATATTACATCATGTACTATGTCACACTGTCTGTCTTCTTTTTTCAAAATGTTTAAAATGTTCTATAAATAAAGTTGGAAAAAAAATAACTTTTTCCTCCTCTGTGCTGTTCCTCCCCAGCGGGATTTCAAGAATGCGACCTGGAATTTCTTTCCAACATCACATGGCAAGGGCACCCCTCATGGCATTGGGGGCAACAGTGAAGAGATGTGCTGACAGCATAGTTATTAGAGGTCAGCACATTGTTGATGGCAAAAATGTTTTATGGACAAAGTCTCCAACAGACTAAGTAGCATCAAACTTCACCTTATCACCAATGTTGACTTCCAGTCTTATGACAGTCTCCTTGTGCAACCCTTTGAAACCTATCCCCAGAGCATGGAAGATTCATCAAGTTGTAGCTGAGGGGAATGTCATCCACTGTAGGCAAATGTCATGTTTTTGCAATGTGCCACGTATTTGCCGATGCTCCGGTCCAGTGACCCATTTTTTGGGATGGCATTCCAAGGGATTCAGATGTCCCTGTCATTGCAGTAAAGAGTCCTCTGGCGATGTTGATGGAAGCCATGGAGTAAGAACCCAGTGGAGGACCAGAGGGCACAGCACTGGACTAGGTTCCAGTGACATCCAGAGTGAAGACTGGCTTGTTGTTATGTATGACCAACACTGGTGGCTGGCCAAGCTTCTAGCTGTTGACCCAGACCACCAATGATGTCCAAGTGGAATTCTTTCATCCCCATGGGCCAAATGTCCATTTCAAACAAAAACGAGGACGCCCCAGATGTCTGCTTTGTGCCACTTGGAGATGTTCTGGTTAAGTTGGGTGAGCCATCTTCACCAGTCCATATAAGCAGCTCCAGGGAAATATAACACATATCTCCTGAGGTCATGGATTTCATTCAGGGAGAGCACCTGAATCATCTTTTACCTGGTGTTTAAAATCAAACTTAATGAGGTGTTCAATGTAAATAGTTCCCATGAATTTAAAAAACTGCATTCAGTAAGAATTATTTTTTTGAAGAAGACCTTTCTTTTCAGTGAGTTAGTTTTGAAGGAATTCATAATTCATTGATATAGTGTCAGACTTTTGTGAGAGTTCAGAAGAGACTTTGAATTACATTTTACAGTTTTTTCTAATAAATTTACTGTATCTGAAAGTTTAATGTCAACCCCATCAATGCCCTCAATGTGTATTTTTCATGCTTAACTTTGTTACTGTTAGATTGAAGGTTAAAGACAAATGTGATTCATCCATACAATTTCAAGTACATTCATTTAATGTGCAATGAAATTAAATTATTAAGTGTTATATTATTGATTTCAAGACGTGTGCATAATTGGGGAATTGGGCAATCCAATAAAATAAAATATTTGTGTCAAAACGATTTTTAAACAAATTAACAACTATATTTATGGTTCTGATGATGTTGACAAAAACATATCTGATGATCCAGCAAAAATACCAATTATATAATGTACAACTGGGAGGTTGAACCAAAACAGGGTTGGATAGTCCAAACATCATTTAACAAAGATGTATTCAAAGGTTATGAAAATGTGAGATTTTATTTTTTGAAAATGAAAAACTGTTTTGTCCCCATATCCCAAGAATCCCTGGTATATTGATACTTTGCATTAGGATGAAAATGACAAACAAAGTCCATTGAAGCTATTGGGTTGATATTGATCAGTTAGTTATAAGAAGGGAAGTAGAGAGAGAGGCACAGAACATGTCTGAGTGCATTTAGGGGTGTAATGTTAAAGATCACCGACTGAAGTTCAAAACAAGTGTCAGAATAGAGAATAAAAGTGACTTAAGTGAAAATGAAAGTGGCATGGTTGTCAGTGCTCTGTGAGCTGGTCTCAGCACTACAGAAACGATCTAAAGCTTACAGAGGGTTAGTCCACAAAGAGAAAATATCCAGTGGGTGACAATTCTCTGGGCTAAAATGGCCTGTGATGCCAGAGGGACAGAGCAGAATTGTCACAGTGTCTTGGAAGCGTAAAAAGGCAACAGGCAATTCAAATAATCATTATTTACAGCTGAGGTATCCAGAAGACCATTTCTGAATTCACAACTCAGATCTTGAAGCAGATGGGCTACAGCAGCAGATGAGCACACAAGGTGCCTCTCCTGTCAGCTAAGAACAGCTACTCGAGGCTAGAATTCACATACATTATCAATATTTGACAATTTTTGATTTGAAAAATGTTTGCCTGGTCTGGTGATTTCAATGGTGTGGTCATCAAAAACATCAAATGTAGAAGGAGCTGAGTTGAGTCACGTGTACTCCTATTTAAATGGCTACTTTGTAATTCACCCTGTTAAGTCTGAGGAAGAGCTTTGGAATAAATCAAAAAGTTGCAAGGGAGCTTTTTTGGTGTGCAGATCATTTTGTACCTTTTCAATGGTGTGGTCAAACAACATTTAGGTTTTGATCTATTCTGCCTCACAACAAAGGGTCAGGCTGCTGCTGGTGCTGTGGTTGTAGTGGTGTGGGAGATAGTTTTCCTTGCACACTTGGGGACCCTCAGTCCCAACTGAGCATCCTTTCAACCTCACAGCCTACATGAGTATTGTTGCTGGCCCTCTTATGATCACAGTGTGCCCATTTTCTGATGGCTACATCCAGCAGGATGACTCTCCATGTCTCAAGGCTCAGACCATCTCAAACTAGTTTCTTGAACATGACTGGGTTCACTGGAGTCACCACATCTCAATCAAATAGAGGACTTTTGGGATGTGGAATGGAAGATTCACATCATGGATATGTAGTCGACAAATATGCAGCAACTGTGCAGAGCCTTTATGTAAATATGGACTGAAATCTTGAGGGGATTTTTCCAGGGTCTTGGTGATTCTTTTCTATGGAGAATCATGGCAGATCTGAAAGATAAAGGGGATCCAACTAGGAAGGTGAATCTGGTGAAGAAGCTGTTGGTGTATGTTAGTCCTAGTGGTCATACTCGTGTGTCTGCAAAAGTTCTGACCTGCATATTTATCTCTGCTAAATGTAAAGTTATTAGAGGTTAGCCCGTTGATATGCAGCATCTCATTTTTAAGAGGATCCTCATGTCTACCTGATTGCAGTAGTAATTTTTAAAGATGATAATTAATAATCATGAAAAGAATAATTAATCAAATATTTACATTAACATCTATACTGATTGTAAGGTCGAGATGACTGATGTTGAACAATGGGGGGGGGGGGGGGGGGGGGTTGCTGTAGAGACAAAGGACTGGAAAATAAGAATTTATGATAGCAATAAACTCTTGGACATCCAGACCATAAATCTGTTCTCATCACATTTGTCTCTGTTGAGTATGAACTCATTAAAGGTAATGCCTTTGAGACATGACACTTCGGCATGAGTCCTGTCGGAGGCTTTCAGCTTTTGATGGTACACTGATTTATCTTCATAGCCACTTTCTTTGACCGAGCGCTCGAGAAAGACTTCATGTCCCGAGACCTCATGTCTATGTGGTGATAAATATAGTTAATATGGCTGTATAATCAACCATGGATAGGGAGCTTATTCTAATATCTACATTAACAACTATAATGATAATGAACGGGGATAGGGCTAAAGGAATGGCCAAATATTTGTTATATCCATAATTGTAGTTGTAATGTGCAAATAAACACAAACATTCAACACAACGCTATATTTTCGAGTGATGTTTATTGATTTAGTCCACCCAGAAGCAACACTTTACCCCTTTTACCCTGCTGTTTGTTCACATTGGTGCAGTCTAGTAAGTAAGCAGGAAATCAAAAGTGTTTATTGTCTTATTCCTTGGAGTTTTTATTTTAGCCAAGCTGGTATGTAAAAGAAGTGTCATTCCACACACGCCTCACCCCACCCTGCCACACCCATTCCAGGGAACTCGCTCATCAAGCTGATGAGTTTAGGCAGAGTGGAGGACAGAGAGGCGTGGTTACAGTCCGCAGAGATGAGAAAGAGGACCTGAGGGCTCTGAGTCTACAGCCTGTTGATCGCAGTGTTAATAACGTCACAGGCTACATTAGCGTTAGCAGAGGGAGGAATAAACACAGCCACCACAATGGCATGTGAGAATTCCTGTAACAGATAGTACAGCTTCAAACTAACAGCCAACAGCTCAATGTCTGGGCAGCAGTGCTGCACTTTGATAGTGATGTGCCTGGAGTTACACCATCTATCATTCACAAGCCCCACCCTTACCGCTCCTCTCTGTCTGGTCTGCCCATATGAGGGAGAATCCATCCAGCTCTTCGGACACACCTATGTGCAGCTTGCTCAGCCATGTTCCCATAAACAGCAGCATGCTGCACCACCAGAACTCCTGATGATACCAGGTCAACATCGCCAGCTCGTCCATCTAACTGAGGAAAGATCTTGTTCCCCTGTCAATAAGCTCTCCTATTTTTGCGGCATTTAGTCCCAGCACAGCATCCCAGTATCCTCCATAGCTCTTGGGGATGTCAGGTCGCTCCTCAGGTCACACAGCTGTGTTACATAGGGCCAGCAGCTGATCCCTATTGCCATTCACAGACCCACAGATGCAAGGAGAAGTTGCAGAAGTTGTAGAAGAAGTGTTTAAAGTAGCACCAGACGAACCGTGCTTGGTGTCTCTGGTGCACTGAAGTTTCAAAAGACACAGAAGAAAAGAATATGAAGGGACAAAAACTCTGTAGAATTCGCTGAGCTGCTGTAAAAGGCTGCCGTTCGTTCAGCGCCAGAAGTACAAAATAAAAAGTGGAACTCTCGCATGTGTGAAAAGACTTTTCCATTAAACAAAGAAACCTGTTTTCCATTTCATGATGGTTGCAAACAAACACAAACATCCAACACAACGCTATATTTATGGAGTTATGTTTATTGATTTAGTCCACCAGAAGTAATGCTTTACCCCTTTTACTCTGCTTTGTTCACATTGGTGCAGTCTAGTTAGTAAGAGGGAAATCAAAAGTGTTGATTCTCTGATTGCTTGGAGGTCTATTTTTAGCCAAGCTGGTATGTTGAAGAACTGACATGCCACACACGCCTCACCCCACCCTGCCACACACATTCCAGGGAACTGGCTCATCAAGCTGCACCCAAACGACTTTACAGTAATTATCACCTCGATTGTCCTGAAAGAAAGTCTCACATGTGACAAGACATTTTCTAATGTCAGGATGGAGGGATTGTTCCACTTACAAAATTTGATTTCCATCAGTGTTTTAAGCTCTGAGCCCAATAACTGTGTCTTAAAACAACGAGGACATTTTTAAGAAGGCTACAGTAGATATGATACTCATATCTAAGGGCAATTTGGAGTCAACAGTAAACCCACTTAACCTAATGACCATGTTTTTGGTCTGTGAGAGGAAGCAAGAGTGCCTAGACAGAACCCATGCATGCACAGGGAGAATATTCAAACTCCAAACGAAGAGTTTTAAACTAGCAACCTTCTTGCTGTGGGGCATTACCTGCTGCACCACTTTCCTGCCCTTGTCAAGTTGCAAAGACTATTTTAGGCCATAACTTTAGACTAGTTTATATGAAAAAACAAAGCAAGGTGGAACATGATTTTACACATCCAGCGATCCATCCATCCATCCTTCCGTCCATCTGCTGACACTCAGCAAGAGGAGAGGAACACCCACGATTGGTTGCCATGCGATAAGTGGGCAGATTTACAAAGACAGGCCACACTTCTCTAAATAACTATAGGCAATTTAGAGACACCAATTAGCCTAGTGGCCATGTAATTGGTCTGGGAGGAAACCTAAGCACTGGGAGAAAACCTACACATGCACTGGGGGAACAAGGAAACTCCAAACAGAAGAGAACCCATCATGGGTCGCTGATATTGCCAGAAGCCATATTTTTGGTTATATTGATTTATATTTCTACTTATATCTGCAAATTGTTTTTTCTTTTTTGATATCCTGTGTTTCTTTTTACCCTGTGTAGTGCTCTGTAATGCTGCTGCTGGAATCTTAATATCCCTGAGGGAGTCTTCCCAAGGGAATAATACAGTTCCTTCTAATCTACTCTGATCTAATATGGCAACCTTTTTGCTGTGAAGCATGAACACAACCTGCTGCAAAAACGTGAAACTGGACGATGATTCCTTATCATGCAAACCCTGTAAAACATGCCTGTATTTTAAATCACTAAGTGATATGACAGATATGTAGAACATCTTTCTTTTTTTTCTTTTTAACAGACAAAATTTTTTTTAGTTCATACCTTTACATGTTATGGCAGAAATCTTTCGTCTTTGTCAGAAATGTCACCTGATGTAAGTGTGACGTGTCCTTTTTTCAGCTGATCTTACAAAGGCGTGATGACCCTTTCAGATTTGACAGGTCGACCAAACCTCCTGCTGTCTGGTGTATGACGGCATGTATGCTCCCTTGTCCCGGGTTCATCGACCTGTGGGCGCGCTTCCTGATTTCTACTGCTTCCATGATCCAGTGTTGGTGTCTATGGCTCTCAGTGCAGACGACTTTGGCATTGTTCCAGTCCATGATGTGATTTTCCCTCTTGCAGTGATCTGTGATAGCTGATTTTGCGTTTTCTTGTAGTGCCTTGTTTTTTGTTGCTTGTGTCTGTCTTTTTTCTGTTTTCTTTCACATTCCTTTTGGTGCTCTTTTTTTCTTGTGTTAAAACTTCTACCTGTCTCTCCAATGTATGTTTTGTTGAAAGAGTGGCAGAGGATTTCATATATTATGTTGCATTTCTGATTTTGTTCTATTTTGTCTTTTGGATGTACAAATAAATGTCTTAGTTTGGTGTGTGGTTTTACCGGCACGTTGATATTGTACTTTTTTCATGGCTCTTTGTATTTTTTCTGACGCCCCTTATGTATGGTAATGTGACCGCCCCTTTGTTGTCTATTTCTTTTTCCTTTTTCCTTTTAGTCTGTGTGCTTTCCCTTTGTTTTACTTGCACTTTTCCTTTCTCTACAGCGCATTTTGGATACTGGCATTCTTTTAGTGTGTGTTGAACGTGTTGTTCTTCTTCTTTTATGTCCTATTCGCGCATCACCAAACTGGCCCGGTTGTATAACTTTCTAACGACTGATAGTTTGTGGGTTGTGGGGTGTTCAGATGTCCATAATAAATATTGATCAGTGTGTGTAGGTTTTCTGCAGATCTTTATTTTGATGTCTCCATTGTCTGTGTGCTGTATTTTTATGTCCAGGAAGGCTATGGAATTATCCGTCTCCTCTTCATGTGTGAATTGTATTTTTCCTGTATTGTCGATTGTGTTTAGATAGTCCATGAGTTCCTTTGTGTGTCACAGTCTCCAGCCTCCTTCCCTCTCCTGGCTCATCAGGCTAACTCCACTCACCTGTGCTCCTGAGCACACCTGCAGCTCATCCCATGCAATCAGCGCAGCATACTTAAGCTCCAGTTCCACACACACCAGTTGCCAGATCGTCTTCGCTCTCATGCAAGCCTTTCCAGCCTATTGTTTTGGACTGATCATCCGTTGCCGACCTGCTTCGTCTCTGTTCCTGCCCTGCTCACCTTTCCCGTGGATTGATTACAAGATCCTGACCTGTTTCTGCTCTGAACCTGCCTGCTCGTCTGATCCCCGGCTACCGACCCCGCCTTCTGTCTTTGACACCGAGTTTTCTGCCTGTAAGTCCGGACTGTGCTGGTTACCTGATCCTTTGCCTGTCTCCGACTCTCCCACTGTCTGATCCCAATCTCCTGATCATCTGGACTGCAAAACACATCACTTCCTTGTGGCCTGGAGGTAACGTCTCCGACTCTCCTGTCTGCATCACGGGTTCTAGCCGGGGGGAGGAGGGGGGGAGGCTGGAGGGCAGAGCTCGCTGGAAGCCACAGGTTTTAGGAGAGAGACGTGGAAGGTGGGATGGATCTTCAGGAATGCTGGAAGTTTCAACCTGACTGCAGAAGAGTTAACAATCTTTTCCACGGGAAAGGGGCCGATAAAGCAAGGAGCCAGCTTATTGGACTCCACCTGGAGCAGGAGATCCCGTGAACACAGCCAAACCATCTGCCCAGGTTTGTATTCTGGCGCTGGAGAACAATGAAGATCAGCCAGTCTCTTATTGCATTCTGCAGAGTTAGACAATGCCGATCTAACACATCTCCAAACCTCCTTAACCCACCTGAGATGCAGGCCGACAGACAGGACAGCCACCTCAGTCTCTTTTGTTCATGGAAAAGGGGGGGTTGAGACCCATAACAGGAGACATACCCGTGGCTGAGCAGGAGAGGGAGTTGTGGGCATACTATATCCAGGTTAAGTGGTCACTCCAAGAGGAAGGATGTCGAGCATTTTCCAAATCTTGATTAGCCTGCTCTGTCTGGCCATTGGTCTGCGGATGAAAACCAGAAGAGAGGCTGGCTGCTGCACCCAAAGCCCGGCAGAACTCCCTCCAAACCGGGGATGAGAATTGGGGGCCTTGGTCAGAGACAATGTCCATGGGGATGCCATGCAGTTTAAAGACATGGAGAATAAGGAGATTAGCAGTCTCAAGGGCAGAAGGCAAATTGGTCAAAGGAGTGTAGTGCACCATCTTGAAAAAATGGTCTACAACTGTGAGAATGACCGAGTTACTTTGGAAGGGAGGGAGTCCTGTGACGAAGTCCACAGCTATATGTGTGACCAGGGTCTCTTAGGGATGGGTAACTGGCGCAGGAGACCAGCAGGGGGCTTATGAGAGGACTTCCCTGGAGCACAGACAGAGCAGGTGGCCACGAACTCACGGGTGTGTCCATGTTGTGCCACCAGAAGGTCTGCTGAAGGACGTTGAGGGTCCTGTTGGCTCCAGGGTGGCATGTGAGCTTGGAGGAGTGTCCCCATAACAGGGCCTCCGAACGAATGAAGTCTGGGACAAACAGTCGGTTTGGAGGTCCCATACCAGGATTGGATTGATCCCTTTGGACCTTACGAACAGCTCTCTCCACCTCCCAGCATGCTGCTCCTAAGATGCAGGACGGAGGAAGGATGGGGGCTGGCTCCAAGGATTCACAGGGAGGTGAATAAACTCTAGAGAGAGCGTCAGGTTTGATGTTTTCAGAACCAGATCCATAAGAAAGGGACCACCTAGCCTAACGTTCAACCTCTTGGCTGACCGGAGATAGGAGAGATTCTTGTGATCAGTCCAGATTAAAAACGGTACCTCAGTGCCCTCTCAGCAGGAGTGAGTCGTTGAGAGAACGCACAGGGATGCAGCTTTTGGGTTTTAGGGTCTCTTTGTGAGAGACGGCTCCAAGTCCACAATCAGATGCATCCACTTCCACTACAAACTGAAGAGAGGGATCAGGATGTAAAAGCACTGGGGCCTTAACAAACAAGTCCTTGAGGTTACTGAAAGCCCTTTCTGCTTCTGTACAGCAGCTGAAGGGGACTTTAGTGGAAGTGAAACTAGTTAAAGAGGAAGCCACTTTGCTGAAATTTTCGAATAAAACAGCGAAGTTGGCAAACCCTAGAAACCTCTGAAGTTCCTTGCAGGAGGTAGGGGTGGGCCAATCAGTAACCGCCTGGACTTTACTCGGGTCTGAATGCAGTTGGCCAAGTTCAATAATGTACCCTAAGAAGCTAACTGAGGGGACATGAAATTCACACTTCTCCAGCTTGACGAAAAGGAAATTTTCTAACAGGCGTTGAAGGACCAAGCGGACATGTTGGTGATGTTTGCTGTGGGATCGGGAGAAGATAAGGATGTCATCCAAGTAAATGAAAACAAACCTGTTCAGCATGTCGCGGAACAGGTCGTTCATTATTTTCTGAAAAACTGCTGGGGCGTTAGTCAGGCCAAAAGGCATTACCAGTATTCAAAATGACCTAGAGGTGTTTTAAAAGCAGTCTTGCACTCATCTCCCTCCCGGATACGAATGAGGTGGTACGTGTTTCTGAGATCAAGTTTGGTGAATATTTGAGTGTGACTAAGAGGCTCGAAGGACAGGTCATTTAAAGCAGTGGGGGACTTGTCCTTCACTGTAATGTCATTAAGTCAATAAATCAATGCAGGGCCTTAGTGAAGTGTCCTTCTTCTGAATGAAGAAAAAACCTGCCCCAAGAGGAGACGAGGAGTGACGAATAAGACCTGCAGCCAATGACTCTCTAATGTAGTCCTCCATAGCTTCTCTCTCAGGACGAGAGAGATTATAGAGGTGACTAGAGGGAAGTGGAGCCCCGGGGTGCAAATTTATAGCACAATCATAGGGGAGATGAGGGGGAAGAGAGTGAGCCAACTCCTTACTAAAGACGGAAGCCAAGTCATGGTAAGTTTGGGGAACATTAGTTAAATCAGGAGGAGAAGAGGGATTACTAGAGGGCTTAAAGTCAGGTAAAGCGGATTGGAGGCAAACTGAGTGACAGTGGAGACTCCAACTAAGGATGGAAGAGTTACACCAATTGAAGTGTGGACTGTGCTGTTTAAACCAGCAGAGGCCTAAAACGATAGGACAGAAAGGCAAAGGAATGACAAAGAAGCTAATTTGTTCACGATGATTACCAGAGAGTAAGAGAGTGAGAGGAATAGTGCAATGGGTCATGGAGGCAAAAATGCAACCATCAAGAGCTTCAACTCTCTTGGGGGTAGGGAAGGGAACTAAAAGAATGTGATGTTTGGTGGCGAAATCATGGTGAATTACATTATCATTGGCTCCTGAGTCTAAAAAAAATCTCTGTCTTAACTTGCTGTCCAGACCAGGATAAAGTAACAGAAAAGGATACTCTATAAGAAGAGCTTGGGGAAGAAGTGACTCACCATTACGTTCTTCACTAATGATGAGTCCGCCCTTTTGGCTGGTTAGGACAGGAGTGGAGAGAGTGATCACCACCTTCGCAGTACATACACAACTGCTCCTCCAGACATTGCTGTCTCTCCTTTGAGCTGAGACGAGTCTCTCCCAATTGCATGGGTTCCTCCATGACAAGAGGGGGAGTCTGAGGAGTGGGAGGAGGCAGAGCAGGCAGAGGAAGTGTTTGAGTGCTAACCTGACCAGGAGGGGGAGCCGTCCGGTGAGACCTTTCTGCTTTCTCCCTGGTCCTCTCTCTCAGTCGGTTATCAATTTTGATACACAAAATAATGAACGCACTCAAAGATTGGGTTCGTGGTTCGTCCCTAGTAGCCAATTCATCCTTTAAATCTTCGGATAGACCCTTAATGAAAATAGCCTCAAGCGACTGATCATCCCACCCACACTCATTAGCCAGAGTCTGAAAATCCACACCCAAACCCTTGACTGAGAGATAATAAGCATTTGGAGGCTTCTTGTCCCCAGATGGGGTGATCGAAAATTTTACGGAGGTTAGCAGTAAACTGGTCAAAAGAATGGAGCACCTCTGAACCTCCCTCCCATAAAGCAGTAGCCCATTTATCAGCCCTATCCAGAAGTAAATTAACCATGTGTGCTATTTTAGCCTCATCAGAGGAATAGCTAGACAGCTGTAATCTAAAAAACAATTCACAATTGAACAGGAAGCGCCCACAAGAGCCAAAATCACCGAAATATGGTTCATGAGGCGCGACATAAGGCTCACTGACAGAATAAACACCTTGAGAGAGAAGGAGTAGGGGCTGAAGCCGAAGTAATACTCACAGGCAGGTTTGTAGCAACGTGGAGGGTGAGATCATTGAGTTGTGTGCTGATTTGGACCACCTGATGGGTGAGCTCCTCCAGGGAACCTGCTACTCCCCATAGCATGCTGTCATGTTGCCCAAGGAGAATTCCCTGATTAGCTATTGCTTCCTTTAGTTGATCCGACTTCACTGGTTCCATCTGTGGTCTGTGGATTACTGTCAGGAAACAGTCCTTCTAGTGTGTATAGTTGGACCCAAAAGCTGGAGACGGAGGCAAAATCAAAACTAAGCAACGATTTACTGGTGGAGACACAAACAACTAGGGCAAGGAATCCAGTGATCAGGTAAGTGTTCATGTGAATAAAGTGAGTATATACAAGTTGGCAGGGTGAGAGCTCCAGGAGACACTGCGGAGAGAGGGAGCAGAAGGCAGAGGTTAGTATCCATGTGGTGGAAGACAAAAAGCAGCATACAAAAAACAATCTTCAAAGAGAGAGACTCCAAAATGAGAGCAAAAGGCTTAAAGCCAAGAGAAGGCAAAGTAGATCAGAGGATACAGTCAATAAACCACACTTTAAGAGGAAATCCACCGACGAAGTAGAGATGACTCCAGGCAGCTTTTCAAGTGGTGGTGATTGGTGATGAGGTGCAGGTGTGAGGGCTGGAGCAGGAGGTAACCATGCCCACAGCTGGCAAAGAAGGAGGAAGGAAGGGGGAGAGAGACTGAGAGGGAGGATGAATCTTTACAATTAATATTTCATCTGTGTCTATTTTTATGTTGCGAAGTTCGTGTGTCAGGTGTTTTGAGTTTTTGCAGTGTTGATCCGCCTATCCTCGGAGGGGTTTTATTATTTTTGCCAATGCTTTAGATAGATTGTAAGTTACTGACCCGAGGCTAGCAACTTATGGGGCATAGTGGGATTCCTGAATTGTGTATTCCTAGGAATTGTTTGTCTGCCTTCTTGATGATTCTGCTCATCAGTTCCTCTTAGGTCTCTATGTGTGATGACGTAACATCCAAGAAGTGTGTTTTTGTTCTGAACTTCCCAATATGGCAGAAGCACTCCAGAGTTTGGCATAATTTCACATGAAAAGATCATAGCGGGGCTACTTGCAGCACTTGCAAAGCTTTAACTCTGTCTAAGGGGGGGAATACTTTCAATATGCAGAAACATTCGTCCATGCAACAAGCAATTGATTTGCATGAATGTAGCATATTTGATACGCTACTTAGCGAAGGTGAGACTCATACAGACAAAAGCAGGAGCGTAGCTAACGTCTCGGCGTCATCTGCTTTAAATGTTGAAAGTAACATTTAACTCCTCCTGGCCCTGTCTGTTGTGTTAATGTTAGCGCCGTGTTAGCCCCCTTTCCCTATACAAATACTCTCCATCTCCTGGAATTACATTTAGATGACGATGGCGGCCAGAGTCGTACTAGATCAGAGGCTGGCTCTCACACTGGCTCAGGGTCTGCAGCAGATTGCTCTGGTGCACCTTCAGCAGCCCCTTTCATTGAGGCAGGAAAGAATAAAATGACAAACGTGAATAGAAACGAATGTCACTGAGCAGTTACCAGATTTATGGTGATGGATTTACACCCTTTTGCCACAGCAGATACTTCTGAATTTCGGTAGGTTAATTTGCAGCATATTTTCTGGTATCTGCTCAGATGAAACCTACACTGTCAAAATTGCATGTTGTTTGAACCAGTGTAGTTATGTCTCATTTATTCCCATGTTTTCTGTAGGGAGATGATAAAGACCAAACTCAAAATACCATGCCCAAAACAGAGACAATTTAGCAAATCATCTGATCTCTGCTTGGTATGGGGTTGAAAAGAGCAATCTGATCTCTGACCTGAAACATGTCACAAAAGCAGCCAGCACAGCTGATGGTTGGACCAGTTTTAGTCAAGATCATTACCTCACTGTAACATCACACTACGGGGGAAAAGTCAGAATAAACAAAAGCAGTGCATGAATCTCAGACAGGGATAGCTGTGGCAGAGGAGATTGAGGGGATCCTGGATGAGCTTGGAGTGAAAAAGGAGGTGATGGCAGCCACAGTGGATAATGCAGCAAACATGGACATTATTACATATCCATGTTTTGCGTACATGCTTAACCTTGGAGCTCAGAAGCTGCACGACTGCAACACCATTTCTAACTGGGTGGCAGGGATGGTTCTGCGATCGTATGGATGAAGAGATCCCATATGGCTAAAACAGACCTCAAAGAGAAGTAACAACTCCTTGGTAAGAATACATTTAAAAACTTTAATCACAGCCTGCCAATATATACATTGGTGATGTATGGCTTGGATGCAGCCGCTCGGCCATGGAACCCCATTCCATGAAGCTCTCTGCGCACTTTTCTTGAGCTAATCTGAAGGCCACATGAAGTTTGGAGGTCTGTAGTGCAGAAAGTTGGTGAGCCACCCATTCTTTTACAAATGTTTGTAAAAGCAGTCTGCATGCCTAGGTGCTTGATATTATACACCTGTGGCCATGGAAGTGATTGGAACACCTGATTCTGATTATTTGGATGGGTGAGCGAATACTTTTGGCAGTATAGTGTATAAGTATGAATCTAAAATGATAAATTAATGAGAATTTAATACTGCTTTACTAATCTCGTCATGTTTGTGTGCATGTTTGCCTTTCAGAGCTGCCCCAGCACACATTTCCCTTGGATGTGAGGATGAGATGGAACGCTCTGTTTTTAATGATGGAGAGCTTCTGTGAGCATTTTTAGCCATCCAAGCTGCAGTTATAGACCCACGTCTAAGAAAGTCCATGGAGAAAGACAAGCAAGTAATGTTTAACAAAAAACTTGCATAAAACCTGGTTTAGTAAAGCCATCTTTAAAACGTGTTGTTAATGCATTATGTACTCTATATATTTCTCTTCTTTTTA
This sequence comes from Cetoscarus ocellatus, assembly GCA_037902135.1. NCBI lineage: Eukaryota > Metazoa > Chordata > Actinopteri > Labriformes > Labridae > Cetoscarus > Cetoscarus ocellatus. The sequence goes on along the minus strand of JBAMNC010000118.1, from coordinate 393,596 downwards.
TGTTGTGAGGACCTAAGGAAAGCAGAGCAGTTTGCGCTGCTGATGCGGATGCACTATACATCAACACTCAGGGTCTCCAGTGAAAAAGTCCGACCTGAAGCTCAAATCAAGACAGTGACTGGCTGGTTTTTAGACAATTCAGAAATGCATGTACCACCAAAATAAGACAAACTAAGGCCAATCATTTTCTTTCTCAAACCACTAAAATCTAAATAACCCTTCAAAGTTCTGGGCCACCATCAAAACTCTATCAGGAACGAATAAAGGGATTGAGCTGCCTCCTTGTATTTTAAAAGATTCTGATGTAGTCACAAAGAAGACCAAATTCCTCACCTGTTTCAATGAGCATTTTATAGCCTCTGTTTTTTTATTTGAGTCTTTTAATTCCAGAAAAGATTGTCCTTTAACAGTTGAGTCAGATGGTTGAGGATCTTTAAATTACTCCTTCTGCCTCTGAGGTACAAAAGGCCCTAAAACTTTAAGACACGTCAAAGGAAGCAGGTCCTGATAAACTGGAGTCTTGTTTTTTTTAAAGTAGCCGCTGATTTCATTGGCCCACTTCTGACTTACATTTTTAATCTCTCCTTGAGCACAAATGTCATTCCCCCCTATGGAAGGCAGCCTTTGTACTCCCTCTGCTCAAAGGAGGAGACCCTATGGTTTTAAATAACTACAGGCCCACCTCCAAGCTCTGTGTCCTGGTCAAGGTATTGGCATCTCTGGTCAGTGAACAGCTGAAGGATTTTCTAAAGACCAATGACATTTTAGCTGTTTTTCAGTCAGATTTTGGAAAAAACACAGCACATCATCAGCAGCTCTTAAAGTTTTTAATGATTTTATAGATTTTATTGATAATAAGCAGCACTGTGCAGCTCTTTCTACCGATCTCTCCAAGGACTTTGATACAGTAGACCATGCAATTCTTAAACAAAGGCTAACCAGAGCAAGGCTATCTGAACAGGCAGTAAACTGGTTCAGCAACTACCTGACTGACAGAACGCAGTGTGTCCATGCTGAAGGCCTCACTTCTGACTCCCTCACAGTAACAAAAGGGGTGCCTCAGTCTTGGGGCCACTTCTATTCATCCTCTATATCAACAATATTAATGACAGTGTTATTAATGCAAACTTTCATTTTTATGGTGATGATACTGTCATTTATTGTATGGCACCCACAACATAGCAAGCTCTCGCTCAGTTACAATTGGATTTTATGATTGCGCAGAGAAATTTTTATGACTTGAAACTTGTTTTGAATGCTGAAAAGATGAAAGTACTGCTGTTTTCCAGTCTCAAATCTAAGCCTTTGACCCTGCCCTCCATTTACACCTGTGAGGGTACCCAAATTGAGTCTGTGTCGACCTATAGATATCTTGGCGTTTTAATAGATGAGCCTCTCTCTTTTGCATTTACAGCAACTGGTAAAGAGGTTAAAATTGGAACTGAGTTTTTACTTTAGAATCAAATCTTGTCTGTCATTTGATTCCAGAAAAAAACTTGTTGCTGCCACATTTCTGTCTGTGCTTGATTATGGCGATGTTTTACACATGCATGCCTCTTCTCAGAGCTTACATGCCTTGGATACTGTGTATCATGGAGTTCTGAGGTTCATCACTAACTTAAAATCCCTTACTCATCACTGCGTCTTGTATGCACGTGTAGGATGGTCCTCTTCGTTTACTTGTAGACTTAAGCATTGGCATATTCTCATTTACAAGGTGATTTTAGGTCTACTCCCTTCATGCCTTTTGACCTTCATCTGTCAGAGGAGTCCAGGATCTTATAACCTTCTGTCTCAGAATCTCCTTTTGTTGTCTTTTCCTAAGGCATAAACTGAGCATAGTAAAGACCTTTATTTGCTGCTCCCTTTGCTTGGAATGAGCTGCAACAAGACCTGAAACTCAGTGAGCTGGTTTCACTGGACTCACTGGAAGTAGGTGTTAAATTTTGTGAATACTGCATCTGGCTGCAGATGTTTCAACAGATGATCTTGGTTCCTTCAATAGTTCAGCTTGTCAATTAATTGTCTTTGTTATTTTTTTTTCACTGTACTTTAAGTATTATACATGTCATGTGTGTTTGTATGTGATGCTGTTGTGATGTAAGTAACTTTGTTAACTGTGCTTCTGCCTATCTTGGCAGAAGCACATTTTTTAAATTCTTTTCCTGGTTAAATAAAGGTTAAATTAAAAAATTAAAAATAATCTAATATGACAGCGTTTTTGCTGTAAAGTATGTACACAACCTGCTGCACAAACATGCAAGTGGAATATGATTCTTTACCATGCAAACCCTGTGACAGATATGTACAACATCATTTTAAAGAAACATATATTTTATGACTTCAGTTGAATGAAAAAGGAGATGGGTGTGGAGGAGTTTTATCATCTACTATGCTATATTTAGGCCCTTAGCCTTGTACCTCCACTATGCTGACATTAAAAGTTAATGGAACAGCTTGAGGTAGGAGTGTAGGACCAGGGGAAAACACAAGTCAGGTCTCATCTCCATAGGTTGTGATCTAAACCTGTCAACTTTCACTTCAGCCTCAGTCCTGTCAGAGGCATTCAACATGTATTGGCAGACTGATTTATTTTCACAGCCACTTTTTCTGTCCCCAGCGCTCTAGAAAGACGGGGTGTCCCAAGACAGTTGATGGGCCAGTTCAGACAGAAAAGATTGCCAGCAACCTTGAGGTAAAACCACTCCTCCTACTGTAACTAATAAGAGTGCAAAATGTTTCTAACTCCCTCTCTTTCTCCTCCAGTCTTGACTTGTTTCACTCTTTCCATCTCCAACATAGTTTTAAAGGTTTGATAGTTACACCTTCAGCAAGTGAGGGCTCTAATTTCGTAGACCAGGTGCAGGCGCAACGCACCTGCCCTGCCACAACAACGGGGTGTGTCCAGGGCATTTTGGAATTCTCGTGCACGGCGCAGTGAGGGGCACCCAAGCCTCCGTCCCTCCCTCCGGCGCAAGTGGCAACGAGGGAGGAGTGATGGCGTGAGTGGGTTTAACACAGCCGAATGTAATCTTCACCAATCAAATGAACGTCTCTCCTCGCCTTTAAATGCGCTGTGGGCGAGGTGCAGTGCCAATTTCACCTCGGTGGCAAAGAAGGTCAGAGCCTCTGTCACTTTTAAAGCAACTGGGAGAGCGCAGGGGCCACCGGGCTGCGCATTGGAGACCATGTTGCGCGTCACTGTGTGGACCACCTCACGGGACAGATGTAATCTGTTCCTGTGTCATAAATAGGAGTACAAAATTAAGTGACAATTACATTTAAACACAGCAGCAGGCTAATCCATTCATCTTGCTTATGATCCACCTGCATTCCTGGTCTGTCATCGCCAAATAGCGGAACCTTTGGTGAAATACTCTCTCCCAGTATCTCCTCCTCATCCTCCTTGCAGTAATGTACTCCATCTTTTTAGATCACGTTAAGAATAAAGATTAAAACAGAGAAATATGGGAAATCACAGGTAAATCCTTATGACACCAAGTGGCTTACATTTATTCAGCGAGCGTCTCTCTCTTTTTTCTTTTCTTTTGAATGTCATGAGATGAGAGAAACTGGATACTCTTCCAGCTGCCGTCAGGTTGAGTTTCCATTATGACAAATGTCTCTGATCTGACATCAGATGTGACGGGACAGTTAATATAGATACAAATGTAAGTGCTGGTTCAGACGGTTACACTAAATAGTGGTTGCTGTGATTGTTTATTGCATTGAAATGTGTCTGACACTCTGGATACCTGCCTGTGAGGATTTGGTGACATGTGTGCACTGCGCGCGTGTCAGCCAAATTACCACTGCACCAGCTCACTTTGCCTGCGCCGAGAATAGACCAAGTTGGAACTGGCGAGCTTTCAGCGCACCTCCTGCGCAGCTCTTTGGCGTGAAACTGTCACTGCGCCAAGCTGAATCTGTCGACACCTGCCCCTGGTGCGCTGCAAACCCATCTCGGCGCAGCCGGTCCACCAAATTGCCAAATTGGCTGCGCATGGTGGTGTGACAGACGAAATTACCACTGCGCGAGATGCGCCAGGCTCCGCCACCCTGCTCTGTGCCAGGAAATTAGGGCCCTTCGTGTGAATGCTGAGAACCAACCTCTGCAGAATCTGCACTTTGAAACCCTTTTATTTCACATTCACGTAAAAGAATTATGAAATTGTTCAATAATATTTCAAAGAAATTATACTCTGATCTATTGCTTTAACCTAACATCAAAGAGGACAAATTTTGTGCACTTTAGACATCAGAAGAATTTCGGTGCATGACTTTGTTTTTGAAATTTTGGTCATAAAGCACTAAGAATGTCCTTTATCTCTCTTTTGCTGCAAGTTATTGTGTTCTGATGTTTTTTGCCAAAGCCACAGTTGGGAGACCTTTTCAAAACTGTAATCATTAGTACTGTAATTTTTAATGGGATTAACACAGTTTTTACACATGCTTACTCAGCAATCCTTAGTATAATGACAGTTGACATTTCAGTTAATGATGTGACATACAGATTTTGACTTAAAGTGTGTTGTTTGAGAGATGCTTTTCATGCTTATTCGTTTTGTTCAGTATATCTACAGTTTCAGTCACCCAAATCTAATACTGAGTGCTAATTCCTCTGTTTTATTTGTAGATTGATATTTGGCTAGTTTTGGCATTTGATTTCTGTGGCTATCTCTCTCTCTGTCCTCCCCCTGTTGTTTCTTTACATTTTTAAAGTTATTCAAATTATGAAACTGACAGGATAGTTAATTTACTTTTATAAAGTCTTCATTTTTTATTCCCCCAGATTTCGGTCCTGGGTTCCACTGGGGGACAGGGCACCAAGCATGTTACCTGAACACAGCAAGTGTCCTTGAGGGGGGCTAGTGTGGTCCCGATGGTTTTCTTGGCCTCCCTTACCACACATTGAAGATTCATTCTGTCTTCTGCTGTGCAGCTGTTGGACCATACTGTGAAGCAGTACATCAGGAGGCTCTCGATGGTGGCTCTGTAGAAGTAAATCAGCAGTTGTTGGGGGGAGGCAAGCCTGCTTTTGCTTCCTGAGGAAGTAAAGTCTCTGTTGGGCCTTCCCCACCTGGCAAAAGGTGATGACAGCCCAGGTGAAGTCAGCTGTGATGTGCACACCAAGGAATCTGAAACTTTGCACCTTCTCCACTTCCTCTCCATTGATGCAGAGGGCAGGGCGCTCCATGTGTGTGGTTCTCCTAAAATCCACAATCATTTCCTTGGTTCTGCTGGTGTTCAGGTCCAGGTTGTTATTGAGACACCACTGTTCCAGAAGCTGAACTTCCTCCCAGTTGTCTCAGTCACACACTCAGCATAGAAGTTGATATAATCCAGCACAGCTGATGTGTGTCCTTCCAGGTCTGTCCCCTCAGCAAAAACTTCCCAGTCTGTAGTTTCAAAGCAGTCCTGCAGTGCTGAAGTGGCTTCCTCAGTTCACGCTTTGACTGTCTTTGTTTCTGGTTTCTGTCTGCAGATGAGTGGTTTATATGCTGGAGCCAGGGATAGAGACATATGGTCAGAGAGACCCAAATGAGGCAGGGGTCTGGCTTTGTAGGCATGTGGGATGTTGCAGTAGACCTGATCCAGTTTGTTTTTCCCCCTTTGTGGGAAAGTTCACATATGTGTGGAATTTCGGCAGCACAGGCTTCAGGTTGGAGTGATTAAAGTCCCCCGCCACTATAACGACGCTGTCCGGTTGAGCCACAAGGTGTTGGCTAATGCATGAATCTAGCTTCTCCATGGCTACCTTATCGTCAGCTTGAGGCGTCACATAAACAGCGATCATAGCTACCGATGTAAACTCTCTGCACAAGTAGAATGGTCTACCCTGCAGCATCATGTATTCTGTTTTCAGGGAGCAGAAATAGTCTTTAATGGCAAAGTTAGTGCACCATCTATTGTCGATGTAAACACAGAGGCCTCCACCCCTACTCTTGCCTGAATCCGTGGTCCTGTCTGCTCTGAAGACGGCGTGGCCTGCTAGCTCGATGCTAGCATGTGGATGTTTTTGTCCAGCCAAGACTCCGTGATGATATCACATGGTAATCCACCCCATGAGATGTGATCCGCAAACATAGTTCGTCCATCTTGTTGACGGTGTTAGCTTTTAGCTTAGCGGCTAGCCCACCTCTCTTGCTCCACTTTTGTCTTCTCTCTGCGCTGCTTCAGGGGTGGGGGAGTGATGGTAGGTCCCGCGGGGTAGCCCCGTAGGTCCAGAGGGATAGAATCCCAGTTATTTTGGTCTGAGTGGCCTCAATTGTTGACATATAGCGCGAGCAAGTCGGCTTTGCTGTACTGTAGGCCCGTAGACTGGTAAATACACACAAAGAGTACTATAAATACAAAATTGCTGCTAAAAGTTGAGGAGCTATGGGCTGCTGTGACTGACCGCGCCACTATCTTGAAGAGGTGGAAGAGTAATCCATTATTGAGAGCTGAGCCTTCCTCACTTGGTTTGATACTGGACCAAGATGCTTTTGAGGTTGTGAACCCTCTTGGGTCAGAAAAAAAACACAAGGTTTTGGCAGTTTACTTGACTGTAACAGACATATTGCCATACAATAGATCATCTGTGGATCAAATGCAACTTGTTCTTTAATGCAGGGAGCAGGACCTTAAGTATTTTGGGATACAGAGGGTTTCTGCACATCTGATTGAAGACCTCAAAATCCTGGAGGAGTGAGGTGTTGTCATATATGATGGCAGTGTAGTGAAAGGCTCTGTGGTTTCTATTGCTGGGGACAACTTGGGATCCCACTGTATTGGTGGTTTCCTGGAGATCTTCAGTCGGTCTACTCATTTCTGCTGCTACTGTGAGACAGACAGCGATACATTCATGAAGAATCCCCACTTGTGTGGGACCACAAGAACACGCCAGTCCCATGAAAGAAATTTCACCAACTAGTGGCACAGATTCTGTTTGTGGTGTCAAGTTTGATTCTCCTTTTAACCAGGTTGCTGATTTCCATGTTTGCCAGCCTGGCCTCCCACCATGTCTAGGTCACGACTTATTTGAGGGAGTCATATCTTATGACCTTGCTTGGTATGTTTGCAATTTAGTCAGGTGCAGTTTAAAACTGGTGCTTCTTAGATTGCTACCTCTCTTGGTGGGAGGCAGGATTAAAGATCCCTCTGACAATGAGGTGTGGCAGCTCATTTTGCAGCTGAAGGAGATAGTGGAGCTTCTCTGCGCACCAGCCATTACAGCAGGTCACGTAGCATATTTGAAAGTCATCACTGAGGAGTACATATGCAACAGGAAAAGGCTTTTCCTGTTTTCCCTTAGGCCAAAGCATCACTATCTGTGCCATTATCCAGAGCTCATCATCCACTTGGCCCACTTATTCGCCTGTTGACTCTGCCGTTTGAAAGCAAACATATGTTTTTCAAACAGTGTGCCAGAGAGACACCAACTTCTGAAGGTGTACTTGAGTGCTGGAAACTTGTTTCCTGCACTTATACAGATAGAGATGAGTACTGATTTTTATGTAGATGATTACAATGAGATAATCAGGGCATCAGTAGCCAGATATCCATTTGAGTCACAGTGTGCAGTGGCTTGTAATAAGGCTGTCACTTTTCCTCAAAATCAAACTTGAACGGTTTTCGAACATACACGGAAATAACCGAAGATATTTGGCTATTTTGCCCCCATCCCCACCCCCACCCAGTAAGGGACAGAGACTCTCTTATCCACGCCTTGGGCAAAGACCCTGCCGAAAAAACCCCAGTCATACGTGGTTGAACTCTTGATGAAGCGCCACTGCTCTTGGCTGTATAACTTGGATGAAAAGGCGACGGTAGATACATGCAAATTTGATGTGGAGGACAAGTGACTAAGCTCCTTTGCACATATCTGACACACAGCTTAGTCTTTGATTTTAAGTTAGCCATCAATGGTGTAGAACCCAAATTACTACCACACAGTGCTCCTCAGATGATTCGGTGCTGTTATTGTCCACTTGGAGTAGAAACTCTTTGTTTACTGAGGTCAAGAGAGCAGCACATGTGGCTGACGGTCAAGCTGCGCTGATCTGTTGGATGAAACGGTCTACTGCTCCAGGCACCCTGATGTGCCGCTAAACTCAATATGTTACATTTGAATATTTATTTACTGTTCAGTGATGGATATTATCCCCATGTTTGAACGGTTATTCGAATATCGAATATAAGGTGACAGCCCTAGCTTTGAACTATGTTACAGTGAACAGCACAGACTACAAAAACGGGATGTTCATCTTGCTTGAGAATAGTGATGAAGGACTTCTCATAGGGAAGATTATTCTTGTCATTGTTGCCCATAATTCCGTCCACTTTGTCTCAGAGAAACATACTTTTGTAAAGTTAAGTGACTACTCTGAGGTAGGCTTTGCCCAAAAGGATTATGTGTTTATTAAGCACGAAGATCTGATGAACTGTTATCCTCTTCCAGCATACAATGTGTATGATCTTACACTTATTGCTCTCCACCATTCTTTTCCTGAAGCAGTTTAAACAGGGAGGAAAGACAGGACAGGAGAGACGTGAGGACAGACAGGATTAAGTGGTGAGTTTTTAAGCTAACTGCTGGGACTACAGTTTTTACAGATGTTTGCTTTTCAAATATTAAAGATGGCTGATTTTATGTTTTATTTTTATTGAGTCTTTAGGAAGCCCACATAAGCTGGTATTGTTAATTTTACTGGGTCTCCCTAATGACCTGCTGACAACGCTACTGAATGAGCTTGGAGACGAGAGGTTGGAGGAACTTGCATTATTGAAGGAGAAGGATCTTGTCAGATACCTGAAGCCAATCCAGTGTCGAAAGTTGCGGAATGGTATTAAGAAAGGTAAATATGAATTGTAACTCATGACATTTTGACCCAGTGAACATTTTTGATTGATGGAAAACATTTTATGTCAAGTCAGTTCTGTAGCAGATCTCAAGTGGTTAGTGGTAGTGCAATCCAGTAGACACATTTTCAGAATACATCATGTGTTCAAAATATTGAAAAGAAAACACTGGCACAGCTGATAGACAATTTGACAACTTGAATGGAGTATACTTAATCAGCCTTTTGTTCTAGCATTACATCTCTTCATTCATAATTTGTCTTTTTCCCCTCCAGGATTGGTAACACTTAATACAGTATGTTGGATCTGCTCTCTTCACCTCATACAAGTACTCAGAGTTGCAGCATCAAGCTGCCCAAGTTCTCCTTCCTCACATGAACTATTGTCCAAGTCTTCAAGCTCTCCAAGCACTGCAAGCTCTTCTTCACAGCCTGGCAGGTCATGGCATGTAGAATTCCAGGTGAACTGGGACCAGATACCAGCAGCAATTAGAAGTGCTGTGGAAAATGAAAAAGACCATCACCACAGGACAGAAGAGTCATGATAACTGTAATGGTAGATCAGATGATGCAGCACGAGCTGAACCCAACCCCAGCAATGTTTCATAGCATTGTCTGAAACACTGTGAGGATCTATCCAAAAACCAAGCAAGGAGATGTTCTTGGAGATGGCTGCCCCTCTCCTCTCCAACAAATAAAAACAAGAGTGGAGTATGAAAATAAAACAAACACTCTTGGCTGATGTCTCAGCAAGAAAATAATTCCCTCTGGAGCAGCAGGAGAGGCCAGGCTGCCTTCAAGAGGTCCTGTTGACAAGTACAGGTATGTGTAGGAGTTGGCCATGTAGCACCTTATAATGTAATAATTTCCTGAAAATGTAATAAAATTTGCACTTAACTCAATCAAAAATGTAATAAATCCAAATAATGTAAACATTTCACCAATAATGTAATAAAATATCCTGACTGATATTGTAATAATACTTTTACCGATAATGTAATACTTTATTACATTATTAGGGATTTATTACATTTTCACGTGGGTCTTTTTTTTCAAAACTGATAAAGTAAAACTTGACAGATAATGTAATATAGAGTTCTACATTTTGTGTCCTGAGAATCTGACAGTGTTATAGATACTGCACAACAGAATGACTGTTGCTTCCCTAAACATACCACTTCTCTCCACAGTTTTCCAAAAATCACTACCTCATGAAAACAACCACAAACCAACAAAACAGGTTTAAGTAAAACTTCATTTGAAGAGGGTATACACAAGTATTTATAACACCCACACATTAAATGACATTTGAAATAAATATAGGCCTATATATCCACTCCTAAATGGTTATGATATCACTTTCAATGTCAAGTTGACATCATCCTGGCCACTAGATGGCCTGCAAGGGAGAACTTGATCAGGGTCTCTTTCAGTGGTGTCTGGCCAATAAAGACATTTCTCCCATTATGTGACCACTTGCTAAGTGAGTATGCAATGTCTCAGCATCAATACCTTCAGATTTCTGTCATACCAGAAAAAGTTTGATAATGGTTGGGTAATGGTAGGCTTTAGACAATTTTTTATTGAACATGTGGCTATATGCTAGTTCTTGATGCTAACTTCTTGACACTTTAGGCAAGGCTTAGCTACTTCTTTAGATAGTTTAAGACAGAGGTCTAGAAATAAAATCTCTGATTTTTTTTTCCACAATACTTGATTTCTGATTTAAATCAATTCTTTTCCTTCTCAAAAAAAATAATAATAATAAAAACTCCAAGTGACACAAAAATGACATGAATCAAGTTTTGCCTTTCTGCTGTCAAAATATATTCCCAAACCAATCAGAATTTCCTTCCAAGAAATTAAGATGTGTGTCATAAAATGTTGATTATGCAGTTCTAACGCAGGCAGGTTTGTCTACATAAGTAAACACTGAAAGCTGAGGTATTTTCTCTGCTTGTTAACATGTTACTCTCTGATCAATATTTAATCTAATTAAATAAAAAAAAACAAGCCTGCAACAATGCTTGTGCAAAACCTGACAGAGCCACCATCATGATAACTGTAAAATTTCCGTATTCATATATTTTCAAACTTTGCAACAACTTTAAAAAAATCTCAATTTTTTTTAATCTTCTGCAGAAAATAATTTCAATTATTCGATTTAATCGATATATTGCCCAGCCCTTATATATATATATATATATATATATATATATATATATATATGTGTGTTATGTAAGTAGCAGTAATATATAATGTAAATAACAGTAAGTTCAATCAAAATTAAATCAACCATTTGTTCACTGTACAACATTGTTTACATCATTAACGTGTTTGTTATGATTGGAGATTGCCTGAAAAAGATATTGTGGTTTGAGCTTCCAATTTCAAACTATGGGGCTGTGAACATGGCACTTAAGAAATCTGGTCACCTTAGTATGTGACTAGACTATGTCTAGAATTGTTTCTCCTGTGCAATCACCTGCTGAAGTTAAACTTTATACAGCAATGCTCGCTCAGTTGTCAAGATAATTTTGTCTTTATTTATAGCTTACAAGTAAATCGCATAATTCTATCAGTTATGACTGACCACTATGTCATCTCATTGATTAAAAGTGATATAATAACAATTTATGAGTGAGGCCTATATTTATTTTAGGTGTCATGTAATGTGTATGTAGGTGTCATGAATACTTATGTATACTCTCTACAAATGAAGTGTCACTGACTTGTTTTCGCGAGGTACTGATTTGTTGGAAAACTGTGAAGTGAGTTGTGATTGACCAAAAGAAAGACAAGCGCCTGGCGTACCTGCTGCAGCAGACCGATGAGTACGTCGCCAACCTCACCGAGCTGGTGCGAGCCCACAAAGCTGCACAAGCTCTCAAGGAGAAGAAGAAGAAGAAGAAAAAGAAGAATCCAATGTGTCAATGTGAAGTTAGGGAAGAGTCACCTGGGGTCTCCAGTGCTGCTCAGAAGCTACTGTATATCTGAGCTGGAATTCTGGTCTCCAAAGGAGGTAAGTCCATCACCCACTCAGCAGGACCAGGATGTCCCTGAGTATCTGCACGTGCATATGGCTGTATGGTACTCAAGGTCCGTACTTTAACCCAGTAGTCATTCTGTTGTTTCAAATCCAGTGTATATAACAGTCTTAGATTCTCAGGACACAAAATGTAGAACTTTGGACTGAAAATGAACATATATCTTACATTATCTGTCAAGTTTTACATTATCATTTTTGAAAAAAAAGACCCACCTGAAAATGTAATAAATCCCTAATAATGTAATAAGGTATTACATTATCGGTAAAAATATTATTACAATATCAGTCAGGATATTTTATTATATTATTGGTGAAATTATTACATTATTGGGTTTTATTACGTTATTCATTGAGTTAAGTGCAAATTTTATTACATTTGCAGGCGTTATTACATTTTCAGGAAATTATTACATTATAGGGTGCTACATTGATCATCAATATTAATATAATACCATCATTTAATCACACAATCTTAAACTTTGGACTGTTATCTGGCTGTGTTAACCTGTGATTCCCACTTCTAGGAGTGTGAGGTGGTGCCCAGCAGAACTGCCTGATGGGGAGACCGAGGCAACGTTGGAGGACATGAAGAGGAAGCTGTGCATCATATACACAGGTATGCTATTTAGCTTGTTCATGTTAAGTGGGATTGTGTGACAAGCCCTCTAAGGTTCTGAGGATCAATTTGATCATGGTTTGGGTATAAAAGGCCACCAAATTGCTGAAAATGGGGTAAAATTAGAAGAAAAAATATATAGATATTTTCAGATCAAGTGCTGAAAATACCTCAACAGTGTGCCTGCACCAGCGATGGCAGAGATCAAAGAAGCATGGCCTGTTCGATCCTCTCAGAGAGGGCTCATTTCCCACTTTGGCCTCCTGACAAACATTGCTACCCTTAACAAACTGGAAGAGGGCCTGAACCACAGAGGTCATACTTTTCTGCTGTTCTACCAGCAACTAGACAAACCTGCTATCAAGGAAGTCGTAGCCAGTTTTGATCCAGAGGCTTCAAAAAAAGGCTGCCTGCATCTTCCTTCTCCTACTAGCCTACTTTTAGGAGCCCAAGGAAAACATCTTGCTTGAGGCTGACATAAGTTGTTAATTATAACAATAATTAGGGCCCAAGCCCCAGCTGCAAGCTGGGCGAGAGCCCTAATGTATCCCTTGGAATTATTTGTTATTATTATTATGGCCTGAGCCCCAGCTGCAAGCTGGGTGAGAAACAGACCAAAAAAGGCAGTTCGGTAAGCGCCCTCTTGAGATTATGTTGATCGGCAAGTTTTTCATTGGACCGTGAAATTTGGTATGTGGCTAGTACTAATCTGGATCTTCGATTTTGCGCGCCAGCAATTTTCTCTAAAACACACAGGGAAGGCGCTGCAAATTTTTGTTTCGGGCCATTTTGGTGATTTACACGTTTCACGTGTTTTTTTTTTTAAATTTTTTTGGTCAAAGGTATCTGGAAAAACTCAATGCCATTGAACTAAAGACTAAATTGCCAACGAAAAATTGCTAATCACAAATGCCGGGTTGTCCTGGCACCTGTAAGGGGCACCAAAGTGCGTCAAAATTTACAAAACGCACAAACCTTTCTAATTTGGTCATATTGTTGTCAAAAAATCTGAAACATAAAGGTGTTGTAATCTGTTTAATCTATAAGTCTATATCCTACCTGTCTACAGGTTTGTTTATGCTCAGTCAGCAATTCCAAGAGTGGTATTGGGTGGTATTTGTCAATTCCACCATATGTGACCAAACAGAATTTCTTTGCTCACCATAAAAACCTGTCTAATCACCACTGCAGCAGCTTTGCAAGAACTAAAAGCTCAATTTAAGTTCTAAAACTCCAGGAAATACTTTAAGGAATAACCAAACTACATCAAACTATTCTTCAAAAATGTTTACCAAACGGTCAACAAGCAGCAACAAAACAAAATCTGATGATGCCACAACACTTAAAAATACACAAACCTATACACAATTAAATTATAAAGTGTAACTGATTATGCATAATACGCCTAGATTTAATTTTCTCTCAGTAAATGAAAAATCTTTTGGCATGAATGTGTAGGCTACAACTCCACAACATTACAAACTAAATATCCATTATAAAAGTATCTGATTTGAAACTTATTGTAAAATGTGGTGATTTTAATTAGAGGACAATAAGGAGTGGAAATTAGCAGATAGAATGTTATTAGAAACTAAGTGAACATCTTAGTCAAAGTTATCACTACTTTCTTTTAAAATCGATAAATCTAGAATAGAATATCAAAATCAAAGTAATGATAGCCTACATTAATTAATGTATAAATCTGGTCAATAATATCTCACTAGAGAAATCTAAAGCAGTGTCATACTTGTGTCACAATTGAGAGGATGTGGATATCAGACTCTGTCACAGGCACAGCATGTATCATCAGGCAGAGCAGAGGCTGTTTGCAGCTGGAGGGAAACACTCTGGAGAATTCACAGATTCATTGCAAACCAAGATGAACAGCTGCTGTATACAGTGCAAATACTGTTTTAGTTTAAAAGTCAACACCCTGTTAATTAGCTTAAATTCGGTGCTTTTTTAATTTAATACATGCCGACAGACTTTGGACAAAGGGGCTGAAATGTTGTTTTTCATGTTCTGTGTGTGCTTGTTGACCAAGTGAAGTGATAAAGAACTTATTAACTGTTCAGCGCTTTAATACACTCACCTAATCCCGATCTTCAGCGCTCTGTCTGTATGTGTGTGCATGTGTGAGCGGCAGCAGTCACGTCGTGAGAAACGGACCAAACCACATACCACTGCGAGGATCGCGGGGGGGGGGGGGGGGGGGGGGGCTTGGGGGGTGTTGGAATCTTTCAATAGTTAAAGTTGTCGAACAATGTGTTTTTAAGTAGCGTGACTTGTATGTACACACAAATTATGTACTGAATTTGACTGGAAAATGCCTAAATGATGGTAAAAGTTGGACTTGTCCCACTCACTTATAATGGTTGTGATGCTCATGCCCACACCTATGAAATTTGGTAGGCTTATGTAGGACTCTAAGAAGAACAAAAAAGCCTCTTGGACCTGTGAGCCACTCCATCAACAAGTTCGCCATTTTGCCTTGAAAATCCTGCATTTTGCCATGTCCTGCCATTTGTCAGGTATTCTCAAAAAGGTACAGTACTTGTCCTAGGAATTTAATGCTATCAACTTGAAACTTTTTATCCAAGTACCCACAACAGTGTACTACAAAACAACACAGGATTTTTCTCATAGGATGTCTAGTTTTAAATTACACCTTCTCAAATAAAAGTGGTGCTTTTTACAAGCACTGACAAATGCCTGCTTCTAAAGCAAACTGTTTACACTTTCCATGTTCTTTTTCCTCCAGCTTGTAGATGAGACCTGGAGCAACGCCATCTTACAAAACAATGTGGCTCCTGCAAAGGACGTGACCATGGCACTGCTTCAAACTTTCATGTTTCTCTGACACATACTTGTGAACACATAAATGGCTCTAATGCTGTCATTCTTTGACCAAATGTCACACATTCTTCAACATTTATAAAAGAAACACTCCTGAGCCACATGATATCAACATATGTCAGATATTTGGTCGCACCACCTACTGGTAACAGGAAATGCAGTCATCCTTTCATGGCCTTCAGATCAAGTTGCATTGATTCTATGCAGCTAGATCTTGCAAATGACAGACTAACTCCCATGCTGATGCTGTATTATGGATTTCGGCGAGTTTTGTGAAATTCCAACAAGGTGGCGCTACAGACGTTTCTGAAGAAATAGGAGTTCTTGGAAACAGATTTAGAAATGTGCGAGTCTCATGAAAGTTGCTTCACCTGTCAAGATGGAAACACACCCAAAAATGGCTCCACAGCGCCCCTACAAAATTTCAAATGTGTTGTCCCACCCCTGTGAAACTTTTATGAGGGGGCTTTGTTTACCAACAGGGCTCCCTCAAACAACAATAATGCTTTTTGGCATAGCCTACAAATGGCTGCCTCCAGAGAAAAGGCTTTTCAATTCTGAAATTGTTTTGACTCAAGTCTGGAGACTCAAGTCTTGGGGTACATCATATCCAAAAATTCAGCTTGTAGGTTAAAGGGCGTGGCTATGGTGCCCTTCGAAACTTTGATGCTTTTTAAACAACACAGCTTGTCAGGAATTTGGCTGAAAACCTGAAAAGCATACCACCTTTAGCGGACAAATGGCTGCCTCCAAAGACAAAGTCTCAGAGGTCGCTGACTTGAGAGGATGGAAGTGCACCGGGGCGCTGGTTACACGCAGGGTGAGGGCCCGTCAGAACTCCTCAGGGGTGCTAGTTATCATTGTTAGTAAATGAAATTAATTTCTATTTATTATAGTGCATTTCAAACAGAGAGAACATGCTTTACAAACACCTTTTTCCAGAAGGAAAACACATTTAATATGATGTACCTTCCATTCAGTCAGGCCAATGAATGGTCTTCATCATCCTCCCATCATGTTGAAACAATGCCATTGTTACTGCTTTACAGCCCTGTGCCACTGCAGCTGATGTCCAGCGTTCAGCAGCACTACCAACCACCCCCTGCTTGATCATACAAGGTAATGAGTGTTTTATATTTCTATTTCATTGATATTCCTAGCTAATATATGATCATATAACATACCCCCACCCACTTATTCAACACCATGCAGTATAATTTGGCGATGCTAATGCTATGGCAAAGGGTATTGGCAAATTCAATTATAGGGATCTTCACATGAATGGATGTTTACTTGCATGCTGTGAGCCAGCTGACCCATTAAACCTGCCTGTTAATTTCAGGTTACATGATGAGGCCTTCAGCATGGATGCTGTCTATCGACGGGGGGTTGTGATGGAGTACACTGAAAAAAATTAATTTGGGTATAAGTAAATTCTACGCATTTTTTTTAAATATATTAACTTTATAATTTTTAAGTTTATATGTTTACATAAATCTATTAAGTTGTGCGTCACTTTTTATTTGTCAAAAATACAAGGAATCTTCCTTTTTTTCCTGAACTAAAATAATCTATGTAATGCAAACTAATATTCTTAAGTCCATCCTCATAACAAAAATTGACCTTGTTATCTTTACTCGGTTCCATTTGGTATTAAAAAGCACCAAATACTACATTAACCATGAGCCAATGAGCCCCCTGTGGTGGATTGTGGGGGACTTTTTTGGGGGAAAGCCAGAACTAGTTTGAACCACGCGAAGGTGAACGCCATTAACGAAGCTCGGTTGGGGACTTTACACGTGGACAAAAGCGTATCAAGGTAAGAATAAACTTTTGTTTAATAAACTCATTATGGTTTTTCAGTTGGTGTTTTTTGCCGTAAATGTTTTGTAAGCTCTGAGCCCCATAAAGAACTTAAGTAACAAGATTTAAGAACTAGCAAGAACTAATGGTTATTTGACTTTGGAGTAGGCCCACCTCAAGGCTAGCCATAGGTGTAAGACCTCCGACTGAACAAGCCTTTAAGTCAGGTTGGTGGCCAGCATGGTCTGTTGGTAACTTGGCTAGTTATCGCGGTGTGTCGCGCATATATTAGCAGACAGTCACCTTGCTGGACCTCCATGCCTAATATAAGAAAGGTGCTTTACACGTTGTCTTTGTAACTAATAGAATGTGCCTGGTCTTGACTGTTGGCTGTCTGGTCCTCACCAATATAGCATGTATGCGTCATTTCTTCTCAACCGACACACCGTTAGCGTGGAGCTCTGATTTATAAGTGACAGCTGCCCCTGTGTATGTCACGGAGAGAAGAAGCCGTCCAGGGGCCCACCACCGCACCCAATTCCGTCTTTGCGCCCCGCGCGCTCTCCTCTCTTTCTTCCTTCCTCACGCTCCCCGAGACGCAGGAGTATAAAACGGTCAGTACACCGGACGAACGCTGTCATAATAAACTCTGGCTATGAAGGGATATTTAAGCTAAATTTTGGAGCATGAGTTTATCGCTATGAAGGTCAATTTGACAAAAGTGTCTCTCCTCACGATGTGAAGACGCTTATTAGATACAAAAGCAGAAAAACTCATTTTCTGTCGCAAATCTGACTGTTGAGCAGAGTCAGTAAGATAAATCAGCACTAGATTGTATATTTTTTCACAATAAAGGTATAATCAGTTGTGTAATATATAATTTTGATAAGGGGAAAGTTGTTTCAAAGTGTATAGCAGTTAACTTCAATGTTTCTTTTATTATATTTTTGAATAATGACAGTTAACATCCAGCTGAGAAAGGGGTAAGTAGCACCGCTTCAATATTTCTACATTGTCATCTCAATTCAACAAAACCAATTCATGAAATATTCTGGAAAACTGTATAAAAGAACTGGGGTTCTTGAATTATGAAATTATAGTGAAATCATTTTTGTATTATTTTCAATGAGATGTGTACTTGAAATTAACATCATTGTTGCGAAGGCAGTTATACTAGTTCTGGGATATCACCCCAAAACTAGTAACATAATACTTTTCTTTGTATGTCCTTGTATTCTGTTTCATAAATGACTATAAATCATTATATGTGTTACTTTTCTTACAATATGAAAAATGTGGACAAAGGTAGCTTTTTTTCCCCATTCATTTCAGTCAATTCTTTTGACTTACATTTTGGCTATCTGTCTTTATTACTCCAAAAAGAACAAGAGACCCAGCAACCATAAAAGATTAGGTTCTTTTTGGAATAAAGTGTTTATGAAATCAGTTATGGAGTCACATCCGAACACATATCAGCCATGGTGTTTGTTTGTATTATTTCATAGACATTCATTGAGACTCTTATCTTTTACAGGTGGATCAGTGATCTTCACCGACTGCACTGAATGAAGGTATGTTCAATCACTTGGTTGATATTAGTGGTTGTAGTATGCCAACAATTAGACTCATACACTAAACTTGAAGGCCAGGAAATGTGTCAGAACTTCAAATGTCAAGAAGAGCTGTGTTATAAAAATACTAGTAATAATAATAATAGTGTAAATGATCATAATACTAATTATAGGAATGTTAAAGCACTGTTAAAGTGTTATAACCCCCAAAAAATGCAAAGGTAGATAGTAACATGAGGTCAACAAAAGGTAAAGGACATGAATGGGGGTAAAAGCGGTTAGAAAGCACAGTATTAATAAAAAAAAAAAACAATGAAATTCAAAACAACCTTACAAATGAAAGAAGAAAAATGTATAGCAGAAAATTAAATAAACTGGAATTAAAGAAAAAATTCATGAAAGAAATGAAATCAGTAAAACAATAGAGGCAACAGAAGAAGATCAGAGGTTTGCTTTTTTTTTTCTTTTTTTTGGTGCTTTGAATTCATACCATGGTAGAAAGGAAGCACTCAGCAATTTGTTGTCAGGTTATATATTACTCTTCTACACTGTAGCTGTGTGCTTATTTTTTAGGCACTGATTCAAAGTAAAATCTTGATTTTTTTATTATTATTTCTGTGTTAGATGTAGCATAATTTTTTTTTTATGCTTCCTACAGAATCAGTATGTCTGCCAGACTAAGGGTCATACTGCAAAAGGAAATCTGCAAACTATCCCTGTCATCTGGAAATCCACAGACGGTGGAGGGATTAAAGACTGCTGTACGAGAGACATTTGAAATCGAGCAAGATTTCAATTTGCAGTTCCAGAACCAAGATTTTGATGGACAGTACTTCACTCTTCTCCAAACCAATGAAATAAAGGATAAAGACACCATCAAAGTGGTTCCTTTGGATCAAGAGGTCACCTTAATAGTTGAGGATTCTCTGAATGCTTCAGGACTCACAGAGAGCTTCAGGAGCAGTTGTGGTGATTCGTCTGAGGATGCTGGTTTCTGTTCTGCTGCATCTAATGACACCTTCATTCTGCACTCTCCAGGTAGTGACTCTTCCCTTCGTTCTGAGTCGTGGCCTGCCCAGTTTGACATACCCACCTTCTCCCTTGACACTGAATTTATTCTACAAGCTGCCAATGAAGCTTACAAGAAGGATGGAACCCTGCTCAGCAATCCCTCTGTAAAATCCAACATTCTGGACAAACTAGCAGAGACCATCTTTGTATACACTGCCTATCCTTCTCAAGCATAGGTTGCAGAGGCCCTGGTTGAGAAGCATCCATGTTTGAAAGATCCTGTGTCCTTCAATGGTTTTTATGCTTGGCACAACAGCTTAAAGTACAAGCTCAGCAATTACAGAGAAAAGGTGAAATGCCTTGGACTACCAGAGGTGAATGTTAACTGCTTGAAGAGGAAATCAGCTGAAAATCAAACTTCAGCAAAAAAATTAAAAAAGGCGAAGAAGTCTGAGGTGAACTACCTCCCACCACATCCCCAAGGTGAAACTGATGCAACCCTTGAAAAAGAGAGAGTGGAGCTTCTCTATGAATATAAGAAGAAAGACAACAACAAACTCATCAGTGAGAAGATGGCAAGAACCTTCTCACTGCATCGGATTGATGTCATCGTGAATAAACCACCTGTGATTGACTTTAAAGCCAGATGGCCTGCCCTCTTTGAGCCTTCTCAGGTATGAGTATTTAAATAATGTATGCTGAAACAGGTTTTTAGTGGCCAAGCCATTAA
Organism: Cetoscarus ocellatus; assembly: GCA_037902135.1. Taxonomy (NCBI): domain Eukaryota; kingdom Metazoa; phylum Chordata; class Actinopteri; order Labriformes; family Labridae; genus Cetoscarus; species Cetoscarus ocellatus. The sequence continues at coordinate 373,117 of JBAMNC010000118.1, read as the reverse complement.
TTATATATTGTGTGACAGTTCTGACTGTGGCAATTACCTTCATTCTGTAGCCCAAGCAACATTTAAGTTAAACCCCAAAAGGGAACCATGAAGCTGCAAGTGGATTGTTTGGAGGTAGCTGCTTTGTATTGTATGTGGATGCATATATGCAAATACCTCACCCTCACGGTCTGAAAATTATCAGCAAAGAAAATTAATGTCTCCACTACCATTGGAAAAAATGAGCACAGTCTTAACTGGTGATGCTATGGAAAAAATAGAAATGTACTTACCTGTGACCTTTGGGTAAAAAATTATTTTTACCAGAAAAAAATACAAAGGACAAAGTATATTTACCTTAAAACTTTTGGAACATTGATTATTTCCACTGTTAAAAGCATTGGTTAATATGTTATACTTCAGTAAGCAGCTGCTGAAACTAAACACAAAACATGCACTCGATCAACTAAGCTGTTGTGTCAGCTGTATCTCTGGGCCATTACTGTAGTACAAGTATTTTGTTTTGCCCTGTATTTTGTAGATTTCTTTCTATATTTAAAAATATTTCTGCCCATCTCCCCCGTTTGTCGTTCTTAGATTGAGGAGGAATTCCGGAGGATCACACTTAGGCCTTTACTGTCAACATTCCTGGGGAAGTTGGATCAATACTCGCCTAAACTGTTAAGCTTGTACCGAAGAAAGGGAGGAGCAGCTGGGAAGAAACTTGATACCACCCTTGAAATGTTAAATGAGGCACGTACTCATAACTATTAAGAAGTTGTTTTATTGTTGTAACTTTTCTGATGTCTGTCCATGGCAGCAGCTAATTCCCGTTATTTTTTGTAGGATAACAGTATTAAGTCCCGAAGAGAAGCTGTGATCAGAGGCCTTACTGTCTATCTTGGAGAGAAGATGGAGGATTTGATCTTTGATACAAGGTAAATAAAATGTATCTCAGCAATAAATCAGATTTCAATCCCTGCCTGCACGAGACAAAATATTGCCCTTGAAGAAAACACACCTGTCGATCTGTCTATGTAGTTGTTTATCTATTTGTATATCTATATGTCTATCTGTCTGTCTGTCTATTTATCTATCGATCTATCTCTCTGTCTATCTTTGTATCTATCTTTATATCTGTCAGTCTATTTATGGATCTGTCAAACTATCTGTCAATCTATCAATATATCTGTCTTTCTATCTATCTATGTATCTATCATCTATCTATCTATCTGTCCATTTTTCTATCTATCTATCTATCTATCTATCTATCTGCCAGTCTGTCTGTCTGTCTGTCTGTCTATCTCTGTATCTGTCTATTTTTCTATCTAACTGTCTGTCAGTCTGTCCGTCCATCTATATATGTATCTGTCAAACTATCTATCTGTCTATTTATCTGTCAGTCTATCTATCTGTTTATCCATCTGTCTATCAACCTGTCTATCTCTCTAGTCTGTTCATCTCACTGTGTCTATTTCTTCATCATTCATCCATCTGTTCATCAGTTCATCTGGCTTGCTGTCCATCTGTTTATCTGTCAGTTCTTTGAGAGGTCTGTCTATCTATCTTGCAAGTAATTGTTGGCTAAAATTACCAGTAATTATCTGCTTCTCCTAGCTGTTAAGAAAACTATAACACTTGCATGCAAGATGAAAGTTTGATTGTCTGTGGTATGTATTTTACAGATCTTTGATGATAAAGATGTGACAGCGGTCCAGGAGGCTCTTTCCGCATTTGTCCTCAACATCTTTGTGGTCAGCAAAGCTGGGAACGGAGGCCAGAGGCAGGCTGGAATAGCCATCGAGGGAGCAGAGGTACTTTTTGGTATCCCTGATGTGGCACAGGCTTGGGCTTACCTCATGGGCCTCATCTATGCCCTCGAACTATGCTACCCCAAAAAACTGAAATATACCTTCGAGGTCTTTCAGAAGATCTTCCTAGGGCAGGAATATGGGAACAAGAAAGTGTCATCTAAGGTACATGATCTCATGATCTTCTTCATGCCTAAAGACACAGAAATCACCAAAGATTGGGAGTTACAGTAAGCTCCCTGCAATGCTTTGCGTTTTTTGTTTTGGAATGCATTTTCTCAGGCTTTATCGTTCAAAAGAACCTAAAGGTGCTGTTGTTTGCACACTTTGTCAATTTTTCCCCACATTTTTGCATTTTGAATGACTCTGAAACTTAAAGTTTTTAACTCTTTTTTTTCTATCTATATAGTTTATCTGTATTCAGTGCAGTTCTTTTTTTTGGTTGCCTGTTTTGGTTTTTGTGTCCAAGTGCATTAGACCCAAAAGTACATTTTGGAATAAGACTGAAGAATGTGGACAAGTGAGTTAATTTGGTTGGCCATGCCTCTATTTTTTTCTCTTGGTTAAGAAAATGTTAGTGAATGTTAACACAGTTTCATATATTTAATATGTTACCCAGACCTCATCTTTTTCCAAAAATTGTATCAACAATTTGCCAGTTTTTGCCCTGTTCTGTCACTTAGTGAAGACTGTATGTGTTAATAGTAATTTTAAAATGTTTAAGCAAGTTCTAGCTTGGAAAACTAATCTTCTTAGCTCAGGTTAACGTGACTTGTCTGGTACTTGTCCTTCTTTAACTTGGGCTGACACACAATGTGGATGTTGATAATAGTCACAAATGTTCACAAATGCGTGTAGTTTTCATGATGAGAGTTTGAATCACATCTAGTAAATGAATCTCAGGTTGAGGCAGGGGGGCAGGCAATTTTTTCATTATACGTATAAAGACAGTTTTCTGATGTATTAAGATTTTATGCCTTTGTGTATGCACATGTAGTTTTTTCAATAAAATAGACATGGCAAAAGATATTCAAAAAATTTTTGACATGATTTTTTTTTCCCATTTACATCAATATGCAACACTATGCAAAAGTGTATTTATGTTGGGTAGTGGCTATTTTTTTTGTAGGCATTGCGACTTGACTTTTGATTTTTATTAAGTTTGCAGTGTTGCAATATTGTAAGAAACAAACATTGCAATTTTGCATTTTACTTTGATATAACACTAGGGCATTTGAAAAATAATCATATATATCTATATAACATGTGGTTTATGTGATGAATGATTTCTTATTATCACTGTTATTATTTAAAAAAAAAAATTAAGTAATTTATACTAAAATTATTGTGCTTAATGTAATAGTAAAATTAAGTTGACTTTACAGGAAAATCCCAAATTAATATTTCAAACAAAATCCAGTTTTGTTGAAATGACATAATAAAATCAAGTTGGTTTTACTGGAAAATGTTATTTGTTATGTTGAAAAAATAAAGTACTATATACAAAGTCATGCTTTGTGAAATCTAAGTAACAAAATTAAGTTTGTTTGACTTGGGTTTTCTTTTTCATTTACAAAAACAATTGAATATTCTTAACAAAGAAGAATCTAGTTTGAGCTACCTAAATAAATTATGCAAAAAGTTGCCTCAATCTTTTTAAATAGATTGGCAGAAAATTTTTATCAGTGTATCCTGTGGTTGGGGCCTGCACACTGGAGTTCAAACAAAGGTATTGTAGCACACAGAATGATCATTATGTTGAAATGCTGAGTCAGCATTTCAACATATTGTTATCCGACTTTATTCTTCTTATTATTATTATTATTCTTCCCTCAACTATTTGGCCCTTTTCACAGCTTTCAAATTTTCACAGATTTTCACAGAAAAAAATTGAGCAGTGCAGCATGTTCAGGAGAGGTGGGCTTGTATTTTTCACATGTGTAACTGTTACAGTTTTTACAGTAAAAATCATTTTCTGCAGATATTTTGCATTGAAGTCAATGGGAGATTTTTGCAGTTCTGCTGAAAAGTGCTTGAACTTTCAGGCTGTACAGCTTCGGCATACTTCCACCTACAGACTTCATTCTTGCTTTCACAAATTCACTGACTTGTAAACTATTTTTACATGTGTTCAGCTTTTTGCTGTCTTCTACAGTTTTTGAGATATCACCGTTTAAGCAACACTAAGTTTGGAGGATTTCTCTGTTCTTAGAGCGTGTCACGTGACCTGTTAGAGCATGAGCTTCGCATAAAAATTCCAAAATTTCTAGTGGATAAACTGCAATAAAAGATTCAAACTTTGTTCCACAGATATGATTTATACATCAAAATGAAGCTACACTTCTCCTCTTTCAGCTGAAATTCGTTTCAACCTCGACATTGACATCGTTTTGTCTCAGTGAGCTTCAGAGCCACGGGTATCCCGCAAAGTCCTCTGTCTACTCCAATTGAAATTTTCTTCCCCAGAGAGCTGATCGCTTCACTTTGAAGGCCGTTTTTAAACTGCTCTCGTGTCAACATTTTCTACAGTACAGACATGAAACCTACATCAATCTTTTCAGGAGATACTTGTGATGCTCACGGTGCAGTCCTTTTTTTGATAGCTATCACGGTTTTGGCACAGCATTAGCCCGTATACCCGGAAGTCCCCAGCTTAACTTCACCGCTCTGTACAAGCTCACAGCGTCATAACATAGTCTGCTGCTGTGTGGGTGGGTGTGTCACAGTGGTTTATCTGATCTGTTGGCTTAGCGGTTAGCACATTTGCCATTTTATCCAGAGACTGGGGTTCGATTCCTGGTACAGACTGTTTTATACTATCATGCATATTTCAACACATACGTAAACACGCATGCTACTCATTACATTCTTTGCCATTTTAGCCCTAAAAAATTCACGCCTGCCAGCTGTCACGCATTGCTCGTCAGACCCACACATTTCATTGTCGTATCACCACTTTCGTCTGCTTATCTTCTCAGTGTACAGCGTCATGACACAGACATGCGAAAAGGATTCTGGGAAATGTAGGCGGATGTACGCCGACACTATACGACAGTGCCGAGTCCGCTCCAAGCACTGCTGTCACACAAAACACTGCTCGCCATGTATTTTCACATCGACATTAAATGTGACACGAGCTCCGTCTCTTCATGTTACTGCTTTGCAAAGTCAGCTGGCCGTCGTCCTCGCTGTACAGCCTAATGACACAGACATGCGCAAAGGATTGTGGGAAATGGAGGCTGGTGTATGCCGACAGCTTCACTTTCAAGCCCGTTTTTAAACTCCTCTCGTGTCAACATTTTCTACAGTACAGACACGACGCTAACATCAATCGTTTCAGCTGATTCTTGTGATGCTCACGGTGCAGTCCTTTTTTTGATAGCTATCACGGTTTTGGCACAGCATTAGGTCGTATACCCAGAAGTTTACCCCAGCTTTATCATCGACCCACATTAAATGTCACACTGCCTCCGCCTCTTCATGTTAGTGCTTTGCAAAGTCAGCAGGCAGAGCAGCTCCTCTTCCTCGACCTCAGTCTACAGCGTCATGACAGAGAAATGGAAAACAATGCGCAAGGTTAGTGGGAAATGAAGGCTTTCACATTCTTTTCACAAGAAAATACTACGCGGCAGTGCGCTCGACTCTGACAGCTCTGTCCTCGAGTCCTCCAGACTCTGGCTGCATACGTAGGTATACGCAGCTCTTGTTTTCACTCACTCACTGTTTTCTAAATAATAAATTCATCCTGAGGGATCCTCCATCACTTATTCTCCATGATATCAGATCAATCTTTGAAGGATCAATCTTCAAATACAGTCTCCAAGGGCAGCGGTTCCCAACCTGTAGGTGGAGGCCCATTGTGGGTCTCAGAGCTGTTTTCAGTGGACGGTGTATTAATCTGGTCAAATTGTGGTAAAAATGTCTTCAGTGTATGGAGGCCCTAAGAGGACAAACATCATCAGAGTATGTCAGATTATACCCACTAGAATAAACCAGACTACACACAAATATTACACTGTTTTACATTTCTCTACTCAGATATTCCTGTCCAGATTTACAAATTCATGTATGTAGGCTATTATTACTTTGAGTTTGATGTTCAAGTATAGATTTGTTGATTTAAAAATGAAGTAGTGATAACTTTGACTTAGATGTTAGCTTGAGCAGATCCAGTTTCTAATGACATTCTGACCATTAATGTCCACTCCTTATTGTCCTCCAATGAAAATCACCTCTGTTTACATTAATGTTCAAGTCAGATGCTTTTATACTGGATAGTTCTTAGTGTTGTGGACTTGTAGCCTACAAATTGATGCCAAAACATTTTTCAGTTACGAAAGGAAAATGTAATCTAGGCTAATTATGCATATTCAATTGCACTTCATAATTTAACCCTTCAAAGCCTGAATGCACAAATAATAGCCAGAACATACATTTTTTTTTGGAGCTGAAATGTTTATTTCACTTCCTACTGAAATCCAACAAAATCACAATTTTCATAACATTTAACATATATATATTTTTAGCGGCAGAGTTGCTGACTCTCCTTCCGGCCGCCCGGGTTCAAATTCTGGCGAAGGCAGTTGTACTTTTCAACTGTGTGTCCAACACAGACTGCTGATTACTACAGCTCCTTGCTGTATGCATCTGGCTGCTGTCCTCTCAGTCTGGATGTCACAGGCTGTCAGTCATTCAACCTTTCACTTCCATACAACTTTATTCTTTTCCTGTCTTTACAATGCACATTTGATAACATATTTCACACTTCTGCTACTGATTACAATCTTTGTCATTTTAGCACTAACAAATTTTACTCTTTTAATCATAGATTACAACTTCTTCATGGTGGCCAAACATTTATACAGCTTTCTGCAATTTCCTTTCACATTTATTCAGTTTCAGCTTTCTTTCACAACTGTAACCATTTTTATTACACATTTCCCACATTTGCAGCTGTGCTTTACTGCTTCCAACTATTTTATGTCACATTTTCACATTTTTGACTTTGTTTGCATTGCTTTTAGCCATTTCATTTCACAGTTACAGCATTCAGACTCAGCATTTCAACACATTTGCTGCAAGGAAATGCAATTTTTCTAGTTACCATTTATAACCACAGCTCTATGAGTGGAGCAGAGCACAACCTGCCTAGAAATACCAGTTCTGGTAATTTAGTTTTTAAAAAGTATTCCAAATCCCACCTCCCAGCTGTTGCATATTATATTATGGAATTTTTAAGGGTTCTGTATCCTTGTGTAGTCCCACTCATCGTAGTGTTGTGTATATCTGCTTTTTATTATCTGGTCAGGTCACTCTGTGTGCATTCTAGTCATTTGTTATTTTACAGGGCATGCTCTGCCCCTTGGGGCCACCTGGTCTTTTAGGTATTTAGGCTGGTAATTTGCTTTTATTGTTTTTATTTGTGTTATTTGTATTTTCTAATGGGGATCCTATTAAAAACCACAAACATTTAATGTTAAATAAGCAAAATTCATTGAAAAAATTACTTCCTGGACCATGAGGTAATGATCTACAGGCTTTGACCCTCTGGGGTGTGGTCTGTTTTTTTGTTGTGCGATTGATTTAGATGGCAGAATATTTGTTCGAGATGGTGTTTCTCAATAAGAATCTTCACACTGAACACAAATAAGCAATCGCGAACATGGTAGATGTGGTATTTACTACTGCATGAACCTTTGATAAATGCTGCCTGCAAAGCGTAAATCTTTTTAAAACTGAAACTGTTATCTTTGCTCATTGTTAACAGGTGCTTTTTGGGCATCAACCCAGACAAGGGCTCCAAATCCAGAAAAAGCACGACAATTAACCCTCGAGTGACCACCCCTCTGCACAAGATCATTGATTTTGAATGGTCTTGTGCAGATGGATGCACACACACACACACACACACACACACACACACACACACACGGGCTGTCACCTTGTAATCGATGCTCGAACAACCATTTGAGCATGGGGATAAAAATCCGTACTCGAAGAGCAAATAAATATTCGAATATAAAATATTGAGTGTAGCAGCACATCAGGGTGCCTGCAGCAGTGGACCGTTTGATCCACAGAGGGCGCTCTCAGTGCAACTTGATCATCAGCCACATACACTGCTCTCTTGACCTCAGCAAACAAAGAGTGACTCTCCAAGTGGACAATAACAGCTAGTGATGGGATACTCAATTCCTTTTGCTAACCCCAGTCCGAATGAGTTACTCACTAAAGTGAACCAGGTTTTTGAGTCACTTGACTCAGCACACTGCTCAGGTGAGGGAGCAGCTCTCTGAGAGCACGGGAGCAAGGAGGGAGGGAGAGTGAGCTGAGCTGCCTGTGAACTGTGAGTCTGAGATGCTGAATCTGAACAGCATGAAGCAGGGAGTTAGCAAGTCTCTCAGGTAAGGGAGGAGCTCTACTCGGGTCGCCACCTTTCAAGCAGAAAAATAAAGGACACCCCTGACAGCATGGATGTCACACTGCAAGGGCCAAACCGCCAATGGCCTAATAGTGGGGTGGGGCATCAGCTGTGGTAAATCACAGTAAAGACATTGTTTTAATGTACTAGTTAAATTTTTAAGTACTTTATTTCACAGCTTTTCAGAAAATATCTGCAAACGTAAAACTAAGCAGATACAATTAAATAACAACTTGAGTAAATACAAGCTTGTTAACTTGAAACTTAACTTAAAATAACTTATTAACTTAGCATCAATCTATTAAATGATAATTTAACAAATGCTTTGACACTTTCAAAGATATGTGGTGCAGGAGAACACAACAACTTCCAGAGAGTAGGAATAATTATCGAATAACAATCTCATCTCAGGATGGCGTTGCACATCTGAATTTTCATATCAATAATTTTATATCATTTCTGCTTCCTGTTTCACCACAAATGAAAGAAACCACAAGCAAATTTTTGGTGTGCAAATAACAAACATTAAAACTAAAAGCCAGTCATTTGTACTTTCCTACTCAGGTCTGAAATTCTGCATCTGTTTTCGTTTCAATGGGGTACAGTGCAGAGTACCAGATGCAGACGCAGACATATTTGCTTCTGATTTCCCATGACTTTCTCTCACCCAATCAATGATGAGCGCTTGTTCTTCATGCCGAAAATCAACCAACCAAACCAAGTGCAGCTATGAGTAGGTGGGAGCTAGCGGGTGTTGACTCTGGGGGGAATGGTGCTGCGTTCAAGGAAAATACGGGACAAACTGCATCCCGTAATGATTAAAAACAGGGCGCAATGTTTAAGTGTGAAATATAGGATATATTACATTGATATATAATATATTACAGGACGGGTGGCAACCCTAAGCTCTACAAGCTGGGAGGGAGAGTGAGTGAGTTGTGAGCTGGAGCTACTGGGTCAGTCAATCGTTCTTTTTCTCTATCAGGCTGTGATATAGCTCAGCTCGGGGCAGAAAGGAGAGGAGACAGGGGAGTTGAGTTGAAATAATGACCAGAGCTGTTGCTTCAGCCATGGAACTAATACAGCAATTACCTAGATACATTTACTCAAGTGCAGTTAGAATAACAGTTGTGTGGCATGTCTCCTATTTGCAGTTAGCTGGTGGTAGCACTGGTGAGTTAGTGAACGAGTTAATGGAGATAATGACTCGTAACTTCCGAGTCAGTTAAACGAATCTCAAGTTTTGAACGATTTGTTCATGACTCGCACACATGGGCGTATTTACCATTAGGCAAGCACAGGCAATTGCCTGGGGCCCAGAGATTTCCAGGGGCCCCAGCACGTCTCACAAAAACTTACTAATAAAGTTTTCTATGATTTAAAGCAGTTATTTTTGCTTAGTCAGCTTAATCTACACACTTAAAAATACATCCAAATGCTTAATCTATCATGATCGTTTTGACTGCTCCCCCTCCCTTCTCATGCAATGGACTATTCCATGTTACTGCGCATGTGCAGACTTGATTCAGGAAGACAATAGAAAAACAAAGTTGTTGGTGTAAAAGGTGTGGTTAGGGCATATATGGAGACCGACACAGGGACTGTTTTCCAGCATTTATTTGGTCTGAAGAAGACATAAAAGCGCATAATTTGCCCTCTGTTCCTCAGTCTGCACCTCAGCTCCTGAACAACAGGGGCTCTAATTTCCTGGAGCAACTCAGGGTGGTGCAGGGTGGCGCGGCCTGGCAAACCCAGCGCAGTGGTAATTTTGTCCGGCGCACCGCCGTGCGCAGCCAATTTGGCAATTTGGTCGACCGGCTGTGCCGAGATGGGTGTGACAGCACACCAGGGGAAGGTGTCGACAGATTCAGCTTGGCGCAGTGACAATTTCGTGCCAAAAAAACGTGCAGAAGGTGCGCTGAAAGCTCGCCAGCTCCAACCTGGTCTATTCTTGGCGCAGACGAGGCGCACCCCGGGCAGTGGTAATTTTGCTGACAGGCACGCTGTGCACATACATCACCAAAATCTCACAGGCAGGTATCCAGAGTGTCAGGCACATTTTAATGCAATAAACAATCACAACAACCACTATTTAATGTAACCGTCTGAACCAGCACATACATTTGTATCTATATTAATTGTCCCGTCACATCTGATGTCAGATCAGAGACGTTTGTCATAATGGAAACTCAACCTGACGGCAGCTGGAAGAGTGACGCAAACTAACGAGTTCACATCTCTCAGCCAACCACAAACAGCCACAGAAAAGAAAAAAATGAGAGACGCTCACTGAATAAATGTAAGCCACTCGGTGTTTTAAGGATTTATCTGTGATTGCCCATATTTCTTTGTTTTAATCTTTGTTCTTAACATGATCTACAAAGATGGAGTACATTATTGCAAGAAGGATGAGGAGGAGATATATTTTCACCTAAGGTGCTGCTATTTGGCGATGACAGACCAGGAATGCAGGTGGATCACAAGCATGATGAATGGATTAGCCTGCTGCTGTGTTTAAATGTAATTATCACTTAATTTTGTACTCCTCTTTATGGCAAAGGAACAGATTACATCTGTCCCACGAGGTGGTCCACACGGTGATGCGCATCGTGGCCTCCGATGCGTAGCCCGGTGGCCCCTGCGCTCTCTGTAAAAGTGACAGCGGCTCTGACCTTCTTCGCCACCGAGGTGAAATTGTCACTGCGCCTCACCAGCGGCGCATTTCAAGGCAAGGAGAGGCGTTCATTTGATTGGTGAAGATTTCACTCAGCTGTGTTAAATCCACTCATGCCTTCTCTCCTCCCTCTCTGCTACTTGTGCCGCTGGGAGGGACGGAGGTGTGGATGTGCCTCTCTGTGCCAGACTACGCCATGCACGAAACTTGCAAAAAGCCCTGGACACACCCTGTTGGCGTGACGCGGTCGCGATGCACCAGCCTGGTATACGAAATTAGAGCCCCAGATGTTTAAAGCAGCACTAAGTAAGATTCCGGCTTTCAGCTCTCTAGGGGCCTCTATGGTCACTGAGTGTAACTGCACTGTCGTAAAACAGAGCGCCTCACACCAACATGGGTTCGTTGACATACAGAGGGAGGATAAGAGAGCTGACAGGACTTCCCAAGAGACAAATAAACCATGTGGACTGATAAGGTACTGTCTGATCATGTTTCTATTTGAATAAATCATCATACTGACAAGTCCAAGCAGTACTAGGGCTAAACCAGCATCGGTCGGACATCCTTCCTTGTCTTCCAGCTCATGCCAGCGATTGAACACCGGGCCAGTGTTTATCCCTGTCTGGGCACTTAGCTTGTTACTCTCCAGCTTTCTTTTTTTCGTCTCCTCCGATAAAACATTTCTTTTCTTCGAGTTTTCGCTGCTTCCGCCATGATAACAACTCTATATTTGGCTATCTTCTTCTTCTTCTTCTTGTTTAATGGCGGGTTGCATCCAACGTCAGAGGAGCATTACCGCCACCTACTATGCAGGAGTGTGAGCCAGAGGTCCCTATTTCCATTAGGAAAATAAGTGCATATTTACTTTAAACTAAATTCTTTTCATTAAATCTGTTTTTAAAATTCAAAAAATGCTTTATATTCTCTTTTTCCCAACATTTAGTTTTCGCCTCAAGGGGGAAGTGACGTATGCCATAAAGCAGTCAAAGCAGTAAAAATTTGTAGTTTTTTAGTGTGGAAGTGTTCCTACCATCCACATTAAAGTTACTTAGTGCCAGTGAAGGCGATACAGACCCCCTCAGACCATGACAGAGGTGTCATTCAACCTGCTGTAAGGTGATGTACCATCACAATGATTCTAGAAATATTATATAAGGGGGAAAAACTACATAGTGTTGGTTTAACATTGAATAGGTGGAAAATCTCCTACTCTACATGAGGACATGACTTCTGGAGGGATGTGGTATTGTGAATCGCACCTAAAAAGTTACATGAAAACATCGTCTAATTAATAAAACTGTTCAAAACAGCACAAGACGACAGGATAACGTTACATTAACAACAGTTAGCACCACACACCAAGAGTTACAGCTTATATAGCTCATTTAATAATGTAACCAGCAAAATAATATCGGAGCATTTTCATACACAACTTACCCTCAGCAATGCGGAGTAGCACTGTGAGGGGCAGAGCGGGAGGAACTATGGAAGCCCAGAAGGTACAGGAAGCATGAAGGGCAAAATGGCAGTTCCCGCAAGAGGATTAAAATAACCCCCCCCCCCCCCCCCCCCCCCCCCAAAAAAAAAAAAACTAATTGAGATAAAATTCACAAATACTCAATAAAATATTCAATTAAAATCATTACAAATTCTCAAAAATAAATTGGAAATAAATATTGTATATAAAGTGCATTTTTAACTCTGTTACATTGGCGTGGTTATAAGCATAGATGGTTATAAGGGTTTTGAAGAAAATAAAGCAGAGTTATCCCAGTGGAGCAGAGAGGAGGAGAAGAAAGTAAACAGTTTTCATCAACACTACCTTTTTCATGACACTGAACTCAACTACAGCGAGAGCCAGACGCTCCTGTCAGTGTCAGCAGAGGAGGATGGAGGTCTAAAGATTAAAGGTCACATATCATGCTGAATCAAGATTTAATACCTACAAATAATGTTGTTAAATAGAATACCCGACTCTACACCTCCAGAAAGTCCCACAAATGAGATCTGCTCCTCTTCCCGTTATCCAAGCAATCCAAGATGGCAGCACATGTCTCGGTCTGTGTGTGTGTGTCTATGTTTAATTCGATTTTCGTCGATGTAGTTTTGGAATATCATCATCTACTTTTCCTGCGAACTATTTGACAATACTGATACATCATTTCTGGATTTTATACTGGCATTACGTGGACGCAACTAACCATATTTTATGAGTCAGGACTGACTCCTCCAATACACAGCTGCTTAGTGTGCACCTCGGACGCACACGCTATCTCCAAATCCTCCAATTCTGGATGATAGCTTTGTCTATTATCGCTGTGTGTGAGGTCCTATTTATAATACAGCTTACTTTTTGCCAGTCCTGGATGATCTGGCTCAAGCTGTCCACGCTGTGTGACAGGACATCGGCTCCTTCCGTGCAGAAGGGGGAACCACAGCATTCTCTCCTCTGATGGATCCAATCTCTTGGTGACAAGGACAGTGCCTTCTCCTGGATGATTCAGCGGGTTTTAATTCCATTTTCATTGTTAAAGAAGTGGCTGGTCCTGCTTTTTGCCTCATTTTAAGCTTTGCGTGGTTGCTTCTCCCAGGGCTTCCTGTTTACATGTGACATCTCGCATCGTCTCCTCTCAACACAGGGAAGCGGAAAAACCTGGACTGGATTCCAGTACTGCTGACCAGGTCCTCTGTCTATCCCTGCACTCAGCTGATTATACTCCCCCATCCTGCTTATCCTGGTGTTGTGCGACGATGGACGATGGGGGTGACTCGGAAATGGTGGCTGATCTTGGCCTTTCTGTGCCTGACTTTACTGACCATCTCTTGGGATAGCTGTCACCAGAATAAAAACTCCCAATCCAGGATTCATCTTACTCTGGAACAAGCACATCTGACAGTGCGCCTTCTGTCATTCAACTCCTTCAGCCCCTTTTCTTCTCCTCTGACACTGTGGACTTTATCAGTCTGATCAGTGTTATGACTTTATATGACAATTTCTGTCTCACTCCTGCAGTTTTTGACTCTAAATCAGGATGGAGTCGCTTTAAACAATCCCACGGAAACTTTTTTAAACAGAAATGTCTGATTGTTTTATTGTTGTTGATGTCTGGGAATGTGCAGCCTAACCCAGGTCCAGACACCCCCACAGGTTTTAACACCCCTGCAGATTTTAAAGACAGAGCTGGCCTGGGTTTTTTACATTTGAATGTGCGCAGCCTTGTCGCTAAAATGGACACGCTGCAAATCTAGGCTTTTTCAACTGATGCAGATGTCATTGTTTTATCAGAAACTTATCTGAGTAAATCTGTTCCAGACACCGAGGTTAACCCTTTAGGCGCCAAAGTCGCAAAATTGCGACAAGCAACTTTGCTGGATGAAACAGGCCATAGCTGCATATATAGTGCTGAATAGTGTTACCACTTTTCACCAGGAGATAGTGGACATGTGTCACTTTAATCTGAGGAGCATTTGTGGGCGTGTTTCTATTCAAAGTTTTGGCGTAAACTTAGTTTGAAACACACACACCAGATCGGGGAGACGCGTGAGTGGCTGTAAAGCGGAGCAGAGGGAGAGACACGCACAGAGAGAGAGAGAGCGATATAGAGAGTGAGTTAGAGTACTGACAATGCTGAGAGTACTTCGTCAAGTACTGACTGACTCTGATTCTGAGGATATTTACCCTCTGAGATGACGTTCAGTCGTCCAGTGAGGACGAAGCTGGTGGCACGTATGCGCGCAGCAGCACCGGGTCCGTGCGCCATCACAGTCCCCAAGCAGCACATACCGAGGCCGATGATTTGCCTCTCCGTGGCCGGGGTGAAAGTAATCGGCGAGTGCCGAGGAGGGGACGTGGTCTGGGAAGCAGGGGAGCTCAAAACACCGCGAAAAATGACGGCGGTAGCGGGAATGAGAAAAACCGCGGAGCCGGCTGATGAGGGAGAAGCCGGGAGATGAAAAGCGCTGCCAAAATAGCGGTGGGGCGTTCGTGCTCGGCCCGTAAATTACAATGATGATGCCCTGGGTTTACTTAGGGATGAGGAAGAGTACCAAAGGTGGATCAGACATTTTGATGAGCCTGCTGGGTATTGTGGAGACAGGGATCTGACAAATTTTGAGCCCAATGATTTCTTGTCTCTTCTTTTTGATGGTGAATTCTGGAGCCTAATCACAAATGAGACAAACAGATATGTCCAGCAGTTCTTAGAGAGGGAAAACCCCAAACCAAACTCCAGATATCATGACTAGTATGATGTTACAGTCCCTGAGATGAAAGCTTTCATGTCACTTCATTTGCGTACATTTTCCAATATGGCCGCCACTTGGTGATGTCACAATATGCAAATTAGATGAGTTTATTTACTTTCATTCCAAATTTTGGATCATACTGAAGATTTTTCTCAATTACAGTCTGCCTTTATCTCTAACCACTTTCAAACTACAACATTTTGAAATTTTGATATCAAAATTGAATATTTTCCAATATGGCTGCCATCTGATGATGTCATAATATGCAAATTAGATGAGTGAATTACCTTCCATCCCAAATTTTGGGTCATACTGAAGTCTTTACTCACTGTCAGTCTGCCTTTATCTCAAACCACTTTCAAACTACAGCCTTTTCAAATAATGATAGAAAAATTTAATATTTTCTTGAAAAACTCTGGCGCCTAAAGGGTTAACATTGATGGCTATAATGTGTGTAGGACTGACTGTCCTAAAAGAGGGGGAGGTGTGGCCATCTACACCAAGAAAAAGTTTCAAGCGACTGTGCTACTCTCTAAAACTGTTGTGACGCAGTTTGAGTTTTTAGCTTTGGAGCTTGAAGTCTCCGAGTCTCTTAATGTTTATATTGTTGTTTGTTACCGAACACCCTCTGCTGATAATTGTGCACTGTTTTACATAATGCAGCTCCTCTCACAATTTAATTCGAAGGAACTTTTAGCTCTAGGTGATTTTAATCTGAACTGGTTTCAACCAGTCTCTGATGAGCTCAAATCTCTCTGTAATTCACTGAACATCTTCCAGTTGGTTGGCAGTGCAACTCGACCAAACCCAAAGAATCCAGAAAAAGCCTCCCTCTTAGATCTTATATTAACAAATTCTCCTCATAAATACACAACTGCCTCCATATTTGCTAATGATGTTAGCTGTGCTGTAGCGAGAGTGAGAGATACTAAAATACCCACAACCAGGCCTCGCATCATTTATAAACACAACATAAAGCACTTTTCAGAGCCAGGCTTTCTCCATGATTCATTTCATTTTGATTGGGGACAGATTGAGCTAATTGCTGATTTTGATGTTGCCTGGAAGTGGTTTTATGATGATTTTAGTTATTTTATTAATAAGCATGCTCCATTTAGGAGGTATAGAGTCAAAGGCAATGCATGCACCACTAAGATCAGGTCAGCTAAAGCAAATTATTTTCTTTCACAGACTACACAAAATTGAAATAACCCCTCAAAATTCTGGAAAACCATCAAATCCATTTCTGACAAGAGTAAAGGCTTTGAGCTATTACCATGCATTGTAAAAGACTCTCAGAAAATCTCTCTCTGCTTACTTGTTTTAATGAGCATTTTATCGCCTCAGGGTTTTTACTTCAATATCTTAATCCCACAAATTTTAATACTAATTTTAATGCTTATTTTAATTCTTTTAATTCTTTTAGTGATAGTCGGAATCATTCCAGACTTTCTTTTAGTTTTTATCCTATTTTAGTTTCTGAGGTTCATAAAGCATTCAGATTTTCAGACACAGCAAAAGCTGCAGGCCCTGACAACCTCAAGCCTTACTTTGTAAAGTTAGCATCTGACTTTATTGCCCCTCTTTTAACTCACATTTTTAATCTGTCCTTGCTCACTCACACTATACCTCCTATCTGGAAGTCAGAATGTCACTCTTCTGCTCAAAGGGGGTGATCCCCTGATTTTAAACAATTACAGGCCTATTTCCAAGCTGTCTGTCCTGGCCAAAGTTCTTGAGCCCCTGGTTAGTGATCAGCTGAAGGAATTTTTTTTTAACTGAAAATAGTATTTTATCAGACCTTGAATCTGGTTTTAGAAAGAGACACAGCACGGTTACAGCTGCACTTAATGTTTTTAATGATTTTATTGATTTTACTGATAACAAACATCATTGTGCAGCCCTCCTCATTGACCTGTCCAAAGCATTTGACACTGTGGACCACTCAGTTCTAGCTCATCAATTATTTAGTGCAAGACTGTCAAAACATGCTGTTGGCTGGTTTGAAAATTTTCTGACAGAAAGAACTCAGTCTGTGCAGGTGGACAGCCTCATATCCAGCTCTCTCACTGTTACCAAAGGTGTGCCACAAGGTTCAGTCCTGGGTCCACACCTGTTCATTCGTTATATCAATAATATCAATTGGAATATTTCAAATGCAAAATTTCATTTTTATGCTGATGACACAGTAATGTACACTTCTGCTTAAACACCAGTCCAAGCACTTACACAACTACAACTTGCTTTTAACACCATGCAACAATTTTTTTATGTTATAAAACTGGTTTTAAATGCAGACAAAACAAAAGTTATGCTATTGTCGAATTCTAGGTCCAAACTCTAAACCCTGCCTTCAGTGATCACTGCTCAGGGTTCTCAGATAGAATTTGTTTCTTCTTACAAGTATCTTGGTGTTTTAAATGACGATTCCCTTTTGTTTTCTGCTCATATTCAGCTGCTTGTTAAAAAATTAAAACGAAAGTAAGGTTTTTTCTTTAGAATAAAGTCCTGTCTCTCTTTTGAATCTAGAAAAAGACTGGTTTCTTCTACATTTATGTCTGTGCTGGACTACGGTGATATTCTGTACATGCACGCATCCTCTCAAAGCTTACATTCTCAGGATACTGTGTATCATGGAGCTCTGAGGTTCATCACTGGTTTTAAATCTCTTACTCATCATTGTTTGCTGTATGCTCGTGTTGGATGGTCTTCTTTGTCTGCGCGCAGACTCAATCACTGGCGTATTCTTATTTATAAATGTATTCTTGGTCTGCTCCCATCCTACCTTCTGACCTTCATCAGTCAGAAGAGCACAGCATCTTATAATCTTCGGTCCCAAGATCTTTTCTTATTGTCTGTTCCAAAAGTGAGAACTGAGTTGGGAAAAAAGGAGTTCAGGTTTGCGGCTCAACATCTTGGAATGATCTAAAAAAAAAACCTGAAACTAAAAGATCTGGTGTCACTGGACACTTTTAAGACAATGTTGAGTGACTTGGAGTCGGACACATCTAGCTGTAGATGTTTTGACTGATGCACTTTATCTTTCCCATGTGGACAACCCAAGCAAAGTTGGCTGTCTGAAATTGTGACTTTTTCTTTCTTAATGTATTGAATTCTCATTTTACATGTTTGATGACTGCATGTGTTTGTGTAAAACTGTTGTATGTGCTGCTGTCTTTGCCAGGACACTCTTGCAAAAGAGATTTTTAACCTCAATGAGGTTTTACTGGTTAAATAAAGGTTAAATTAAAATAAATAAAAAATAAACCAGGGAGTGAGATTTCCTGCCTCTGAAAACAACGAGATCTTCACGAGATTTGCTAAAACCTGACGTCAGGTTTTTTCAGTCACTTCTAACTGGAGGAGCCTGAGAAAGCAGCTTCACCCTGGTAATGTGCCTGAAGCACCGACCTGCAGCAGCCCCTTCCCCTCAGACCAGCCGGCGTCTCTCTCTGGAGATCATGAAATAACGTTAAACATTCAAATGCTGATTAAGTGAAGGTCTTTATGTGAGATGGGAGCTCATATGTGTGTAGTGAGACAGAAATGTGAAGTGTGATTCAAATGTGAAGTGTAAGCATACATCAGAATAAAATTTCCACAACACATCCTCATTCCAATCCTTTTGATATATATAAAACAGCTCTTTTACTTTATTGTTTTGGATGCTGATTTTTAAAAAGATATAAATCTGTACAACACTGGACGTCCATCTTCCTCCTTTTACACCATAAAATAAATACACAAACTTGATATTGTTATTGTACAGTTCAAAGCCCACAGTGAGCAGAGTCACAGCATTCACAGTGTACACCGTGATGCCATATCCTGAATATAATCATAAACTTTATTTCATTTTAACACATTCAGAGGTGCTTAGTTTTAGTCTAGCATCAGGACCTACGGTACGCTATTATTTTAATGAAAAATTCACTTGCAACCTATATGAGTTAAAAATGATCTTTTTTGCCCCAATTGTTCCTATATTTAACAGAAAATGTGTGAATGTGACATCAACACAAAGACTGAACCTTTTTTTATCCATGCTTCCTGCAGTCCTGTAACATTTCACATCATGTTTAGCAGGTTTTTTGTTTACTTTATAATGTAGTCAATGAAAGAATATTTTTTGTGAGTTTCTGGTGTATCAAATTGATGGAAAATCTACTACACTGTAATAAATTATTCTGTAGCCACCTAAATTTTATTTAATACATTTAATAAAATATATTCAACAAGTGTGTCCTTGATTTTGTGGTAATTGTTTAAGTAACTTTCATACAAAAATGTTTGTAATAGAATCTGCTTATTTTGATTACATTAAATATATTCTTTATGTTTATGTCATTCTAAATCACGATAATTTTGAATGAATCCAACTCAACAGAATTAGCCAGCTTTTAAGTGACAAGCACTTCCTTTTATTTTGCGCCTTATTCCTTTTGAATTCAGCAGGCTTTCATCTGGTCTCAAGACATAAAGAAAGTGCAGATGATGTCCCGTTCCCTCCGTTTACTCATCAATTTAATTTGACTGACAAAGGTAGAGGGACTTTTTTTGTTTATGCTGTAATGTTAATAACTAATCATGGGTGAATGCTATGGTACAAAACAAAATTAGTAAAGTAATACAGAGAGACAGAGACACTTGAGCAACAGATTGGTTAATTATTCTTGTCATGATAAAGTTGGCGTAAGTTTAAAGGTATTACGTGACGATATCAGGAGGATATCACAAGTAACACTGAAAGAACAACAAGCTTTTATTTTGAAAGATACCGATTATTCATTCCGCTAACAAGTTTTCCATATTCCAAGGAAAAATGATCAATCTACAGAGGATTGTGTCGGGCTAGGGCATTGTTGTGCTTTATGATCAGTGGACAACTATTCACTGTGTCACTTAATAATACTGGCTATCAGAAAAAAATAATTACATTAAGTAATGGGATTTAATTTACATTTAATCTACCTCTGGGCACCACCAATAAAGGGAAATGATTGACAATTTTTTAAGTCAGTCTCGTAAAGGTTACTGACTATCAATTTGGAACTATGATTTATAATTAACTCAATAAAAATAACCAACGTTACCTAATCAAATGTCAGTCAAAGTTGAAGGATTTGGAGTTCTGCAAAGAAGAGGTTGCCAAATTCATTCTTATGCAACATTAACAGACCAGCAACTGACTTTGTGTTCAAAATCATTTATTGACAAACCAAACATGAAAACATACAAGATATAACTTAACAAAGCCCTATGTACAAGTGTGTGTGAGTGCATGTGTGTGTGTGTGTGTGTGTGTGTGTGTGTGTGTGTGACAAACAAAGGCAAGATGGCTGCTCAAAGGCATTTATAACCAGGACCACATGGGGACTGGTGGAGGTTAGGAAAGGTTTCTTTGTTTAAGGTTGATGCCGCTATATGAAGTGGTAATGTTAAAATACACAGCAGTTAGCTATAGCTTAAGCTCAAAGAGCATATTCAATAAATCAACGCAGTGATTGTAGAAACTGAATAGTCCTGTGCTTAGCCGTACTACGCTAAACTCTGTAAGGCCCAGTTACATTACCAAGTCCATGTAAGGAAAAGGTGTCCTTTTTGGGTGTTTTTCTGCAAAGTCCAGTGCTGAAAGTTTGGTAGTTTCCTAGTGGGTTCCAGGCCGGTCTGGCCCTTCATCTTCAGGCTCTGAAGACCACTGGTTGCTCCATTGTCCCTGGAGTTAGCAGGTGATACTAACTCTGTGGTGTTGCTTCTTGTTGTTTTGACTGGGAACTCCTGTTCCTTAAGCAGGCTCTTGTGTTGCTTATGTGGTGCTACAGTCTGCGTTGAGCAGGACTTTGAAAGAAGTCTTGAGGTTGTATTCCTTAAAAGAGACTGGAGGGGTTCTGTGTCTCCTTCTACAGGCTGAGAAAGAGCTGAAAGAGAGCAGAGAGAGGGGAGCTCTGTCCCCTTCTCTCAAATGAATCAGAAAGAGCAAGACTGCAAAGCAGAGTAGGGTCTTATTGTCCTTATCACAGGGTTTATACCTACGTGGAAACCTGGGGCGGGGGGGGGGATGGTCAGCCAACTTTGGTTCAGGCAGCATCTTATTTTCCAAACGGTGCTCACTGTACTTCCGTTAGCTTCACTTCCTCTCTGTATCGGTCTTCTTACCTGGCAGGTAACGTAACCAATTCTCTCTGTTGCTATCATAAACATTGACTAGAATTATCTTTCAAACACATCAGGTCCAGGTACCAACAGTTTAATGTTCAAGAGCTGCAAATACTGTAACAGAAATGTAAACTGTCAAAAAGGAATTGTGAGGAATCACTTGTGCGAGCGAGGGATGTTGTCGTGCAACACGGCGGGCGTGTCGCCAGTTGTCTCATTCAGCAACTAAAGGTAAGATAAGATGTCTTGAATTACGTGAGGAGAGAAATTGGCAATGCAAAGACAGTGTCTTAAACTATTTCAGCACAGTCGAGCATGACAGCTTTGTTTTGTGTACTGACGAACATGCTCCATTTAAAAACAACACAAACTGTATCACAACCAATAGCTGTTAGCCCAGAGCTACTAAACCACACATTGACTGTAGACTTGTGCAAGCAGTTATCCCAACACAGTCTCATACATAACTTTTTTTTTCAAGCATAAATTGTTCCTCTGTATTTCATTCCCTCTATTTTATTGCATTTTCTCACTCACTGCTTGCTGTCAATGTGCTGTCGCTAGCAGGTGACACTACATTTTTATGGTTTGTTTATTCTATTATTGTTTGTGCAAAGATGTCTTCCTTTTTAAAAAGTATGCATTAACTACTATATAATTAGAATTACATACTTAGGTTTCTAGATAAGTTAATAAGTTTTTTAATAAGTCCCTCCCTACCCTGCTGGTGAAGATGAGCACAGCTTGGAAAAAACAATAGAAGAACTAATTGTTATGAAAGTTTCAATATATTATTGATATGTTAAAAATGTTTTATTGCCTTATTTACACCTGATTGCCTTATTAATGCTCTATTACTTATATTCTATTATCTTACATTGTTGTGAGATGCAGGATGTTCTTTTCTGTGCTCTTTTACTTGGATGTGTGAGAATGTGTTGAAAGGAAAACAAACACGCCAAGCTTGACTCCCTTACTCATATCAGCAAAGGCAGATGGTTAATTCAGGTCAAACTGACCTAACAAAGGGAAGCAACCTTGAGACTTAGTCACCAACCAATGTCCAAGTGTTTGAGCCACGAAGGACTGCTGGTCTGCCCTGTTTCATTGTTCCCAGGTAAGTTTACTCTTGTAAATGCTGTTAAGAGACAAAAAGTTAAAATATGAAGACAATTCAATCAAGTTTTCTGTCAAAGCAGCAGAAAATATTGTATTTGAATGTATGAAATGTGAAAGATTTAGTATGATCTTTTTTCTCTTTTGTTGACTTTTCAGATCAGTGCAGGATTTCAGAGAATCACTACTGTGCTGCTGGAGCCCACATTCATGGCTGAATTAGACCTTCACACTCCAGAGTTATGCGAGCTGTTTTGAGTCAAAGGTGGAGCACTTGGACAAAGACTGCAATTCATAATGGTACTAATGGAGGTACAGTACTTTTCAAAATTAAAGGTAGCTTTATTGATGAGATTCCTGAGATGAAAGAGAGATGAAAAAATATAGTAAAAAATTAAAACTATGCATGTATATAACATTTTATCTTGATAGCTTTTTAGTTTTGTGGTTATTACATTAACCTCTTGAGTGCTTTATATTTTAGGTGATGGCACATAGTTACAGTTACCCCTGTCATTGCACTGGCCTGGTGGGCCACTTGGCCATTGACAGGCCAAACTATCATTGAATCGGCATTGATTTCAGTGTAATCATTGTTTGCACTTGGTGGTGTCTATGCTGCACTGCTTTTTGCTTGGCAAAGGTGTAAGCAGAGCCTTCCTTTTTAGAGCCTGTTTACCTTTCCTTTACACTAATAGTTTGCACCAACATTAATTTCATAGAAAACCCTCTGCAGCGTTACAGTGTTTATGTTTCCAGAATTCTCGTTGCTCATCTGTCCTACTGTCTACTGACACTCATAATCTGAGTTGGGAGAATGGTGTGTTCAAGTGCAGCTAAAGATCTCATAAATCTTTCTTTGTATGGCAACAAATTTTACATTACCTTACCTTAGTTAAAATACATGGGCCATGCATGGGTCACTACAGCACTTTTAATAAATGTTAAGATATTGACAGAGTTAAATTAATTCCTACATGGACAGAATTTAAATGTTATTGAAAAACAATGAACATGTTTTTTAAATCCCTGATCCAAAGATCCCAAAGTAGTGTAGAAATGTAAATTAAAGTTCCTGCAGCATTTTTAATGACTATCTGACCACAAATGTTCTTCTTCTTAACTCAGACAAGACAGAGATCATTGTGCTGGGCCCTCGATACCTTCGAGAAACCTTTTCTAATGATTTAACTGCCATAGATGGCATTAGCCTGACGCTAAGCACAACTGTTAGAAATCTTGGGGTTCTATTTGATCAGGATTTATCCTTTAACTCTCACATAAAGCAAATTTCAAGAACAGCCTTTTTTCATCTTCACTCGCCCCACCATGCCTCTTGGAAGCCGTACCAGATGGAGGCAGCTGGTCTTCCGGCTGCTGTCCTTCCACTTCAGCCTCAGGTGTGCGGCACCGAGGCATAAAGGGCACTCATCATGGCCATCGGATGCATGCAGCGGTGCCATGCATGAACGGCAAACATGGGACCCAAACATGTCAGACATGGTCGCCTATCTGGGTGATGTTACTCGCAAGCGAAAACACTCAATGGCAATGAGCATTCAAAAATCAAATCAACTCCCTTTCCTGTCACCTATGGGGAGCGCTAACAGATCTGTGGGGCCAGCTCAGCCCAAAGAGGAGTGAACGCTTTTGGTCATGCATCTGGTACTGATTCACAGTAGACTGTAAGTGGATCTGGGGTTGGTTCAGAGGCTGCCCAGCCTCTGTTCAACCAGTGATGCATATGGCCTTGGCACGCTTGGGCTTGGATGAGGCCCTGGCCTCTGGCGCTCCAGCCAGTGCCTTTTTCAGGCAGGCCCCTCCACAGGCAAGCTTCTCTGTTTCACCATCCCAGCCATACCCCACAAGTGCTGGCCAGACCCCAAGTCCCTGTCTCACCACACATCTGACAGCAGGGCCCTGGCGTCCATGCAGAATGCTGGCAGTTATGGCCTGGGCCAGATGCCAGGCTATAGGTAGAACCACCTATAGCCTCCCTCACTGTGTCACCCTATGAGGTCTTGAGATCTGATGCTCACTGCCCCAGGCCACAGTGCCGCATCACAGATGATATTGTTGTGAAATGTAACGATAAAGTAGCCCGTATGGGGCATAATGGTAACTCACTGTCCCATTTGATACTGGCCCCGTCACAGTCCCTGCAGTCCTCTGGCCTGGATGCATCCATCCAAAGCCTGAGTGATACATCTTTGCAGGCGTTTGCCCTTATGACCAGGGAGCTTGGCAGGTTGATGTCAACACTAACTCTGACTAGGCGCCAAATATGATTAGCTCAGTTTCCAATTCCAGAGCCAGGTCGGAGGGTCCTTCAGGCTCTCCCAGTATTGCCTGGGGAGTTGTTTTGACCAGCAGCACAGCAAGCCTTAGAGCTTGGAGTCCAGGCAAACCAAACTCAATTACAGTTTGCTAGCCTTCAGGACTCTGCGCCTGCTCAGAGATGACAGCCTCACGGGGCTTATGGCACTGGCCATCCTTGATTGCCGGCCTGGCCTTGTGCCTGCGCAAGAACATCACAAGCCTTTGAGCAGCCTGATTACCACTGAAGCTCCCCCCCCCATGGTCTGCGCTACAGACCCAGAGAGGTCGGAAGTCTGGGTTTGACCCGACAAGGGCCAGGGGACAGGCCCTGAGACACTTCTCCCAACAGCACCTCAGCTACTGGAGAGCTTTACTTCAGACCCTTGGGTGGTGGCCACTCTTTCCCAGGGGTACAATTTTCAGTTCCGACGACGGCCCCCAGCTTTCAGTAGAGTCTGACATACCAAGGTCGTCGATCCCACAAAAAATGAAATGAAAAATGGGATAGGAAAAGATAAGCTTACTGTCTTCCTACTCCATTTTGAACATTGAACAGCATTACTACTTAAAGGATTTCTGTAAATAATGTTTCACTTCTTGTTGTTTTTGTTTGTTTCTTAACTTTCATGTTTTATTATTCCTATGTTCGAAATAAAGATTATCCAATCCAATCCAATCCAATACAAATGAACCAATTACAAGTAACACTACTCCAAGGCTTGCACAGGCAGATGGCGCTGGATAGGAAAGGAGGTCTTGACTCCAACCTGTTCACAAAGGAAAATGGCTTTCTAGGCCTCTAAGGGTAGGAGCATGCTACTGATGATAAGCAATCATTTGACTCAATGAACATAAGACTATGTAAATGAACCAAAACTAGCTGAAATTTTCTATGACAAAATACCAAGGACATTAAACAATGAAACTTGTTACATTACAATCAATTTAAATGCAGTTCCTCATTATGTTCCTATGGGGTCATTTGGACTCTGATGGAAACACTGCCTGACACAAAGAGTGAATCACTTTGTACCTACTTAAATAAACAGCCTAAACTGCCTTGTGCTCCTCTTCTACTCTGTTTGTCCCAAAATCATCTTGTACACGTCTACAGTGCTTCTCTGAGGAACCTTGTCCCTGCACAGGTGGACACACTGAGACGGTTCTTCAGGCCAATCACAAACTTTACATTACTGCTGCTGCCCTTAGTGTGGAAATATAGAAACCATAACTCTCTCCAAATGATCCTAAATCAAATTGCAGTTCCCATTCAAGACCAGCTGTGTGCATTTATATATATATATATATATATACATATATATATTTTTTTTCATATATATATACATACATATGTGTATGTGTATGTATATATATATATATATATATGTGTGTGTGTGTGTGTGTGTGTGTGTACATATATATATGTGTGTGTATATATACATATATATATATATATATATATATATATATATATATATATATACTGAATGTGGCTGATGTGAAAGGTTGTCCGACTGGCTGTAGGTAAAAAAAAAATAGTATCAGGTACTATTTGGTTATAGAGGTGATATGAAAAACTGTGCCAGTCTTTGGGATCTGAATGATGAGAAGAGGAGACGCTCTCTTTACTTGAATATTTTTGACCAATAGGAAAAGGGCCCTGGTCCAATGTTGAGGATGACACCAGTGGAGAGCTGAGACTTGATGTGGTTGGGGTGGAGCTTAGTTTCAAGCCTGTATGAGCTTCCATTTAGGAGTTATTGAAGTCTGAATGATGTTCCTGGGAGAACGTCTAAGTAAGACCCTCGTTGTTTCCCTGGTTACGTCACAGCTCAACAGCTGTTTTCATAAACATAAAATCAAACATACAATAATCCCACCATAATTAACATTAGTGTTTTAATTTAAACATACACGTGAAATATATTTTCTTAATTATAATCTATCAGAGTCTTTCAGAGGGGTCTCTGACCTGCATGTACCCCTTTAGGGTCAGAGGTCAGTGCCCTCCCTCTGTCCTCTCTCTGGAGATGTGGACCTCGCAGAGGCTAAAACCGAGCAGTAATGATTTGGTTCAAGAGACTTTGATCGACCTCCTGTTGAGGGTCCTGTGATTATTGTTGATGCTGACAGGAGCTCAGATGTTCTTGGTGAGAACCGTCTCATTCATCTGAACCTGTTGAGTGTTGAGTCCTTCTCTCTGAAATAATTAAGGAAAAACTGAACAAACATGACCTCCAGATGAAGCTGTTGAGCGGTGAGTCCTTCTCTGAAATAATTAAGGAAATATTGAACAAACATGACCTCCAGATGAAGCTGTTGAGTGTTGAGTCCTTCTCTGAAATAATTAAGGAAAAACTGAACAAACATGACCTCCAGATGAAGCTGTTGAGCGGTGAGTCCTTCTCTGAAATAATTAAGGAAATATTGAACAAACATGACCTCTAGATGAAGCTGTTGAGCGGTGAGTCCTTCTCTGAAATAATTAAGGAAATATTGAACAAACATGACCTCTAGATGAAACTGTTGAGCGGTGAGTCCTTCTCTGAAATAATTAAGGAAATATTGAAGAAACATGACCTCCAGATGAAGCTGTTGAGCGGTGAGTCCTTCTCTGAAATAATTAAGGAAAAACTGAACAAACATGACCTCCAGATGAAGCTGTTGAGCGGTGAGTCCTTCTCTGAAATAATTAAGGAAATATTGAAGAAACATGACCTCCAGATGAAGCTGTTGAGCGGTGAGTCCTTCTCTGAAATAATTAAGGAAATATTGAACAAACATGACCTTCAGACCAAGCTGTTGGCAGGGAGTCAACTCAATCTCTGCTGTTTGTCTACTGAGAACACTCTATCCAAACTGATTTTACAGACCTGATACCGGGTGTGATGTTTAATTAAGAAAACAAACATGACCTTTACAATCACCTGAGACAGAAACTGCCCAGAGAGCTGCTGGTGGTCTCTGACTGGACACTTCCCTGTTGACCTCCTGGTTCTGGTTTCTGAGGGGTCACATCAGGCACTAAAATAAGAACAACTGGATAGTTGCAGGGGTTTTTGATGTAAGTCTTTAGTTCCTCCTCTGTTCAGGTGTCTCTCCCATTCTCGGATCCATCCGTCTTGGTAGGAGGTGCTTTACGTGGTCCCTTTGGTCTGTGCTGACTAATACAACCCAGACTATCTTGATTTGGCCCCTGAAGCGGTTTGCCTGGCAGATCTTCAGTGGCAATGTTGCTTTCTATTTTGCACCTGTTTGGACTAAAAGGTATGGACCAGAGCACCATTCTGACCTCTGCTTGGAGGACTTGGACTCTCTTATAAGGAGATAATGTTACAGCCGTATAGTCAAATAATCACTCATGCTGGCTATAATGACTAATGGCATGTCCTCATTTAATTGCTTGCTGTCAAGGTGGGGCCCACGATGTGGGCTTCACAGACAGCTGGACAACATTTTACAATGTCATTAAGCAGACGCTTTTGTCCAAAACAATGCACATCTGAGAGTAAGAACAACACAAGCTTGAATTCCCTCTTACCAAGCAACGACAGAAACCATGTCAAGTCACCTCAATATCATCATATTACAGTAAGAAACGACAGACTCAGAGCTCAGTTAAAGAGCTGGTCTGAAACCTTCAAACTGGATCTACCTCTGAGGACTTCAGAGGAGAAGAGTCAGACAAAGAGTACAAGAGTTCCTCAAACAGTTGAGTCTACAGCCTCCTCCAAAAGAAGATCAAGGCTCTGAGGATCGAGTGGAGTTTGGTACTTCATTTCTACACTTGAGGACAACAGAAGAGTCTCACAGGTGATCTTGATCCATGAGATGGGAGCACCAGGCGTCCTTCACTGGTAGCGTGGTGGGAGAGAGGGGGTGTAGACCTGGATGAGGGACTCCTTGTGAGTGGGTTGATTGTCTTCAACAATGTCCCCAAGTCTCCTCTGATCATCAAACAGCTGACATCTCAGGACTTTGTCCCTGTTTCTACAGTCAGAGGTCCTTCCTCACTCCCTGTCCCCCTCCCAGCTCTCTCCTCTGTCCTCCCCTTTTTTCATTTAAGGCCAAAAGTTCCAAAAATTATGTTAAATAAAGGATTAACCAAAATATGACATCCACCAGCAGCTCTGATGCCCAGGCCAAACATGCATGTTTAAGGAACCAAAACGTGACTTTGGTGCTTTGGGCTCAAGGAGAGTCCAGGATCTGAGGTGGGTGCTCTGGACCTTTCTGTTCTGGATCAGCATGTCAGATATAACTAGGGGGACCATATTCTCAAAACTCAAAAAGAGGACCCTCAGCAGCATGTATGCATGTCCTTCAGTTTGGAGGAGCTCTCACCTCTGTTCTTATCAGGGACCATGTGGTTTTCCACATCTCCAGGACCTTAATTTAAAACTGACACAGGCACAGACCGCACACAGAGCTTCAGGGGTCACGACCTGCACTTTGTAAAAAGGCATTTACACTTTGGGCTTTTCTGTCTGAGAGCAGTGCAGGCAGTCAGAGCAGATTTCCTGTTCTGATTTGAGAGTGGGAGGGGCCTGGGTCGTTGAAGTCACATTCAACATCTGGACAGGTACACTGGAATAATGCAGCGCTTCATCATGAATATTAATGGTCTGTAGACCAAGCTGAGCAAAACCAGGACATTTTACGGAGTTTTATAAACCCCCCCCCGGACCCCATCGTTCTAACAGGCCGGACCTCCAACATTAAACAGGAATGCCTCACCTGTAGGCAACAGTCACATCATTCACTTTGATAAATGAACTATTGTAAGGTTGCATCAAAGGGGAGGAGTCAGCAGGTTTCTGTCAGGTACACCTGCAGAGTAAACCTGTTTAACTGCTCATCTAATGATCAACCTCATCTCCCTCCTCTCTCATCACACTGCTTTAGAGTCATCAACCTGCAGGTTCATAATCCAGGTGACTGTTTCAGCACAGCGTCCAACTCCAAGAACAGGTGAGTGCTAAAGAGGGGGAAGGTCATGCAGGTGGAGGGGGGTCCGTCATAAAACTGAAGCCTTTAACTTTCAGTTTAGAGCAAATGATGATTTGTAATCAATCAATCCATCATCAATCAATTAATCTTTATTTTTACAATGCCAGTTTATGACAGGTGTTATCTCAAGACACTTCACTTCATATATCTATATCTATATCTATCTATCTATCTATCTATATATATATATATATATATATATATATAGAGAGAGAGAGAGAGAGAGAGAGAGAGAGAGAGAGAGAGAGATTAAAGATACACACAGTAAAGGACTAAAGATAACCATTTATGATAGTGACAAACTTATGGACACCCAGACCATAAATCTGTTCTCATCATATTTGTCTCTGCTTAATATAAATTTAAATTAATATAGAGATCAGTCTGATATTAACATTACCATCTATAATGAATATAATCTGTTGAGGAATGATGTTGATTAATATATTTACCTAATAAAGCAGGTTTAACTGGTGTAAAAGTATGAATTTATGTTAAATGAAGTAATTTCTGTTGATGGTTGATGCAGGATAGAGCACATGGAGTGGAGCAGAGCCACAGCAGCATCAATCATTGTTTGTCAAGGTCACACTAATATATGTGTGCTGTTACCAGGAACTACCATGTAATTGATTTAGTTGATCTCTCTGAAGTTAATATCAGAAGTCTGCACATGCTCAGTCGTGCACATACTGGTGTTTTTTATATTGAAGGTGAATGTGTGTGTGTTACCTGTGAGCTGTCAGAGAAAATGTGAATGAGTCAGAGATGTCCTGATCAACGCTAAATGTTCATTAAAAAGAAGAGGACAGAAGAGTACAGACATTATTAACACAAAACAGGTTTATGAAACAGGATTATTCTAGACCAGGTAACACAGACCACACAAGCCTGATCATCTAGACTCTGTTTCAGAGGCAGGAGGGGACTATGACAGGACAGTCTATAGGACAACCTATGACAGGACAGCCTATGACAGGACAGAATATAGGACAGCCTTTACCAGGATAGTCCATAGGACAGTCTATGACATGATAGCCTATAGGACAGCCTATGACATGAAAGCCTATAGGACAGTCTATGACAGGACAGCCTATAGGACAGCCTATGACACGACAGCCTATGTGACAGCCTATGACAGGACAGCCTATTACAGGACAGCCTATGACAAGACAGTCTACAGGACAGTCTATAGGACAGCCTATAGGACAGCCTTTGGCCTATAGTCTATAGGACAACATATGACATGACAGCATGTGGGACAGCCTATGACAGGACAGCCTATGACATGACACATATAGGACAGCCTATGACATGACAGCCTACAGCACAGTCTATTGGACAACCCATAGGACAGCCTATGACAAGACAGCCTATGACAGGACAGTCTATAGGACAGCATATGACAGGACAGCCTATAAGACAGCCTATGACAGGACAGCCTATGACAGGACAGCCTCTGACTGACAGTCTATAGGACAACCTATGACATAACAGCTTATAGCCCTTTTCCACCAGCCCACCTTGGCCCTACTCTACTCTACTCTACTCGGCTCTACCCGGTTTGCGTTGCCTTTCCACCGGCACAATACCTCCTAAAACAAACCAGTTTTAGTACCTACTCTGCTCTGGTTCTAAGTGAGCTGAGTCTATACTAAAAGGTGACGTTGACCGACTGCCGGCTACTGATTGGTCAGAGTATGTCGTCACCGATGGGTCATGAGCGCGATGCCCAAAACAGGACTGCAGTAGATACACTTACTTACTTTATGGCAATAACTTGCTGCCTTCACAATGTTAAACACGGCACTTATCATTACGAGCTAGCCAACAAGCTAGCGGTAGCTTCCATTAGCTTACCCTCATACTGATTGCTCTCGTCCTCGGCTTCAGACTGTTGTATAGCTTCCAAAACTCTCCTGTACTTCTCAAGGGTATTTCTTCTCGCCGCCTGCAGCATTCTTCTGCTTTCCTCTTAGTAACAAAAAGCCGCAGACCGAGCAGCAAGTATACTATTGCCTCCAAGTCCTTCATTGTTTTGCTTGTTGTGTCGCGCTCAAAATGACATAAACACAGTGTCGCCTAGCTGTTTCACGGCAACCCCGCCCCCGCTGGGTAGGGGACCGGGCTGGTGGAAAAGCAGACCAAAGCGAGTAAAGTAGAGCCGGGTAGAGTCGGGGAAAGCCGAGCTGAGTAGTGCAGAGCTAATAGAAAAGGGCCATTATAAGACATCCTATGACATGGCAGCCTATAGGACAGTCTGTAGGACAGCCCATAGGACAGCCTATGACATGACAGTCTTAGGACAGCCTATGACAGGACAGTCTATAGGACAGCCTATGACTTTAAAGCTTATGACAGGACAGCCTACAGTACAGCCTATGAAAGGACAGCCTATAGGACAGCCTATGACAGGACAGCCTATGACAGGACAGCCTATGACATGACAGCGTATGACAAGACAGCCTATGACAGAACAGACTATTACAGGACATCCTATAACATGATAGACTATAACATGACAGCCTTTGACAGGACAGACTTTTACAGGACAGCCTATAACATGATAGAATTTGACAGGACAGCCTATGACGGGACAGTTCTGTGACATGACAACCTATAACAAGATAGCCTATAACAGGACAGACTGCCCCTGATGGACTGGAGACTTGACCTTGACTTCATGAGTGACTCGTGCCCACCTGTGGTACAAGCCTAAACATCAGGGTGATAAAGCTGAAGATGAAGCCTGTCCCACTGAGCCTGCCGTAGCTTTCCTCTCATGTGTCTCATGATGAAAAATGTTGCTGGGTGACTTCAGCCTGTCACACCTGATGTGACAGCGCCTTCACAGTGAAATCCATCTGTAGGACTGAGATCAGCAGTCTCCATGTTGTTTTCCATTCTGATTGTCATTGTGTTGATTTTTCTGGTCCAAGTTGTTTTCCATTTTGGTTGTCACTGTGGTGATTTGTCTGGTCAGTTAACAAACAGGTTCTTAAATATACCTACTGTTGATACTTGGACACATCGTCAGTGATGAACCTGGGGTAATAAGGATGTTTCAGGTCTTCAGTCATCAGACACCCTCACCCGGGCGACCCATCCACGGGTGATCAGTCCCCAGCTTGTGTCCAACTAGCACGTTGTTCCATGGATCTCCCCTACGGATCCACAGCTACCGTGAGGCCTTTCTGCCGCCTCCAGGATGTCCTTTGTGATTCTCCTGGTCTGCAGTCCTCTCATGCCAAGGAGGTTCAGTGTGGGCCATAATGAGTAGCCTGTGAAGCCTCGACACTGCAATGGGCTTTCCAGCCATTTCTGCGGCACTCAGCAGCTCTGCATATTTGGACCTCTTTTGCCCATTTGCTCACTCTGATGTGTCTGCCAGGTCCCAGGTATGCAGGTTTGCTGGGCTTGGGAGGACGTCATACACCGATTGGATAAGGGACTTGATGTGCAGTGGTTCGGCCCACCAGAGGTCACCCCAGGTGATGATCCCATGTTCTGCGTGCTCCCACCTGGACCAGTCTCCTTGTTTGGCCATGCCGACCATCTTGCTTGTGCATTCTTCTTCCACTTCCAGTCGGATCTCCTCCTGTACCAGTTGATGCCTCTCTTTTCCCTTAGCCAGGTTGTAGCGTGGTTTTGGGAAACAACCAAGACCAGCTCACCCCATTGCCACGGAGCCCAGTAGGCTTTTGTGCCTCAGCTGTGCCTCTGCTCTGTCAACTGCCTCCTGTGCCTGCCACTTGCATCCAGTCTTCACCAGGATACCAGCAGTGGCCACCTTAGCATCCCTGGAGTCCCTGTACAACATCACCTCTCTGCTGCGGGTGACTTTAAACTCCTCTGTCAGTCTGCGAAAGGGATGGTGCAGCTTGTTGGTTTGGTCATACAGGGCTACGCTGCTCAAGGACCAGGGGAGCCCCAGCCATCTCCTGAGAGACTGGCTTATGGACTTCTCCAATGCTTCTGCTGTTGTCATGGGAACCTCGCAGACTAGTGTAGGGGCCAGAGTATTCTTGGCAGAACCCCATGCTGGTAAATCCAGGCTTTAAACTTCCCTGGGAGGCCGCTTTGTCAATGGCTGTAAGCCAGGCTGCAAGGTCGCTCTTCGTCCACTGGAGTGCCGCTTGTCCTTAAAGTACTATAGAAGGTTTTTCCCAGACTCTTTACCTGTTTCTCAGTGACCGATGGAATTTTGGTCCCTCCCAGGGTGAAGTGGAACTGGTCAGCCACTTTCCCTTTCTTTAGGACCAGAGACCTGGACTCGGTGGGCTTAAAACTCACTTTAAGCCCACCTTGCCCATGAGATGAGCCTTTCAAGCTCTTGGAGGAGCCACCTGCACCCAGGAACAGATGTTGTCATGACTGTTAAGTCGTCCATGAAGGCCCTTATGATAGGCTGCCAAGTCCCAGATCTTGACTTTGGACCTTTACATTCCACTTCAGCAGACTGAACAATCATATTGATTGCCAAAGACAAGAGCGACACTGAGATTGTGCACTCAGTAACTATGCCCTTCTCCAGCTGGTGTCAGGCTGATGTTGCTTGGCCTGTGGAGACACGCGCATTGAAGTTGTTGTAGTAGTCCATTATGAGGGTGCAGATCTTCTCTGGAATATGGTGTATTGCCAGGGAGGTCTTGACCAGCTTGTATGGGATTGATCAGTAGGCATTATTTAGGTAAAGCCAGATCACTGCCAGGTCTCCATTACTCTCTCTTGCCTCCTCAGTCAGGCGAGAGACCACTCCCATGTGCTCCAGGCAACCACGTGTTCCTGGAACTCCCCTTTTTTGGACAGATGTGTCGATATAGGAATTCTTCAGGAGGTATTCTGTTAAGTGCTGGGACAGGATCAGACAACTCAAACTTTCCTCCGACATTGTTAAAAACATCACATTCCACCCAGTTCACCGCAAGGGTCAGAGAAACGCCACCAACAACCGTCCCCATCCAATAGTAGCCAAATTAGAACATTTCAAACAGAAACAACAGGTACAGCAGCAAGGCAGGCAGCTCAAAGGAACGGACCATGGACTCAGTGATCAATTCCTAAAAGAAATCATGCTCCACCATAAACAACTCAATCCCATCTGCAAACTCATGATCCAACAAGGAAAAAAGGCTGTCATCTCCGTTGATAAACTCTACATAGATGGACAGTTATACCAGGACAGTGATAAGGACACAAAACCCTGGCTTTTCTAACCCCTCCTCATGCTCCCCTATACTCTCTCCCCCCACCTCATTGGTCTGACACACACACACGGGACAGCACACACACAGCTCATCCCGACAAACAGCTCCCCCTCCCCCTCCCCCTCCCTCCTGCCCAACTCTCTACTCTAATGACAAGCTTTACCATTCTCATTCATTAAAACTAGAACCCATCATCGCACCAATGTCTCTCTACTGCCTCCATATGTGCTCTGATCAGCACTGGACTCTCCCTGAGCCCTTTTTTGTTGTTCTTCATCTTAAATGTTTGCACACACCTTTTATTTATTTGTGTTGCAATGTGCACTCTTTATTCTTTGTGTGTTATGTGTATAGCTTGCAGGTACGACTTTATTATATGTGCAAACATATAGACAAAAATCCATTCTGTATTTTCTAAAATGCTACCACAAAATTTTTTAACATGGAACATAAGGGGAATTGGTTCTCAGGCTAAAAGAATGAAAATAATTAATCACCTGGCCAAATTACAAGCAGATATCTGTTTATTACAAGAAACTCACCTTACTGACTCCAACCAAAACAAATTAAAGTCACCACAATTTACTCATGTTTTCTCCTCAACTTACAATAGCAAATGGAGAGCGGTTTCTATTCTGATTAACAATAAAGTTTCATTTGTTCACAATTCCACCATCACTGACACAGAAGGATGTTTCATTATAATAAATATAACAGTCAAAAATAACCCCTTCACAATCGGTAATATCAACGGCCCAAACTCTGATGAGCCATCATTTTTTCATAACCTTTTCTCATTCATCAGCAACAACTCCAACTGTCCAATCATCATAGGAGGTGATTTCAGCACAGTCATTGGCCCATACATCGACCGCAGCAATAACACAACCAAACGAGCATGCCAATCATCTGATACAATCAAACAGTTTATGACTGACATGGGACTTGGCGATAGCTGGAGGCTTCAACATCCATCCACAAGACAATACTCATTCTTCTCTGCGGTTCACCAATCATTTTCAAGCACTGATTTATTTCTCACCAGCAATTCAATTATAATTCCAATATTTCAGAATCAAAAATCTACCTCATCATCATCAGTGATCATGCCCCAGTAACATTCACATGGAATAAAACCACCCCAACACCAGATGGCGCTTTAACACATCCCTCCTCAATGACCCAGACTTTGACAGTCTCATTAGAAAAGAGTGGACATCCTTCCTAGAAATAAACGATTCCCCAAAGTCAACTCCACCTATCATATGGGAAAAAGATAAAGCAGTTTTAAGAGGCATAATCATATCATATTCTGTACATAAAAAAAAAAAAGAACAGCAACAAGAAACTGAACTGGAACAAAAAATCAAACACTTAGAGGACATCATCGCCAACAACCCCAACAGAAGAATCACATACTGAACTTAGACAATGTAAATTTAAATTGAATGAAATCCTGAATAAAAGAACTCAATTCCAAATACACAGACTCAGACAAGAACATTTTCATTACAACAAAAAATCTGGCAAATACCTAGCAAATCAAATAAAGCAAAATAAAGAAAAAACAACTATTCCCACCATTTATAACTCAGCAGGGAAGCCAACAAGCTCACTTGAAGAAATCAATCAAGTATTCAAGGAATTTTATGCCAATTTATATTCATCAGAAAATACCCCAAACCATGAAGACATCATCTCATTTCTGAACAACATTAATTTACCACAACTTAACCAAGACCATATATCAGCTTTAGAAACACCAATAACTCCTGAAGAACTTCCATCTGCACTACGAATCATGCCCAACCACAAATCACCAGGACCTGATGGCTTCCCTGCTGAGTTCTATAAACATTTCTGGTCAATTTTATCCCCACTATTCCACAGACTAATAACCGACATAAAACAACAGTCATAACTTCCTCCACATATGAACTCAGCAACAATTTCCCTCCTCCTCAAACCCAACAAAGACCCATTACTTCCATCCAGCTACCGCCCCATCTCCCTCCTAAACGTAGACTTAAAAATCATTACAAAAACACTTTCTCACAGAATAGAAAAATTCATCCCGACCATAATCCACCCCAATCAGACCGGTTTCATCAAAGGCAGACATTCATCCACCAACACCCGCAGACTCTTCAATCTAACGGAATATTCATCACAACAACACACACCATCCATCATTGTCACACTAGACGCAGAAAAAGCATTTGATAAAGTTAACTGGTCATTTCTCATTTCTACAATACAAAAGTTTGGCTTTGGGGAATCGTTTATTAATTGGGTCAAAATTCTTTACACTGCACCTTCGGCCACTGTTATCACAAATGGACTAACATCACAACCATTCACACTTCACCGGAGGACTAGGCAAGGATGTCCACTCTCCCCCCTCATTATTCACCATCTTCATAGAACCTTTAGCTGCTGCCATCAGACTGAACACCAATATCCATGGATTCAAAACACCAAACCACCATCACAAAATCAGTTTATATGCCGACGACATACTGCTCTTTCTACAGAAGCCACATTCATCACTACAGGAAACAATCAAAACCATAGAAAAATACTCAAAATATCAGACTACTCCATAAACTGGCATAAATCATCAATCCTCCCTCTCCATAGTAACAGCTGGGTTGTGGCAGCCCACACACCACCCATCCCTTTATGTACTGGTCACATCACATATTTAGGTATTCACATTATTCTGGAAAAATAAAACACCCAGAATCAAAGTTACAACCCTACAGAAACCCAAAACACAAGGAGGACTATCAGCACCAAACTTTCATCAATACTTCATCACAAATCAATTACAGTACATATTCAAATGGATCCACCCCCAACATTCAGACAGTATATGGTTAGATATTGAACAAACAGCATTTTATAATATTCCCCTCTCAGATTTACCATTCATCAGCCCATCTATCAAACGCCACCCCTGTTTTAAATCAATAACAATATCATCAGCTCTGACAGCCTGGTGGGAATAACACAAAATCACAAACTCCACTCTTGCACTATGTAAACTCACCCCTATCTGGAACAACCCTGACTTTCTCAGCAAATAACCTCTCCACCTCTGCTCATGGTCAGACAAGGGCATCACACATTTACAACACTTTTTTCAAAACAATTAACTGGTTTCATTTCCACACCTGGTCCAGGAGTACGGCATCAGCAGCAATCAATACCTGGAATATCTGCAGATCAAATCATCTATTCATGCAATATGTAAGACCACAGACACTTACCTACCTCTCCCACCACTTACCTTAGAATGAATTAATATCACCTCAACAAAGAAACTCCTGTCCAAAATATACAAAATCATATCTCAGTCAGACTCTACCATAACCCTCCCGATAGCAAAATGGGAAATAGATCTGTCAATTGCTCCTGATGCCGACTTCTGGAACCAAATCATCCAAAATATTTATTCAATGTCAAAAAATGCAAACCTCCAACTAATCCAAGACAAAATACTCCACAGAACACACTTTACGGGACAGAAAATGTTTAAAATGAGATTCACCTCAGACATTTGTACTTACTGCACCCAAAAAACACCAGACACTTACTTTCACGCCTTCTGGCAGTGCACACCAATTCAACAATTCTGGATCGAGGTCACTAAATCACTTTCCACCATGATGGGCTGCCACATACCGATGTCCCCTTCACTCTGTTTACTCGGTAACACATCAATTACAAACCTCAACAAATCAAGTAATAAACTACTCCTCACAGCCCTGACTGTCGCCAAGAAAACCATCCTCATCAACTGGAAAACTAGGAACAATACAAACAAGTCACACTGGAAAAACTTACTCATAGAGCACATCTCCCTG
The DNA here is from genome assembly GCA_037902135.1 of Cetoscarus ocellatus. Lineage (NCBI taxonomy): Eukaryota > Metazoa > Chordata > Actinopteri > Labriformes > Labridae > Cetoscarus > Cetoscarus ocellatus. Next base: position 334,310 of record JBAMNC010000118.1, on the reverse strand, counting down.
AACATTCACCCCTACCCACCCAAAACTCAGCAGCAGAACCTCTCTCTGTTTGGGCTCCTCTCCTCAACTACCTTCAATCTTGAACCCACTCTTATTTACTATTTCCTTTATTACCATTATTATTACTGTTATTTGTTTATTCATTTTCCATCATTATTATTAACAATAATTTCGATAGCAGTTGCCTGAGAGCCAATTCCCCCACCCTTCAACACTACAATAACATTATTATTCATACCTGCAAGCCTTGTTTTTGTCTGTTGTTTGTATGTTTGCTCACCATGTCAGCTGCTTTTGTTGTGTTCTGTTTCTGTCACTTTGTTTCACTATAAATAAATTTTAAAGGATAAGGAAAAAGAATAGATACTCATACACACAGATATACACATTTCCCCCTTTTTTATGTGAATGCAGTGTTTGTGGACTGGGCTGTTTCCGTGCACGGCGATTGTGTCTGGGCTCGGGCGGTGGGGCGTGCTTGTCTCATTGCGGGGTCGTGCCCGGGTCTGGGGTGTTGCTGATGGAGGTGTTGTGGTGGCGGTTGGGGGGATTTTGGATGGGTGTCTGCCAGGTTGCCAGGCCTATGGCTCCCCCCCTCCCCTTATTGTCTCTCCACTCTCCCTGGCTCTCTGCTCAGGCTGATGTCTTGCTGCCATCCTTCCTACCTCTTCATGCATGGCTCTCCATTTTAAAACCAAAACTAACAAAACCCTATGCATCCCCTACCCTGCGTTTTCAATGCACCTCATGGACCCTGTTTTTACTGCACCACATTATCATAAAAGCACACACACACACACACACACACACACATAAAAAAGAGGCTGCAGCTGGAAGTGGGGCTAGGTATGTGGGGGTTGGGGGGTTATCCGCAATTGGTGGGAGGGACGTGGCCCTGGGCTGGTGCCCTGTGATCAAGGGGATCTCAGGCATCCTGGGAATGTGACATCATCCTTACCAGCTCAATTTATTTATCTATTATTATGATTATTATGTTTTTTTCCCTTTTTTTTCCTCAATTGCCATTGTGGCAGCTTTTGCGTTGGCAAGAAAGGCAGTTGTGCCTTTCTGCCCGGGACCCTCGCCTGGTTTCCGTGAAGAAATAGAAAAAGTTTCTGTTACTGTTGCTATCAACTATGCTATTACTTTTGCTATTACTTTTGTCATGGTTTATATAACTGTTTTCATTCTTTGATCTCCCTTTTTGTATTACTGCCATTACCAACATTTATATTATACATCATATATGAATTATACACGAGCACACTCACACACAGCCACACACACACACACTCGCACACACACACGCACATTCCCTCATACACACAGAGAACAGCCATTTCTTCTTTCATTTCCTTTTGATTTATTTATCTTTAACTTTTCTTCTCTTTCTTCTGTTCTCTCCCTTTCTTTCTTTGTTGTATTTATAATTATTATTAGTCATTAACAATTAGAATTTGTATGTCTTTTATGTTCTCTTATGTCCTGTTTGTTTTTTGTTTTTTTTTGTCTTACGCTTTGTCTGTTTTGTTTTGTCTTGCAATCTATACAAAAAAAGGAAAAAAAAACGCTGGTGCAGGATCCTGGAAAATATCTTGCTCAACACTGAGCAGTGATATGATATGAAATTGCTCTATGATTCTTGAGTCCTCTTGAGTCCTCCAACTTGTTTGGCCTCTGGTGTCACTGATTCTGGAGGTCAGACCAGTCCCTTGCATGGGCCGAGTTCTTGGTCTCTGCCCTCCCATCCTGTCCCCCCCTACTATCTAGATCCAATTGACCCTTTGCTAAGCCCCTCACACATACAGCTACTGTCTAATCCTACGTTAGCAACCGTTACTGTGCATGTGAGACCTGTCAAGCTTTCGGCAGAAAACAATATGCCTAAGTGGTGTGCATATGGGACTAGCAAGTTTGACAGTCGATATCTGGGAAGTTTGGAGGGTGGTGTCTATTTTTTTGCCTTCCACAAGCCCAAGACGCAAGAATAAAGATGCAGGCTGTGGATGAAGCACAAGAACACCTACATTTGTTCTAAAGTAAGGTACTAACTAACGTTAGCTAACATTATCTTACCTCTGTGTGTTAGGTAAGATAATGTGAGCAAACAAAGACCTATCAATAGTAGGTTACTTTTGTTAAACCTTGAGCCACTGTGTAACATTTGAGCAAAAGAAATACTGGTAACAGATAGAGACAAGTTCTGAAATACTGATAACTTTTAGCATTTTGCTAACGGACATCATAGAAAGGGGCAAACACAAGAATAACGTAAGCTAACTTAACACTAATTTAAATTTAAACAATTTATATCGACTTACCCTGGTGTACAAGAACATCGTTGTTCTTGTATGTGATTGTTTTGAACGTCAAGTGTCAACACATGGGGTGCTTGACAAGATCTGTGTGTTTTGCCCTCTACTGTAATGTCATCTTCATTTGAACTCCGACAACATTTCATTTGGTGAATGTGTCTCTCAAAATCATACTGGAGACCTTTCACTCTGCTTCTTTCTGATATCTCTGAAGAATTTGTCCAGAATTTGTAGATATTTCCTTAGGAATATCACTCACCTGTATCACTAAAAACTCCATATTTCTTATTCTAGGAGGGAAAGCTTGACAGGCATAGCAACAGTAACCAAGGGGGGTGGGGCTAAGCAAAGGGTCAATTCACCAGGTGCCAGACCTGCCACACTAAAACTGAATGCTCAGATGTTAAATAGGCCTAATTTAATTAGCAAAAAATCATTCAGTCATTGTAAATATAACAGAATTTAGATATGAAATTATTCATTCATGTGAAACACCATTGTTATCACGGATGGTCTGGGACTTGACCGGTGTAAATGTACTGACAGCACAAGCAGCCTGTTGAGGTCGCTCCAGCTGGTTTTCATACTTTCTTGATAAAAACTTTTAAATAATTATAGCTATTTTAACAGTTTTGTACATACTGTATAAAATCGTAACTCATAATTGTATAAATTACCAGTCATTTCAGTTATTTGTTATCTATAATATTTTATATATTTTTTACAATTTATAATTATTATACTTATAATAGGTATAGTTATTTTAACAATTTTAAATATACTGTGTAAAATCATATATCATAACTGTTTAACTAGAAAAATTGCATTTCCTTGTAGCAAATGCATTGAAATGCTGAGCCTGAATGCAGAAAATGTGAAATAAAATAGCAAAAGCAGTGCAAACAAAGCTGAAAATGTGAAAATGTGAAATAAAAATGTTCAAAGTAGAGAAACAAAGCTTAAAATGAAAAAATGTGAAATAAAATTGCAGAAATTTTTGCCCTCCCTGAAGAAGTTATAATCAGTGGTTAAAAGAGTAAAAATTGTAAGGCCTATAATGACAAAGATTGTAAACAGTAGCATAAGTCTGAAATATGTTATCAAATATGCATTCTAAAGAAAGAAAAAAGAAAAGTTGGATGGAAGTGAAACATTGGCTACATTTATATGCAGTCAATATTCGGGTTAAGATCAATATTCTGGTTTCTGAAACATTTGGAATAACCCAGTTTACATGCGTGAGCAAACAGGGTTATTCCTCTATGCATGGTATGCTGAACAAAACAGCGACAAGCGGAGAATGTCATTATGCACGGAGAATGGAGGACGTAATGCGTGTCATTTCTGCTTCTTCTTCCTGTATCCAATAGCAATGACGACAACAGCACAGCGGATAATGAACGGCCCGGAGCAGCTAACAGTCGGCTTCGTTTGCACTTTGGTGCTGGTACTGACCCACCACAAGTACTTGACACTATTCTTTGTCAGTTTCTTCATTAATGGAAGGCGAGAACGTGGGGAATTAGGAAATCAAGCTGGAGCTGTGCCATGTTACGACAAGTACTTCCTGTACTCAAAAGACCAAGATTCCTTGCAACAAGGACACAACTTAATGTTCCTTTTGATGAGGATATCCCGATCGGCGTATACATGACCAAATATTCGGGTTAGAAAAGGAGTAACCCGGGGTGACTTTTGGGTTTTTAAAAACTGGAATATGAGCATATTCCGTTTTTTCAAAAGGGTTATTGGTGTTTACATGGCTGCACGCAACCAGGTTATTGCTCATATTCCAGTTGTGAAAAGTTTAATGAGTGCATGTAAATGTAGCCTCTGGATGAGGGACCACCTGTCACGTCCAGACTGACAGGAAAGAAGCCAGATGCGAAGCAAGCAAGCAGCTATAGTAATCAAGAGTCTTTATTGAAGGCAGAGAAAAAGTACAATTGTTTTTGCCAGGCGTTGAACCCACACCAGAGGGAGAGTCAGCGACGTCACCTCTAAGCCAAGAGGCAGTGACGTGTTTAGACAACAGAAGCAGAGTCTTAAATGTTACTGGTACAACTGGGGCTTGAACCCAGGAGGACCCCGTCGTGGTCCAACTGTTGAAAATGACGCTCTAAAGTGCCTAGGAGGCAAAATGCGCTCTAAAGTGCCTTCCTGGGAGCCAAAACTCGTGCTACAGTACCCTTGAGAGCCAAAACGCGCTCTTGAGTGCCCTAGGAGGAAAAACGCGCCCTAAAGTGCCCTCTTGAGAGCCAAAACGTGCTCTTGAGTGCCCTAGGAGGAAAAACGCGCCCTAAAGTGTCCTCTTGAGAGCCAAAACGTGTGCTACAGTACCCTTGAGAGCAAAAACATGCTCTAAAGTGTCCTCTTAGGAGGCAAAAAGTGCTCTAAAGTGCTATCTTAGGAAAAAAAAACACGTTCTAAACTGCCTTTGTGCCCTCTTGGGAGGCAAAATGCTCTCTAAAGTGTCCTCTTCGAGCTAAAATGTGTGCAACAGTTCCCTCTGCGCCCTCTTGGGCATCTGCACTTAAACTTAAGTTCCCTCCTGGTTGGCAAAACAAACTAAACTGCCCTCCTAAGCGGAAAAATTACATTAAACTCCAGACGACCCTGAGGACTAAGAAATACTATGGAACAGTACTATTACAATGAGTTATATTGGGCCTTTTTTTATCTATATTGAGCCAGAACTATCTAGGTGACCTACGATGTCGATCCGATGTAAGTTTTTTTTTTGGAGGGTGGGGGTAATTGACATGGACGTGGAGGTATACCAGAGATTATCAGTGAACTGCAAACGTGCATGCGCCTGAAGGGAGCCTTGAATTGGACAAAAACATTGACTTTTCAAGTGAAAGAGCATGGAAATAAAAGCACGAAGGGCCTCACATTAGCACTGTTTCTCTGGGAAGGTGGGAGGATACTGCTGCCTGATTGGTTTGAGAAGCATTTGGAAGCTTAAGATGCCTCGCCAATCCAAGATGAATATAGCTAACGGTAGTTTAATATTAGCTAAAGGTAATAAATCACCAGAATAATTAAAGCTTGCTGAAATAGGCATCATGTAATTGATGAATAACGTTAGCTACCACAGCAGGAGATATAACATAGATTTCTAAACATGCCTCCAGTGGAAAATTAACACATTTCATGAGCAAAGTGATCAGTATCTGACATAGCATAATGGGGCCATGTATAGATAGATACTTTATTATACATTCATATTGTCCTGTAATTCTACTTGACTTTTCTGTCCAAATGCATCAGATTGATGCTTTTAAATATGAAAAATTCAAAATTTTCTTCTGGGGGAGCATGCCCCTGGACCCCCCTAGAGGGGTCGTATCCTTCTCACCTTTTTCACCCTTGACCCGTTTTCATGCCTGAATGGAATACAGGAAATGGCATCTTCTTTATTAAAAATTTTCTGGGGTAAGGCCCACAGACCACTTAGGATTAATTCATTTATTTATTTATTTATGTGTGTTCTTCATAGTCCAACATTAAATCAACACAGTTCTTGTGGATGCTGATCTTAACTACAACCTAACTTGAGTAGTCCGTCTAGTCAGTCTGTTTTACGGCTATATAATGTGTCATTTGTATAACTTATTAACATGTCTAAAGTGCCCTTAAAACACGTAAAACCTAGTGCTCTCTTCAGTAGTGAGAACATGCTGTATGTGCCCTTTTTTCCTTTTCACCCCTGCCCTTTAAAAAGTCTGTGCACACCACTGCATGTGTGTACAGGCTGCTGAAGTGAAGCTGGATATTTAAGTTAAACAAGCTGTCGCTGTACCAAAACAGTGATAGCTATCAAAAAAAGGATTGCACCATGAGCATCCCAAGACTCTGATGAAACAGTGATATAAGTTTTATGTCTGTACTGTAGAAAATGTTGACACAACAGCAATTTAAAAACGGGGCTTCAAAGTTGATTGATGAGTCCTCTAGAGCTGAATTTCAATATCCTCGCAGATGGAGCAGTTTACAACATACCTGTGGCTCTGAGGAGCACTGAGACAAAACTATGTCAATGTTGAGTTTGAAGAGAGTTTCAGGTGAAAGAGGAGAAGTTTCCCTAAGTGTTGATGTATAAATCATGTCTGTGGAGCAAAGTTTGAGGATTTTGTGGCAGGTTTTTTCTGAAGATTTCTTCTGTCAGCAGCTGCAGCTCCACTCTGACTGGTCACATGACACACTCTGAGAGCAGAGACTTATTCATTTATGTACACGCGCACTGTATTTGTACATATATACATATCTATCTATCTATCTATCTATCTATCTATATCTATCTATATATATATATCTATATATATAGATAGATATATATATATATACAGTAGATAGATACGATAAATTAGATAAGATATTTCATACTTTAAAAGGCAGCTTCTTACATGTTTTAATTTAATAAAGCTAAGTTACAGCATAGGCAATGTCCTTGAAACGTGAACATGTTTCCTACTCAGGAAAATCACAGGTTTCTTCCTTCTTCGTCTGAAATGTTACAACAAAATAAGTCAGTAATTTTCCAAATCACCAATGCTGATGTTATAAACAAGGAAATCTAATGACGTTACAATATTATGCAATGTTTGCTAGTCAAGAACGTAAAGTAAAGCATTATCGGAAAATAATGTTCCTACACAAGCGCATAGAATATGTGCCACGTTGGAATTTGCCTAAATCAATGCAATAATGTAAAAAACTGAAAATACTGGTTAATAATTACCAGAAACCGCGGCTCTGCAGTTCATTTAAGCTTTGTTTGGAACTATTTGACCGCTACATGAACCGCGTGACCCTCTGCGTTCTGAACCCTCAATGATGCCACTCTCTCGTTCAACCGCTCTGGCCACGCCCATCAACAAGTCTGCCATTTTGCCTTGAAAATCTGGCATTTTGCCATTTCCTGCCATTTTTCATGTATTTTCAGTGACATACTTGTCCTAGGGATTTAATGCTATCAACTTGAAACTTTGTTTCCAAGTAACCACACTGTAACAACACCAGTGTACTACAAAACTATTGGCCAAATTTGTAAAAGGAGATTTAGTTTTTAAATTACACTTAAAAAAAAGTGATGCTTTTTGCAAGCACTGACAAATGCCTGGTTCTAAAGCAAACTGTTTACACTTTCCGCAATGTTTTTCTTCCAGCTTGTGGTTGAGACCAGGAGCAACTTCATATTACAAAACCATGTGGCTCCTGCAAAGGGCGTGGCCATGGCGACCTTTCAAACTTACGTGTTTCTCTGACACACACTTCTGAACACATAAATGTCTCTAACTCTCTAACTCTTCCACATTTATAACAGAAACACTCCCTAGCCACATGATATCAACCTATGGCAGATATTTGGTAGTGCCACCTACTGGTAACACCAAAGGCAGTCATCCTTTCATGGCCTTCAGATCAAGCTGTATTGATTCTATGCAGCTAGATCTTGCAAATGACAGACTAACTCCCATGCTGATGCTGTATTATGATTTTCGTTGAGCTTTGTGAAATTGCAACAAGGTGGTGCTACAGAGTTAGCTGAAAAAAGGGAGTGCTTGGAAATAGATTTAGAAATGTGCGAGCCTCATGAAAGTTGCTTCACCTGTCAGGAGGACCATCATCTTATGCTTCCACTGTCAAAATGGAAACACACCCAAAAATGGCTCCACAGTGCCCCCTACAAAATTTCAAACATGTTGCCCTGCCCCCTGTGCAACATTTTATTAGGAGGTTTAGTTTGCCAACAGGGCCCCCTCAAACAACAATAATGCTTTTTGGCATAGCCTACAAATGACTGCCTCCAAATTCTAAGGTTGTATTGAATCAAGTCTGGAGATGAGACCTTGGGGCACACGTATTTTCAAAACTTTGATGTTTTTAAACAAAACAGCTTGTCAGGATTTTGGCTGAAAACCTGAAAAGCTTGCTTCCTTCAGTGAGCAAATGGCTGCCTCCAAAGACAGTCAAAGTCACAGAGGTCGGCGACTTGAGAGGATGGGGGTGCACCGTTGGTGACACACGGGCAAGGGCCCCTCAGACCCCCGCAGAGGTGCTATTTATATTTGTAATAGGTAAGTTTTCAAATTATTTTACATATAGTACTTCATAAAATTTTGAAAATGATAAGTGCAAACATCTAGTTGCCCAAATGTTAGCAATTAGATGCCTAAAATAATCACTCCCTTTCCTCTTGTTCCCTTCCCCTCTGTAAATCATTGGCAAAATCTACCAGTCTGGCTTCAGGGTCAATCACAGCACAGAGACAGTATTAGTGATAATAGTGAATGATCTCAGGACAAACATGAATCAAAAAATACTCTCTGTGCTTGTGCTTCTCAACCTGAGTGCAGCATTCAACACTGGAGATCACCAAATTCTTTTAGACAGACTCCATGGTTTTATTGGGATCTCAGGCACTGTTTTTTAATTGGTTTAAATCATATCTGACATAAAGAAAGTTTTATGTGAACATGAGGGAATGCCAGTCAGGACTCTACAGTGTTAACTGTGGTGTACCCCAGGGTTCAATTTTAGGTCCTACACTATTCATATTTATATGTTTCCTTTAGGAGATTTAATCACAGCAATGTAAAGCTGAGTGTTTCACAGCTTAGCCAGGATGGCTACAAGTCCAGGATGGCAGAAAACTATCTACAGCTCAACCAGAGGAAAACTCAGTTTTTAGTCATCGGTACAGGTCCACAGAGAGAGTAACTGGATAGCAAACTCCAATGGTGATTGGACTTAAGCTTATGTAGCGTTTTTCTAGTCTTGTGACTACTCAAAGCTGCTTTACACCACAAGTCAGACTTACCCATTCACAGCTGGGCTTGAACCTGCTTGAACCAAGCACACTACCCAACTGCGCCACCGACGCTCTGTCTTTTAGTCTGTGTCAGCAGGTCCAAAATCTTGGTGTTATGTTTGATACAGGCCTCAACTTTGACCTGCACATCAGAGATGTTACGAAGAAATCATTTTATCAATTAAAGAACATTTCCAGGGTGCAGCATTTTCTCTCTCAGGCCAACGCAGAGACTCTATTCATGCTTTTATCAGCTGTAGGATCAATTATTGTAATGCTTTTCTTTCTGATCTTCATAAAAAGAACATTTCACAGCTTCAGCTGCAAGGATGATGATGAAGGCCAGAAAGAGAGCCCACAATATGCTGATTCTAAAGTCTCTGCATTGGCTTCCTGCATCTTTTAGAATAGATTTTAAGGTTATTTTACTAGTTTAAAATCTCTGAATGGTCTTGCTCCTTCGTATTTATCCAGTTTGCTTTTAACCTATGAACCTATTAGAGCCCTCAGGTCTTCAGGTAGCGGTCTTTGAACTGTTCCCAAAATTCGATCTAAAACATACGGTGAAACCTCTTTTTGTTTTTACGGCCCCCGTCTGTGGAACAGTCTACCTGAGGACCTGAGAGCTGCACCTACTGTTCATGTTTTTAAAAGCAAACTCAAGACTTGCCTTTTAGTCTGGCTTTTAGCAGATAATATTTATTATTATTCAATCTTGTTTATTTATTTTAACCCTCTCAATGTTTTATTTCTGAATTTCAGCTCAGATTTATTGTTCAGAATTTTATTCTCTGTTGATTGTAATTATTTATTTATTTTCCTTTAGTATTTTTGGTCTAATTTCTTTTCATGATTTTTTATTGTCATTTTAGTCTTAGCTCCTGTGTTTCTTCATTTTTAAATCAAGATAGCATTTCCTCAGTCCTCTAATTCAGTTTTCTGTTAGGATCTCCTCTCAATGTCTTTGTGTGCGTGTGAGTGTGTGTGCTGTATGTGGATTGTGAGGGTGAGGATTTTTGTGTTTTCTGTTGTATTCAATTTTCTACCTTTTATTTATTTATCTCATTTCATTTTTTTGTTTTTGTTTTTACGTAAAGGCTTTTTGTGCGACTTTGTGTGAAAAGTGCTTTCCCATGACCTTTGTGTGACCTCTGTGTGACCTGCAGCAGCTGGAGGGAGAGCAGGACGCTGCTGCATCTTTAGCTGTGAGCTCACCTGTGGTGATCTTTAAAACATGTTATGCCATTTTTCCGGCCAATGTTTTGACAAACTCTCTTACTTTAAAGCATCAACTGCTGCTGTGAAGGATGAAGAGTCTGTGACGACTCCCTCCAAGTGACTCCCCGCAGCCTTTCTCCTGCTCCTGCTCCTCTCCCCCTCCCTTTGTGAGGGCTTCTCGGGTCTTTTTCAAACCGGCCACAACACACTCTCCCTACCCACTACCCTCCGTTTGCACGTCCTCACAGAGTGGCCACCATATTAAGTCCGTTCCAAACCAATTCGCAGGGAGGGGTAGTGGGTTATAAAACCCTCCAAAAGCGAGTCTGCACCGATGCCGACTCGCTGAACACATGCAGGGCTAAATTGAGTCCAGTCTCAGTCATGGAGGAAGCAACATACAAATGTAAGTTCCACGCAAGTGCCTGCACAAACACTGTTAAACAGTGTTTGTGCAGGCACAAAGAAAAATATTTAATGATTGACATACAGATGTTTACAACTTAAGATGTGCATGGTATTGATTATCAAATTAAGGCCTGTCCTGCATTAGTCCAGAAAACAGTTTGTTTTTTGATTAAGTGCTTTATACTTACAGGGACTGCTGCAAAAACCAAAGCGTTCATTAAAGCAAGAGTTAAAAACGAAGAGGTCTTCAGTTAAAAAAAAAAAAAAAAAAAATTGCAGCCAAAGAAGCGTTGAAGTAATTTTTTTAATATATATATATATAAATTGACTGTACATTATTATAGATTAAAGGATGGTTTATTGGTTCAATCTCATATAATTTAATAAAGATGAATAAAATCAATATACGGAATGATTTTTACAGAATGTGTTAGCAACAAAAAAACAGAGGCTCCCCTTTCGCTGCTGCATAATCAAAAGTAAAAGACGCCTTGAACGTCCACGTCTTCTGGAGGATCTAATCCGCTCATTTTTTAGTTGCTGGTGGATCAAGGCAAGAACTGCCGCTCCCTCAAGATGCCGCTGCGTAACCACGGTAACATACATTTCCCTTTTCCACCTGAGAGAGGAAAGTTTATTCCAAAGCTTGCTGATGTATTTATAACCTACACCTTGATGAAGTGCTCTCCATCACGGAGGGGGAGGGTGTAGGGGCTGGTTTGAAAAAGGCCCCTCTTCTGTTCCTGAGGCTCCCTGCTGATCACACCTGCACCTCATCCTCAATCATCTCACCTTAAAATGTTCCTCTATGACTTGTCCTCATCGCCAGATGAGCAATACATTCAATGGAATTGCGACCTGGTTTTTGATGGTGGGGGATTTTCACACAGATATCAGGGGACTGTTTTTTTATAACCATGTCTGCTGTGATGGCTCTCAGTGTCTCTCCCCTTCACTCTCGCTCTCATTCAGTAACTTCAAACTCAGGTGTTAGTTACTGTATTACATGTTCAGCTGACATATTTTTTAAAAGATTTAAAGACTGACATGAAACTAAAATTGATTCATTATATAAGTGGGATAAGCTTCAAAAGAACTGATGAGATTGCAAATCTCATCAACGATCACAAGACCACCTCATGATTGTTATAAATTGTGCAAAATAAAAAGTGATCAGAATGCAGAAAAGAAATGATTTAAGTGTAAACATATCAGAGGAAGACCCTCTGACTCCCATCCCACCTGATGATGTCAAACAAGTATTTATGATTTCCCTACTGCAGATAAAACCTGATCCTGTGGAAAGAAAACACTTAGGAACAACAAAGACAATGATAACAGTGATAACACAGGCTGATATTAGAGTGTCACTTTTGTTGATGAGTCCCATAATCAAAGTAAACACACCATTGTTGTCATTTTAGTAATTAATTAATTAATGCAATTGTCAAAGAATAGTTCCTCCAGAAAGTAAACTCATTGGACCCAAAGCTGAAGCCAGAGGCAGTTAACAGTTTTAAGAGTTTTTATTGCACAGCAGTTCCACACAAGGGGGGGCAGGGGCAAGTCCAGCGCTTGTGAGGGGAATTTTAGTAATTAAGATAAGTATTTACATGTGGCTGGGTGAGAGCTCCTGGAGACACTAGAAGAGAGGGAGCAGAAAACAGAGGTAAGTGTCCAGCAGGTCAAAAACATAAGCACAATCCAAAACACGATCACAAAAAGGCAAAAACCCTTAGAGATGGATGAAAGGCTTAAAGCCAGAGTAGAGCAGAGACAGATACAGCCAACAAACCACTCAAAGGTGAGGAATTCACCGGCGAAGAGAAGGTGAATCGATGGAGCTTAAGTAGAGCCACTGATTAGAGAGCCTCACCAGGTGTGAGGCAGGAGAGCCAAGAGAGAGGGGAAACCATGCCCACTGCAGGCACAGGAGCAGGAAGGGAGGGGGAGAGAGACTCACAACAGGGATGAATCCTCACAGCAATATAATATTGTATAACAAAAATGCCAAGTTAAAGCAACAACAATAACATGGCACATTCTAGAGCAGTCATGTCAGATGGTAAAGCAGTTTGTTCATAGATCTGATGTCAGTATAATGATGGAGAGTCAACAGGTGCAGCTGTCTTCAGTTTAACCCTCCTTTTATCCTTAGAGTCAATTTGACCCCATTCAATTTTTATTATTCAAAAAATAATAAACTTATTTTTTTGCTTCGTATTTCATGATTTTTCCTCATTTGATGGGGATAATTGATTAAGCATAAAATTATCGTGATGATATTTTTTCAATGTGTTGAACACATTTTGCACACATTGGTGTTCCTCTGGGGTCAACTTGACCCCAAGCCGTTTTAGCTGTGTCAAACTTGTCTGTCGTGTGTGTGACCAACATCCCCACACCTGCAGGTGCAGAGTTGGTACTTTTGAGTGGGGCATCGGGGGCGCAGCTGGATAGTGCGCTTGGTTGGTAATCAGGAGGTTGCAGGTATGAGCCCAGCTCTGGGTGACACATGACTATGTGTCCTTGAGCAAGACACTTAACCTGAAGTTGCTCCCACTGCTGCATCAGTGGTGTGTAAATGGACATGAAGGGCTGTGAATGTGTTAGCTGATACTGATGGATAACTAACATAGAAACTCTGAACCATCAGTGAGTGAATGTGAGAGCGAATGGGTGTGAATGGGTAGATGTGACCTGTGGTGTAAAGCAGCTTTGAGTGGTGAAAGACTAGAAAAGACTATAAGCTCAGTTCCATTTACTATTTACCATAACAGGGGGGTGGGAAAAACAACTATTCCCATATGAACTTTGATAGTTCTCATGGTGTGGTCATGTGGAAAACAACTTGACTTTTGAACTCCTGCCAAAATGAGCAAGTCAAAAGCAAGTCTTTGGAACGCTGAGACTGGTAGGGCAGTATTTCAAGCCACCATGTCTCTAAAGACATTTCAACTTTTGGAATAACAAAAGAGGAGGGGTGAGTGAGACTTTACAGTGACTAACCACAAATATGTTACAAAAACATGACATAAAAACAAGTAAATAAATAATTTCATGAGAGGAAAGGGGGGTGTCACCAATATCAATCAATATGGTTCACTCTATGAGAGTCATGAATGTGGACCCTGTTTTGGAAATTTTGATCTGCCTATGGAGAATCAAAAAAAAAACAAGACTGGAAAGGTAGCAATGCACCAAGTCTTTATTCTCATGAGAAGGAGACGATACAGAGAAGCACACAGCAGAAAGCAGTTCAGAGTATTGTCCCACAGAAACAAATGTGACACTCCCTTATATACCTCTCAAGGAGGCCTCCGGCTTTGGGGGAAGGAGAAAAAACAACAACACAGAGCTCCTTACCAGCTTTTAATTGGGGTGCAATAAAACAGATGGAGACTCTCCTCAGGAAATTACTCCTAGGTGTAATCTCCTGTTTCATTCAAGATCTCCCCCTGACCTCTGTGCCCAGAGGGTGATTTTTACAGTTGAGTGTGAAACAGGAGAGTTCACCAGGTCATTCACACAGCAGTACAGTTTAAGTTACAGAACTAATCAGGTAAATAATAGATGCATGCAAAAATTCCACCACGACCCCAAATTATAAAAGATTTGGATGAAAGATTTTCAGGATACACTTACTCTAAAACTGAAAGTTTGACCTGATGGTGGCGCTACAGGAAAGGTCATATCATCACCAAAACCAACAGGGTTTATACTCTTGTGGTCATTAATGTTATCAGTAAATTTTAAACATTTGTATGAAAACTTTTCAAGATACATTCATTCAAATTTAAAAGTTTGCCCTGACGGTGGCACTAGAGGACAGGTCAACTCACTGATAGGTTTCATTATTAAGGGGTTATTTATGCAGCCAACAAACAAACAAAGTGCCTGACACAAAAACTTGGTCAACAGTTTTATGTAAATCATTTTCTGGAGGCAAATACTCCTGGGGTCAGATTGACCCCTAGGGTAAAATGTGTCAGTAATATTTGAGGATATTAGGAGGGTTACGGTTCAAATGTTTTTTTGTGGCTCCACAGATTTTTTGGTAAAATGGCTCTTTTGATTGGATAGGTTGCACACCCCTGCTTTAGATGAACATTCAAGAGCATATAAAAGGGGCGGAGTCACAGTTCTAATTATTTCCACACCTGAGGAATAAACCTGAATAACTGCTCATCTGATGATCAGCTCCATGTCTGCTTCCTCCTCCACCCCGCTGGTTTATCAGACGCAAACCTGCAGGTCCATGACCCAGGAGACTGTTTCAGCTCAGACGTGGTGTTGGTGGATCCAAGCCCAGGTCACTTGGACCATGTATACATGCCTGAATGCATTTAGTTACTGCCCTGTGATTAGCTGGCTAACTTTCTGCATAAACAAGCAGTTGAACAGGTGTAGGACCAAGATGATGTCCTGATGCATTAGGGAGACAAATGAATCAGAGAGAATAGCTCGGAGGCTCCTGCAGATACATCTCCACCTCTGCAGGAACCCTCTCAGTGGATCTTCATGGTTTACGTCAGCTGCTAAGTTCTTCTCGTACCCTTGTAAGAGTTTTTCCCAATGCGTAAAGGAGGACACGGGCAGAACCAATCTGCAGCCTCTTGAGGATTTGATTGAGAGAGAGAGTGCAGCTTCAGACCAAAGACGGACCTCCATTATCAGACACTTATCTGAATTTTACAGTGCTTCAGTGACATTGATGCTTTTCCAGCTTAAATCCACCCATTCCATGGACACCAACCAGTCTCTCTGTCCTGGGCCTGTAGTTTGAGATATTCAAATCATTGCCAATTTCATTTCCTCATCAGGTGAGGTCAAGCTGACCTTATATGGAGGGAAACATCTGCAAAACAGCCCTTCGGGGAAGTTCCAGGTCACATCCAAATTCTCTTCTCAAAAAAACAACACGTTGTCCTGCAAAAACATCTGTTCCCTGTTATGTAAGCAAATTGCTTCTCTTACCCTGTGCAGGTACATTGCTGGTGGGTGGTCCTGGATCAGAGTGTCTGCAGCGATGCCCCGTTCCCGCTCGTTCCTCTGGTTCCTCCTCCTGCTTGGGGTCGGACTTCTGCTGCTGCTGTTCTACCTGGAGGACCTCAACGACACCATCAAGACACCAAAACAAGGTCAGTGATTGGCTGTTTGCCCCGTTTAAGGTGAGACGAAGGCCCATGACCTGGTTTTGGCTGCTTCAGTGAGCAGCTCATTGTTTCTCAATGATCTTTCTACTGAAATTACAGAATAACATGTTTTAAAGAATCAGATCAAAGAATACTTGTTTTTAACCTTTGACCTCTCAGGGGAGTCCTTGGGGATTATCAGTAGCTGTGTTCCAAACCGTTCACTCATTCACTCACTCACTGTTCCCTATGTGTTAATGAAATAGTTAACTACATAGGGAATGACTGAACGAGATTTCGGACACTACAATGAAATTTTGACGTAAGTTGTGACGCAAGTGGATGCGCCAAGCATAACATAAACAAACAGGACACTCATGATTAGCAGATTTTGCAGCTGTTTACAATGGTTAAAAGGTGTGAAAAAAAAGCTACGCTACGAACGTGTTAAAGATACTTTAACATTTCTTACATTTATTAAGGAAAGCAGCGCCAATTTGTGCCGTAGCAGCCTTCTTTCTCTTCTTCTTCTTCTCCTCTGGAAAAACACAACTGCATTGCATTGTGGTATACGGTAGTAAAAGATAAGGTACATCACATGTACTCTCATATTTGCTGTGCATTGTGGGTATTTTATAGTGCACCATAGAGTGAATGAAATTAACTGCTGAGAATTCAAACAACACTACAGAATGGCGAACACACTAAATAGTGCACTATATCCGTGATAGGGAACGGTTTCGAACACAGCTATGGACTCTGAGGTGTGGATCTAAAATGGCTGCTCACAGATGGGTCAAACAGCAGCAGCTCTCAGCGAAGCCTCTCTCTTACTTTTTTATCAGAGTTTAAAAACTATCTCATCAGAAACATCTGATCCGATGTCACCAGATAACACGGTCACAAACTAAAGCAGATCTCCTCTGACCTCTCTGTCCCCTCTTGACCCCACTGACCCCTCTTCTCCTCCTCTTCTTCTTCTCTTGTTCCTCCTCCTCTGTCTTCTTCTTCTTCTTTTGTGCTCCTCTGCAGGGTTGAACCAGCAGCTGGACACAGAGAAGGTGAGTCCAGGTCCCATCACACTCAGGAGACCCCCCTATGGGTTCACACTGTCCCAGGTTCAAGCTGCTGTTCATGTGACACCAAAGTCTCTCCTGAAGACCTTCATCCTGACTGACAGACAGAGTTATGATGGCCCACCAGCACACAGGACCTGACTTTACAAACACTCCCGCCAATCACATGCCTGATACCAAGAGTCTGGGCCTGCACAGGCCTAAACACCTGACACAGGGGTCAAGTTCCCACCTTCCACAGGCATTATATAGTTCCCACCTGACACAGGGGTCATGATAACATCTTCTAACTTCAGGTGTTTGAAAAGTAAATGAACATGCATTCTGTGCCCAAAGTTTATCTGAAAAGTAGGAGCAGTCAGGTATAACGATGTTCTGTTCTCACACTAAGGGTGCAGGTCGAACAATTTGGCTTAATGCTAAGACCCGGTCTAAAATACCATCAATAATCAACAGAGAAAACTGAAAACTCAATAATCAATAGAAACATCAGATAAGAGCTAATAAGAACATCAATAATCAATAAAACCATGAAGTCACTGATAAAATACATTGAATGATCAACAGAAACATAAGATCAGAGCTCATGAAATAAATTAACCCATTTATTAATATAATTATTAATAGCGCTTGTTTTTTTACCTCCGCCAAGGAGGTTATGTTGTTGCCGGCATTTATCTGTCTGTCTGTCTGTCTGTTTGTCTGTTTGTGTTCAAAATAACTTGAAAAGTTCTGAACGGATTTGGATGAAATTTTCAGAAATAGGATATGGAAGAACTGATTCAATTTTGGGGGTGATCTGGATCACCGTCTGGATCCAGGAATTTTTTTAAAGGATTCTTTAACATTGCCAGATAGGACCATTTTCTCCAAAGTTGACCGAAGCTGCTTGGTGGAGGTGTGCGCTCTCTGAGTGCTTTTCTAGTTTCTGTTGTTGTTGTTGTTTTTTTTTTTTTTTTCTTGTCTTTTTTTCTGTCTTTTTTGTTAATAAATATGTCAGGAAATGTCATTTTTTTGTACATTTTTTCACCATTTTTCATGAGAAGACACTAAACAATTCTGTTAAGTATTTGTCATGATTATGTTATAAATGCTTAAAATAGTGTGTAATTACATGAAAAAAAATGGATGTGAATTTTCAACAGGTAACAATAAAAACATCAAATCAGAGTGGATAAAATACCATCGAAATCAATAAAAGTATCAGATTAGAGATGAGCAAAGGACATCAATAAATAGATACATCAGAACATAGCTGATAAAACACCAACAATTATCAATAAAAAAATTTGATCAAAGCTGATAAAATGCCATCAATGATCAAAAGAAACACAAGTTCAGAGCTAATAAAAAATCAATAACCAATAAAAACTTTACATCAGAACTGGTAAAAAAATCAATAATCAATAAAAACATATGATCAATGCTGATAAAATGCCATCAATGATTAATAGAAACATCAGATCAGAGCTAATAAAAACATAATCAGTAAAAACACGAGATCAGAACTGATTAAATATATTGTGTAATTAATAGAAACATCAGATCAGAGCTAAAAAATCTGTTAAAAAAAAAAAAAAACATCAGATACAAGCTGATAAATATGACAATTACTTAATAGAGACATAATAACTGATTTGATACCATTAGTGTTCAATGGAGACATCAGATCAGAGCTGATTAAAAAACATCTATAATCAATAAAAACATCAAAGCTGATAAAATACCATCAGTGTTCAATACAGACATCAGTTCAGAGCTGATAAAATACAATTAATAATCATTAAAGACAACAGATCTGATAAAATACCATTAATAATTGATAGTGACATCAGATCAGAGCAGATAAAATACCATTAATATCAATAGAAACATCAGAGCAGTGAAAAAACATCAGAATTCAATAGAAACAACAGATAAGAGCTCTTAAGTACCATTAATTATCAATAGAGATATCAGGGTGGATAAAAATCATTAATAATCAATAAAAGCATCAGATCAGAATTGATTAAATAACATCAGTATTCAAAGAGACATCATATCAGAGCTATTTAATACCATTAATTATCAATAGAGACATCAGAGCTGATAAATTTCCATCAATGTTCAATAGACAAATCAGATCAGAGCTGTGAAAATACAATCAATAATGAATAAAAACACCAGATCAGAACTGATATAATACAATCAATAATTAAAACAACATCAGATCTGATAAATATGATCCATACTCAGTAGAGACATCAGAACTGATACAATACCATCAATGTTCAATAGAGACATCAGATCAGGGCTGATTAAATACCATCAATGTTTAATATAGACGCAAGATCAGGTTTGATAAAATACCATCAATAACAAACATTTGGTCAGAACTGATAAAATATATTGAGTTATCAATAGAAACATCAGTTTAGAGCTGATAAAAACACCAATGTTCAATACAGACATCAGATCAGATCTAAAAAAATATATAAAAAATCAACAATAAAAACATCAGATCAGACCTGAATTTATACCATTAATAATCAATCGGGACATCAGATCAGAGCTGATAAAATACCATTATAAATCAATAAAGACAACAGAGCTGATTAGAATCTATCAATGTTCAATAGAGACTTCAGAAAAGAGCTGATAAAAAATGATAAAAAATCAATAAAAACATTGGCTCAGAGCTTGTAATACCATCGCTATTAAATAGAGACATCAGATCAGCTATGATAACAAACCATCACTAATCAATAGAGACATCGGATCATAACTGATAAAGTGCCATCAACAATCAATAGAGACATGAGTTCGGAGCTGAATAAATGACATCAATAACTGATAGAGACATCAGATCAGAACTGAGAAAATACCATCAATAATCAATGGAGATATCAGATTATAGCTGATTACATAAATCAATATTCAATAGAGACATCAGATCAGACCTCATAAATACCATCAAAAATTAACAGAGACATTGAAGTCGATTAAAATACCATCAAAGTACAATAAAAACACTAGATCATAGCTGATAAAAATAATCAAAAATCAATGAGACCTCAAAGCTGATAAAATATCATTAATAATTAACAAAAAAATCAGATCAAAGCTAACAAAATACCACCAATAATCAATAGAGGCATCAGTTTAGAGCTGATAAAATACCATCATTAATTAATAGAGAACAGAACAGAACCTGCAGCTCGGTCGGCTGCAGCTGTTATATTAGGCCTAATTAGTGGAGGGAAGAAAGATGATTGCTTCATATTATGTTACGTGATACAAAGTATCATTTCAGAGGGCAAGTCTTACCTCTTACCGCGTGTGTGTGTCCAGACGATGATGCGAAATTTTGTTTCAAAGAATCAAAGTCCACAGATAGTTTCCTTGTCATCCTCTAAATTGTGGAGGTGGTGGTATAGCAGCTATTTATCATTCTTGTCCCCTAATCAATACGAGACAAAAAGGCTAATTAAACTTCTTTTGAAAGCCTTGCTCTAAATTTATTTCATACTGACTCATACTGACTTGTGATAATTTACCATCCTCCAGGCCCTTATTCTGAATTCTGATCAGAATTCTCTGAGTTCATATCAAACTTGTTCCTTAGCTCTGATAAAAAACTCATTGTAGGTGATTTTATTATCCATGTTGACAAAGAAAGTGATAGCCTTAGCTCAGCTTTAGACTCACTTTGTTTTATTCAGGCTGTTTGTGAAGCTACTCAACGTTTTGACCACACTCTAGATCTTGTTCAAGCATACGGCCTTGATATTCGTGAACTAAAAGTCTTTCCCTAAAACACTTTATCTGATCACTTCTTAGTAACTTTTAACATCTTTTTAGAGGATTTTGCATTGTGTAATAAAACAGTGAAGAGTAGAAATCTGTCCAATGGTGCTGTGTCTAAATTTAAAGAGGCCATTCTTGCTGCCTTACATTAAGCACATTGGCCGATTTATAACTGTGATATTAGCTATAGCCCCTCTCAGCTGGATCACCTCGTTGATAGCTCTGCCAGTCTTCGAAGATCCATTTTGGACTCAATTGCCCCACTGAGACAAAAAACTATTAAACATCAAAGGTAGGGATGTAACGGTTAGCGGTGAAATGGTTAGTATTACCGTTTCCTGTTTTAATTACCAGTAAACTGTGTTTGATTACCACACTGTGTCGATAACTCACAGTGATTCTCCTCATTGCCAAAAAAGTCAGATCTGTGTGTCTGCTCCTTGGTTAAGTAGCCACGGTCCCTCATGCACACATGTGCAGTTTGCAATGTTTGGCCTCTGAGAGTGAATGTATGGCCACGGCGGATGGTGACCGCACAGACACAATACCGGAGGTTTTTTCCCTCTCAAAGTCTGAAGTCTGGTCGAATGAGTGAGTGAAGACAGTCACCCTGTCTAAAACACGAAGCCATTGCCAGCGAAAGAGAAAGTGATTAAAACTTCTCTAACTCCCTGAGTAAGTGAGCTGACTGAGCCGGAGAGAGAGAGAGTCAGAAGATTCAGGGAGCCATACCTGAGTGAATTATAGGTGCTTTATCAGTATTTTCTGTCTAAATAATGTATAAATGTTGTAAATAATAGCATTAGTATCATTCTGGAGTGTGTTCTTGCCTTTCTTTTGACATATTTTGTAATTGATCGTCTTTTTCCATCATAGTTGGTGTTTTATGGATTTCATTAATAGTAATTTGGAAATATTGGAGGAAATGTGGAGGAGATCTACCAGGGAGAGGGGAGACCAGAGGAGCATCATGGAAGGGGGCTAACTGGACAGGAAAAGCCTCAGGGACTATCGTCAGCAAAAAAAACCACCTGGACATGGTTTAATATAACAAACTGTAACATGGACACTAATACTGTAGGCAAACAAAAAATGTGTGCATGTATGTAAAATAGGTTAAGTTTATTTTTGGTCATCTCAGAACTTTCAACATGTTCTTTTACAATTGTTTATGTAGACAATCCTGTTTAAAGTTCAAATCTTGTTTTTTTCTTTTGTCGTAATTACACACTGTTTACGCATTTATGACATAATAATGACAAATACTTGCCAGAATTATTTACTTTTATTTCTCATGAAAAAAAAGGGTGAAAAAAATTACTCCAAGGACATTTCCTGACACATTTATTGACAAAAAAGACAAAAAGACCTGTTATAAATATAATATTAAAGGGGTTAAATGACTTCAAGTGTGTGTAAAAGTCCTTTTTTAACATTTTGAGCACACTGCAACAATACCGCAACAATAATGATAACCATGAAAATTCTGATTACAATAACAGTGTAATGAAATTTTCTTCTTCTTAACTCAGACAAGACAGAGGTCATTTATGGAGTTAAAATCCTATCTTTATTCGAGAGCATGCTCTCATGTTTGAGAGCAAAGTTTCAAGTTTTGAGAGTAAAGCCTTTTGGGTTTGAGAGCATTTTCATATTTGAGAGCAAAACTTTGTCATTTTGTGCTCAGATTTTTCCTCCAAAACCATGTTTGTGCGTCAAATCTTTTTTCTCCTCTCGGACTTTCTCTGCTCAATCATGAAATAAAACTGCACCCAGCCAATAGGAAGTCAGTATCGGTTGGACCAATCACGTCAATGCTACATGGTTGCTAGGGGGGTTCACTTGATTGAGCCGAGCGTCCCGTGTGGGCGGCGGTCCGGTCCCGTTTCTCGTTCACCCATATAAACACAAAGACTGGATGGCCGCACCGTAAACGGACCCTTTAGCTGATATCTATTATGGGTTTATTTTTACACAAGTCAGGAAATAAAATATGGCTGTAATTTGTTTCATCAAGCCTGCTTTTGCCTTGACCCTTAAAAACATTCTTCTTCTGCTGGTGCTTCTGAAACTACACTACAGCGTATTACTGCCCCCGGTGATAAAGACAATCCTACTGGCCTATAGGCTTGTTGAACGGGATGACGTATTTCTATTTCCGCTTTAATGAGTGTGCGGTTTTCAACTTCCTGTAATGACAGAACGTCCGACAACAAGAAGGCTTTATTTTACACAAGATGCCTCCAAGACCTGCCTCGTTTTACAATCAGCGATGTACATCGGCTTGTACAAGCAGCGAGCTCAGCCCCGAGAACCAAACGAGAAAAAGGATTCAGGGTGTACATATAGAGTTACATCGACAACTATGAAGGTAAGCTACACAGTGTTAGCTTGCTGACAAGCTAGCAGTAGTCACGTTACTGTGACAATTTGACAGATTGACCCAGAGTAAAATGCTTTAATCTAGAGTTAAGTATTTAAAATTAACTGATGTCTAGTTCACCAAGGTTTCAAACAACGAGGTATCAGGGAGAGTGAGTGTCCAGGTTACATGCCAATTTTCACACATTCGATGAGAAAGTGTGAAAAACCTCACGATCTCAGAGTAGAGAGCACGACATAAAGTGTTCATCATTACTCAGTTTCAGTCAGGTTCATGTTTCGTGGTTTTGTTGTGGCTAGGATAGTCTGTGAATTAAGACTGTTATGAGTCCTGACATTTTATTTTCCATTTTTTTCCAGAGTAACGATTGCTAACATACAGACGTGGACAAAATTGTTGGTACCCTTCTGGTAAAGTAAGAAAATCCCACAATGACCACTGAAATAACTTGAAACTGACAAAAGTAATAATAAATAAAAAAAAAATACTGAAAATTAACTCATGAAAATCAGACATTGCTTTTGAATTGTGGTTCAACAGAATCATTTTAAAAAACAAAATCATGAAACATGCCTGGACAAAAATGATGGTTCCCCAAGAAAAGATTGAAAATGATTTGACCACAGGGACATGTTAAACTAAGGTGTGTCCTGTCATTAGCATCACAGGTGTCTTCAAACCTGTAATCAGTCAGTCTGCCTATTTAAAGGCTGAAAAGTAGTCACTGTGCTGTTTGGTATCATGGTGTGTACCACACTGAACATAGACCACAGAAAGCTAAGGAGAGAGTTGTCAAAGGAGATTAGAAAGAAAATTATAGACAAGCATGTTAAAGGTAAAGGCTATAAGACCATCTCCAAGCAGCTTGATGTTCCTGTGACTACAGCTGCACATATTATTCAGAAGTTTAAGGTCCACTGGACTGTAGCCAACCTCCCTGGACGTGACTGTAAGAGGAAATTTGATGACATTTTGAAGAGACAGGTAATACAAATGGTAACCAAAAAGCTGAGAACAACTTCCAAAGAGATTAGAGGTGAACTCCAAGGTCAAGGTACATCAGTATCAGAACGCACCATCTGTCACTGTTTGAGCCAAAGTGGTTTTAATGGAGGACACCACTGCTGAAAGAAAATCATAATTTGAGACTGGATTTTGCCAAAATGCATATTGACAAGCCACAAAGCTTCTGGGAGAATGTCCTTTGGACAGATGAGACAAAACTGGAGCTTTTTGTCAAGTCACATCAGCTCTATGTTCACAGACACAAAAATGAAGCATACAAAGAAAAGAGCACTGTACCTACTGTGAAACATGGAGGAGGCTCAGTTATGTTCTGGGGCTGCTTTGCTGCATCTGGCACAGGGTGTCTTGAATCTGTTCAGGGTACAATGAAATCTCAAGACTATCAAGGCATTCTGGAGCCAAATGTGCTGCCCAGTGTCAGAAAGCTTGGTCTCAGTCACAGGTCATGGGTCCTCCAACAGGATAATGACCCAAACACACAGCTAAAAACACCCAAGAATGGCTCAGAACAAAACATTGGATTATTCTGAAGTGTCCTTCTATGAGCCCTGATCTAAATCCTATTGAACATTTGTGGAAGGAGCTGAAACATGCAGTCTGGAGAAGACACCCTTCAAACCTGAGACAGCTGGAGCAGTTTGCTCATGAGGAGTGGGCCAAAATACCTGTGGACAGGTGCAGAAGTCTCACTGAGAGTTACAGAAATCACCTGATTGCAATGAATGCCTCAAAAGGTTGTGCAACAAAAAATTAAGTTCAGGGTACCATCATTTTTGGTCAGGTCAGTTTCCAGATGTTTTTAAAGTGATTCTGTTGAACCACATTTCAAAAGCAATGTCTGATTTTCATTAGTTAATTTTCAGTAATCTTTTATTTATTGTTAATTTGTCAGTTTCGAGTTATTTCAGAGATCATTGTGGGATTTTCCTTCTTTTACGGAAGGGTACCAACAATTTTGTCCACGTCCATCTGTGCTAACTGTCTGTAGCATGAAAAGGCTTCATCAGTATTTTTGTTTTACAACCCTGTGTTCTTAAGTGACCTAATCCTAGCTTCACGAAAACCCCAGAAACTGGTTCTCTTGTTCAGTGTTCAACACATCATAATTTATTTGAACGTGAGTAAATTGAAACAGGTGATAGCGACTATTCAAGTGTGTTTTAATATTCTCAAATTTAAATTATCCAAGCTGAACAAAATTATTTATTCCATTCCTTGGTTTACCTTTATTACATATTTACTACTTAACTGATGATCCTGCTCTCATTTTTTTTATTTTCTTTCATGTATGAATGTAGTGAGAAATGTGAAATGACAGAAATTTCATTTGTATGTGTAGATTGTCTTTGAGGACTGTTCACCAGTGGAGATTTCAGAAGCAGAGTGTTCCTGTGTGGCTGGATCAGCACTCTGTAACCACTTTGTTGTGCTGCTTTTTCAGGCAGCGCACTCCTCCACTCTGAACCTGGCAGCTTTACCTCCTGTCCTTAGCTGCACAGAAACTGAGCAGCGCTGGCACAAGCCGAGGACCACGGTAAAAATGTGTCCACAACCAGGCCAGTTTGATGTGGATTTCCTTTGTACCTTTAACTAAAAAAATGTACTGCACCCCAACCTTAATTAATAAGATCTTTTTATGTGTGTAATCAACAGGGTGTGAAGCCAGGCCGAGTGAGTGACATGGTGTTCATTTACACTAAACCAAAGCAGTTCACAGTTGCTGATGGTGTAAGGTATTGTTGATTATCCTACTGTATGTACATGTACAGCCTTATCAGAGGGCTGGGCGATTAATCCTGAATAGAGCTTTTGACATGAAACCAGTGTGAAAATGACAAAACCATTAACGTGTGTCTGTTGGTGAGTGTATTTAAGTATAACATTGTTCCTCAAGTCCTAATTGTCAAAATTTATTCTTCGAAGGAGTAAACGCTACAAGGCAGTGCGCGGGGAGCTGCCAGATCCAGATGTCCTTAAAGCTGATGAAGTGTACAGGGACTTCTCAGCAGACATTGCTCCCCTCATCACCACCATGGCAATTAGTCCATGAAAAGTCCAGGAAGGTAGCCCCATCTCCTACCAGCATCCATTGCCAGTGAGCCGGGTAATATTGCGCCATCCCGATGCCCCTCCCCCACCACCTCTACCTGTAGATGGCTACAGACTGGAGCCAAGCAGCTGTCAGTTCATGTGCAGTCACCAGCAGCATCTTCATCTTCAGTCACTTGTCACCACATCACAAATGGCAAGACAAACAGAGGTTGCCATCAGGGAGCAGAGCAACAGTGTAGAGTGGCACAGTGTCAGGAGGCCAAGAATAACTTCCTTTATGAGAAATATGGCACGTCAGAGGTCATAGTTCAGCGGAACATTTGGTGCACAGATTTCAGAAAGGATCGACTCAAACAGTGGCAATGGAGAGGGAACTGGCATGAGAATCAGTTGCCATCCAACAGTATTGTCGAATCAAAAACACTAATTACTGGCCTTGTGGGTTTGTTGTTCATCCAGATGCCCCCTGGTTGGGAACGTCTCCTGACCGTCTGGTGTTTGATCCAAGTGGGAGTCCACCATTCGACCTGCTGGAAGTTAAATGCCCAAATGTAAAGAGCTATGTGGATTGTAGCTACTTGAAAATACAGAGTGGGGCCTTAAAGCTAAAGCAGAGCCACAGCTACTACTGGCAGGTGCAAGGCTAGCTCTTCGTGACAGGTATGGAGTGGTGTGAGTTTATTGTGTTTGCAGAGGATAATACTCTTATACAGTGTATCTACAGGGCCTAAGATGTGTTTAAAACCATTAGGGAGAAGGGTGATTACTTTTTCATTTATTTTTACATCACAGTTTAAATGAAATGAAATAAAAAATATTTCATTTGATGCTGAGTTTTCCTTTAATACTATGCCTTGATGACAGAAATGACATCATTTAACATAAATTCATGCCTTTAGACCAGTTAAACCCATTATATGTAAGTTCAACTAGATGCTGCTATTTTAATCAACATCAGTCCTCGCCAGATTGTATTCATTAAAGATATTAATGTTAGTATTAGAGTGATTTCTCTATCCACGGCTGTTATTGATCATACACCCACAGTAACCATCTTTACAACCAGGTAGACCCTCTTGAAAATGAGATGCCACATCTCAAGGGGCTTACTTTTAATAAATTTATATTCAACAAAGATGGTGCTATATAAACAAAAAAATGATAGATTGAGCCTGCATTCAAGAAAAATGTGATTGTAGTCCCCTGTCTCTGCCTGGGTGGATACATCTTTGGATGTATGTATGTGTATGTAAAATTTGTATATATATTTATTGTATGTATTTGTATATGTGTATATATAAAATAAAGACTTTGGCTTAAGCATGTTGTATTGTAAGGTGTCCTGAGATAACACTTCTTATGAACTGGTGCTACACAAATAAAGATTGATTGATGGAACATTGCAGAATCCAAGCCGCAGAAGAAGAAGGTTTTTCCGGGTCAAGGCAAAAGCAAGCTTGACGAGAGGAATTACGGCCGAATTTTGTTTCCCAACTTGTGTAAAAATTAACCCATAAAAGTTATCAGCTAAAGTGTCAGTGTACTTTGCGGCCATACATTTTTTGTGTTCATATGGGTGAACAAAAAAAGGGGACTGGACCGCCACTCATACGGGACGCTCGGCTCAATCTAGTGAACCCCCCTAGCAACCAAATCTGAGCATAAAATAACAAAGATTTGCTCTCAAAAAATATAAATCTGCTCTCAAATATGAAAAATGCTCTCAAAGCGAAAAAGTTTTACTCTCAAAACTTGAAACTCTGCTCTCAAACATTTGAGCATGCTCGTGAATAAAGATAGGATTTAAATTCCATAGTCATTGTGCTGGGTCCCCGACACCTTAGAGAAAACTTTTCTAATGATTTAACTGCCCTAGATGGCATTAGTCTGACGCCAAGCACAACTGTTAGAAATCTTGGGGTTCTATTTGATCAGGATTCATCCTTCAACAATTTCAAGAACAGCCTTTTTTCATCTTCGTAACATCGCTAAAATCAGGCCTATCCTGTCTCAGAGCGATGCTGAAAAGCTAGTCCATGCTTTTGTTACCTCTAGACTGGACTACTGTAATTCTCTTCTTTCAGGCTGGCCCAGTAAGTCACTTAAGACGCTTCAGCTGTACTGACTAGAACTAGGAGAAGAGACCACATTACTCCTGTATTAGCTTCTCTGCATTGGCTTCCCATAAAATACAGAAAAGAATTCAAGATTCTTCTTCTCACCTACAAAGCTCTCAGTGGACAGGCACCAGTTTATCTCAAAGAGCTTGTAGTGCCGTACAACCCCTCTAGAACATTAGGCTCCCAAAATGCTGGCCTGCTCGTGGTCCCATCAGTCTCTAGAAGTAGTCTGGGAGGTAGAGCCTTCAGTTATCAGGCTCCTCTTCTCTGGAACCATTTACCGACCACGGTTCGGGAGGCAGACACCCTCTTTACCTTTAAGGTTAGACTTAAAACATTCCTCTTTGATAAAGCTTTCAGTTAGGGACCAGCTCATAGTCCATAGTTTAGACACATAGTTAAGATGCAATAGGCTTAGACTGCCGGGGGGATCTGGTACACTGGGCTCTATCCCTCTCTCTCTCACACACTCTCTCCATATCTGCCTCTGCCCCTTTCTGTTTGCTCCTGTACTCGTCTCTGGCTCTTGTCTTTTAGGTGGCCTGGGATCCTTGGTGGAGACTGCCTGCTGCTGTGGAGTCACGAAGCCTCAATAACTACAATTAAAGACATAACACATATCTGGCCATTTCATTAGCCCTATTCCAGTTCATAATCGTTATAGTTGTTAATGTAGACATTAGCATGAGCTCTTTATCCATGGTTGATTATACATCTATAGTAACTATATTAAGCACCACATAGCATGAGGTCCCTCTTGAAAATGGGATGTCACATCTCAAGAGGCCTGCCTTTAAAAAAATTATACTCAATGGATACAAATGTGGTCACTACCATAAATGCTTATTTTCAGTCCTTTGTGACAGCAACCCCCACCCACACACACACACACAAGTATCAGCTGAAAATACATCACTTATAAATTCTCTCTATTATATATATATATATATATACATATATGTATTATATTATTAAATATAACGTTAATGTAAATATTAGATTAATTACTCTTTTCATGATTGTTATTTGTCATACTTCTATAAAAATTATCACTGCAACCATACAGACAGGAGGACCCTCCTGAAAACGAGATGCTGCATCTCAAGGGGCTAACCTCTAATAAATTAATATTCAGCAGAGACAAATATTATGAAGACAGGTCTATTATTGGCCCATGGATCTGTTACTAGCTTTAGTTCTTACTTTAGTCCACTTGTCTCCACTCACCTCCCTCCCTTTGCCCACACACCCAACACAGCGTAGTGTGGATTTGCTGTTCATCATGAGACTGGGGTCCACATTCAAGATTTCCTGAGAGAGGTTTTTTCTTGCTGCCATGATGAAGGGATTCATGATTGGCTGTATGGATTAATGTTGTATGTTGGATGTATGCATTTGAATATATATGTATATGTGTTTTATATATGTATATACATATCTAAAATGGTAAACCGCGGTAAAATTTCGGACGGTTAGTATTACCGTTTCCTGATTTAATTACGGGTAAACCGAGTTTGATTACCACACTGTGTCAATAACTCACGGTGATGCTGCTCATTGCCTGGAAAAGCCAGAACTATGTGTCTGCTCCTCGCAATGCAGCCGCGGTCCCTCACAGACGGAGGTGCGCATGTGCAGTTTGCATTGTTTGGCCTCTGAAAGTGAAAGTTTGGCCACAGCGGTGGGCGCCCGCACAGGCCATATAGCGGAGATTTTTCCCCCTCAAAACAGACAAAGTCTGAAGTCTGGTCGAATTTTGGACTTACAAGGATGCTGAGGGTAAACTGATTTAAGACGGTCACCCTGTCTAAAACACGAAGCTGCTGCTGGTGGAAGAAAAAGACGTGTGCGATTAAACTACTGTAACTCCTCTGAGCCGGAGAGAGTGAGAGCGAGGACATTCAGTGAGCCATACCCGAGTGATTTACAGGTGGTTTATCAGTATTTCCTGTTTAAATAATGTATAAATGTTGCAAATAATAGCATTAGTATCTTTCTAGAGAGTGTTCTTGCCATTCTTTTGTTGGTTATTGGCCGTGTTTTGCCGTATTTCGTAATTGATCGTCTTTTTCCATTATAGTTCATGTTTTATGGCTTTCATCAATCGTAATTTGGAAATACTGGAGGAGGAAATGTGGAGGAGATCTGTCAGGGAGAGGGTAGGCCAGAAGAGAGTCATGAAGGGCTAACTGGACAGGAATTGCCTCAGGGACTATCGTCAGTAAAAACAACGCCTGGACATGGTCTGATATAACAGGCTGTAACATGGACACTAATGCTGTAGGCAGACAACAATGTGTGAGAGTATGTAAATCAGGTTAAAGTTATTTTTAGTCATCTAATAACTTTGAGCATGTTCATTTACAATTGTTTATGAAGAGAATTGAATCCTGTTTAAAGTTCAGCTCAGCTTTTTTCTTTTCTTGTAATTACACACTGTTTAAGCATTTATAACATAATAATGACAAATACTTGCCAGAATTGTTTACTTTTATTTCTCATGAAAAAAAAAGAGTGAAAAAAATTAACTAAGGACATTTCCTGACACATTTATTGCCAAAAAAGGCCAGTCAGCCTGTTATAATTGTAATATTAAAGGGGTTAAATGATTTCAAGTGTGTATTCAAGTACTTTTTGAACATTTTGAGCACACTGCAACAATACCCCGATAATACTGATAACCGTGATAATTTTGGTCACAATAACCGTGATATGAAAATTTCATACCGTTACATCCCCAATGTGTATCCATAAAATGAAGAGTTTGTCTTCAGCCTGCTCTTTTGTAAAGTGTCTTGAGATAACACTTGTTCTGAATTGGTGCTATACCAAAACAAAGACATAAGAGTTGATAAAATACCATCAATAATCAGCAAGGATGTCCAATCAAATCTCTGTTATTTAAAGGCTTCAGCAACAATATTCTTGAGGTTGCATCAATCGTAAAAACAAATTGTGATAGTAGATATCAATCATTATGGGAAAATAAATCAAGATCTAATTTTTGGCCAAAAAAACACCTCTCGGTCTGTTTGCAGGTTGATCTAAATTTAGTTTTAGGCATTTCCAAAATGGCAGACTCCACAGCTCAGCGTCCTAAGCCCCGTCAGTAACCAAACAGCTGGTGTCCCTCTGTCTTTGTCTAATATTCCCAGTGTGTGTGATTACTGTTGGTGTTACAGATCAGTTCAAGAGTTTGAAAAAGGACAAAGATCTTGTCTCTCTCTCTCTGTAGGAGTCCAACACTCCAGCAACCTTTGGCATCGTCTCTCTTCTCTCGTCTCTGATTGGCAGCTCCAACCTATCCATCCCCAATTCCCTGCCAGAACCTACAGAAGCTCTCAGGGATCTTGTTGGGTGGATGAACCTGCAGCAGCACATGATAGTGCAGCAGTTGCGGCACAATCATCTGACTAAAGTCTGCTCCCAGGTCCATTCCAGCCCATGGCAGCAGACCATCTTAACGGGGTATCTCTCCAGGATCTGGGTGGAGGAGCGGTCCCGACTGCTGTACTGCGAGGTGCCCAAAGTCGGCTGCTCTAACTGGAAGCGGGTGCTGATGGTCCTGGCAGGAAAAGAGTCCTCAGTTCTTGACATTTCTCATAATACAGCTCACTTCAATAACCATCTGAGGCTCCTGAAAGGATACAGCCGTGAAGATGTCAATCAGAAGCTCAACAACTACACCATGATGGTGTTTGTCAGAGAACCCTTTGAGCGGCTAGTGTCAGCGTTTCGGGACAAGTTAGAAAACCCAGAACGCTTTTTCCACAGTATGACTGGACGGCAGATCATAGCGAAGTACCGCACCAATGCCACAAAAGAGGCCCTGCGTACTGGTGATGGCGTCACCTTCAGGGAGTTTGTGCGCTTCCTGCTGGACAAGCAGTTTCCCTCAGAGCTCAACATCCACTGGAGGCCGGCCAGCAGCCTGTGTCACCCCTGTGTGCTGAACTACGACTTCATCGGCAAGTTTGAGAACATGAACGATGAAGCCAACGTCCTACTGCGGAGCATCGGAGCACCAACAAACATCAGCTACCCCGACTTTAAGGACAGGAACCCTCAGGACGAGAGGACAAGCTCCTCCATCATGAGGAAATACTTCTCCCAGCTGAACGCCACTGAGAGGCAGGGACTCTATGACCTCTACCGCCTGGACTACCTGATGTTTGACTACCCTAAACCCTTCCCAGACCTGCACTGATGGGGGATGTCTGTAGATTATATTGTTATCCTGGTTGATCCATTGTATGTCCTGACTCTTGTTGCTCATCAGACTATGTAGTTGGTTGGTGGTGGTGGTGGCGGTGGTGGTGGTGGGGGGGAGGGGTCAGAGGATGGTAGAGTAAGCATCACCCGCATGGTCACAAAGGCATGGACTAGCTTTTCAGTATCGCTCTGAGACAGGATAGGCCTGATTTTAGCAACGTTACAAAGATGAAAAAAGGCTGTTCTTCAAATTTGCTTTATGTGAGCGTTAAAGGATAGATCCTGATCAAATAGAACCCAAAGATTTATAACAGTTGTGCTTGGTGTCAGACTAATGCCATTTAGGGTAGTTAAATCACTAGAAAAGTTTTCTCTAAGGTATCAGGGACCCAGCACAATGACTATGGAATTTAAATCCTATCTTTATTCCAGAGCATGCTCAAATGTTTGAGAGAAGAGTTTTAAGTTTGAGAGCAAAGTCTGAAGTTTTGAGAGTAAAGCTTTTTCGCTTTGAGAGCATTTTTCATATTTGAAAGCAGATTTATATTTTTTGAGAGCAAAACTTTGTCATTTTGTGCTCAGATTTGGTTGCTAGGGGGGTTCACTCGATTGAGCCGAGCCATATGAACACGAAAAACGTATGGCTGCAAAGTACACTGACCCTTAAGCTGATATCTATTATGGGTTTATTTTGACACAAGTTGGGAAATAAAATTCAGCTGTAATTCCTTTTGTCAAGCTGGCTTTTGCCTTGACCCAGAAAAACCTTCTTCTTCTGTGGCTGCTGCTTCTTCTTCTACTTCTGACCTCTGTCTTGTCTGAGTTAAGAAGAAAATTTCTGTCCATCCAGGTCCAAATGTCCTTTAGACACGCTTCTAGTTTAGATAACTAATTTGTCCAACCTGGTTTCATTGAGACGTACAGTTGAGTATCATCAGCATAACAATAAAATTTAATGGAGTATTTGCTCATGATATCACCGACAGGAAGCATATATATGGAGAACAGAACTGGACCTTGCACAGAGCCTTGAGGAACTCCCTAACTCCCCTTAGTGTACATATAAGAATTATTGTTCATATGTACAAACTGGTATCTCTCAGATAAGTAAGACCTGACCCAATTTAAAGCAGTCCTTGTTGTGACGAATTTTTTGGAAAGGCTTTATTTAATGTTAGCGGGTAAAACAAAGACAAGCTATCTGACTGTTTTTAGACATTTTGACCTCTTGAGCACAGGTAGTGGGGCTATTTTTTAAATTGAGGTGAATTCTTTTAGTGTTTGTTGAGGTATTTTCTCTCTGAGCAGATGCTTATCTTCTTAAGTGTTTTATTGTGCCACATGGTTTTTGTAGTGACCCATGAAAGGGTGCCTTGTGTATTTAAGTCCAGTGTGCCTTGTCTTTGGCAGAGGACACCTCTCCAAGTCTCCTCTTCATGCTTCATGTGAAATAAAAGAATTTTGATCCAAAACACTGTGGTCTTGTTTTTCTTCTTCTGAATACTAGCAATTCTCCATTTTAAGGAAGACATTTCACTGCCACTGTAATCCCAACTGTAGAAGAACCAAATGATCTATGCTGTCAAAAGCTGCACTGAAATATATAAAAGACAAGTACAGAGAGAAGTCCCTCATCTAAAGCTGAGAGTAGATCATTAGTTAATTTAACTAGAGCAGTCTCTGTGCTGTGATGAGGAAAGTTAATTATGTAGAATTAACTTTCCTCACCAAAAATGTTTTCACTCTCTAAAAGAGTGAAAGTTATGGTCAATTATCACCTCTTTGTGGCCGAAAAAAGCCAAAATTGATACCCAAGGGTTAAGTAAGTGCATCCACCTCATCAGCTAATGATTTGAATCACCTGTGCAGGTAGGCAGAGTGAGAAAATGAAAGAGGGGACTGAATGAACATATAGGTCTTCCTGACTAAATTTCTGCTAAGCTTCATTTAAACATCATTGTAAACCAACTAAGAAGCATTTGTATCAAACATTTGCTCTCTTAAATGAACACATGACAGCTTACACATCTTTCAACTATGATGGGAACACAAAAATGAGTCGCACACACACAAAGATCTAAAAGAAGACCCACATGTCATTACATGAAGTGCTTTACATTTTACTCCCATAATGACAAGGAATGCCTGAACCTGAGAGACAAAACGTACTCAGGTTCAGGCAATTGGCACCCCTTACCTCGCCATCCAGTTGCAAAAGCTATGCCGGCCTCAGCAGGAAAATACTGGAGCTGGAACAGAGAATATAACTCACTACAAAATCCAGGATGCTGAAAGGTACCTGGATACAATCATACTCGGCCCCCCTCCAGCCACCACCAGCGCCTAGGGCTTGAGGACATGGCCCCCTACGTTGCTGCCTTATCGGCCACCGCGGCTCCACCTCCTGTGGCTCCTGCTGCTGTTCCCGCTAGGGCTCCGGCTCCTGCTTCTGCTCCATTCTCATCTCCGGATGATCGCTGGCTCCGGCTTGGGGCTAAACCCAAGGCCCCTGTGAGCTCCACTCCATCGCACAGGGGAACGTGGTTGACAGTGGGTGACCGCAGCATAATGAGGGCATCTGCTCAACATCCGCGGGCACAGGCCTCCCTGGGGTGTCGGGCCGGAGAGGGTGCGACAGTGGAGGCACAAACACTCCTCACGGGGGACTGTGTAGCCGGACACAACCTTCTTCTCATCCTCGGAGCTTCCACTGACCAGCAGGTTCAACATCCTCAGCATGCAGGAGTTTCCCCCTTCTGAAGGCCCACGCTTCTTGGCATCCAACTGAGGCCGCCAAGTTGGCCTCCTCGGCCTGCCGCAGGCTGCTGAGGGAGGCCATGAAGAGGAGAGGTCCGGGTGTCGCCCCTCCACCCTCCTCTACAGTCTCCGCCTGGCCGCTCATCCGGGGAGACGGACAAACGCCCTCACCAGAGGGCTCCGACAACCCTCATCATTGGAGTCTCCATCCTGAGACACATGGGCGTGAGAGGCGCTCTCACCCTGTCCTTCACCGATGCCACTGTCCTCGACATCACAGATAAAATCCCAGGCATTGTGCAGGCACATCCCGAGGATAACACAGTCGTGATCAACACTGGTCCCAACGACATCTCCAGACAGCAGTTGGAAATCTTTAAACAGGACTTTCTTCAGCTTTTCTCTATCATCAAACAGCTCGATCTCCAAGCCTTCATCTCCGGTCCCACCCCCACCTGTGGCAGAGGAATGGGGAGGTTCAGCAGGCTGCTGAGCCTCAACACCTGGCTGTCCTCAGTCTGCAGAGCCCACGGCCTGGGCTTCATAGACAATTTTAACAGTTTTTGGGACAGGACTCATCTGTTCGGGGCAGACGGGCTACATTTAAACAGGGCTGGGAGCCGTCTGCTCTCCGTCAATTTAACCTACAGTAAACTGCACTTTTATGCTTCATCCACCTCACTCAATCCCATACAACGTGCTACACCAGCTGATATGTCCAGCAGTGATTGATGTCCACCTGGTTCCTGTCCCTATGCTTTTAGTTGCACTTTTAGCAGCATCACATGTTCTACTGGACTCGGACCCCCTGATTCATCCACAATCTCAAAAATACCTTATGTACTTTTCTTCAGAGAACTAGAAGCCGCTATGCCTTATGGTCCTGTGATGCTCTCCATCTCTCTGTTCCTCATGTCAGAACTGAACTGGGGAAGAGAGCGTTCAGTCTTGCTGCCCCCACAGCATGAACTCCTAACAGACTGAGCTGAAGCTCTCAGAGCTGATTTCACTTGGAGCCTTTTGCTCCATGCTGATGGATTAACAGCTTGAGACCATTGAACAGTGTGTGTTTTTCTGAATTTTTATTTATGTTAAAGACTTTATTGCAAAACACCTTGCACACACAAAAAGTGTGTATTCTAACTTATTGTGTATTGCAACCATTCAATATGTTTTTTATGATGTGTGCTGGTGACCCTTGGCCAGGTCACCCATGTGAAATAGATCCTGATCTCAATAGATTTTTTTCTGGTTAAATAAAGGGTAATAATAAAGGGTTAAATTCTTTTGTTAGGTGTATCACCTCTCAGAATATAAAGGGTTAAATTCTTTTGTTAGGTGTATCACCTTTCAGAATATAAAGGTTTAAAGTCTTTTGTTAGGTGTATAACCTGTCAGAATATAAAGGGTTAAAGTCTTTTGTTAGGTGTATAACCTGTCAGAATATAAAGGGTTAAATTCTTTTGTTAGGTGTATCAACTTTCAGAATATAAAGGGTTAAATTCTTTTGTTAGGTGTATCACCTGTCAGAATATTAAGGGTTAAATTCCTCCGTTTGGTGAATCACCTGTCAGAATATTAAGGGTTAAATTCCTCTGTTTGGTTTGTCACCTGTCAGAATATTAAGGGTTAAGTTCCTCTGTTAGGTGAATCACCTGTCAGAATATAAAGGGTTAAATTCCTCTGTTTGGTGTATCACCTGTCAGAATATTAAGGGTTAAATTCCTCAGTTTGGTGAATCACCTGTCAGAATATTAAGGGTTAAATTCCCCCGTTTGGTGTATCACCTGTCAGAATATTAAGGGTTAAATTCCTCCGTTTGGTGAATCACCTGTCAGAATATTAACGGTTAAATTCCTCCGTTTGGTGAATCACCTGTCAGAATATTAAGGGTTAAATTCCTCCGTTTGGTGTATCACCTGTCAGAATATTAAGGGTTAAATTCCTCTGTTTGGTGTATCACCTGTCAGAATATTAAGGGTTAAATTCCTCTGTTTGGTGTATCACCTGTCAGAACAGAACACAGGAGTTCATTTGGGGCCTCCTGACTGACAGGCCCTGACACGTGTCACAGTGACATTAAATTGTGGACCCAGGACCAAACAAAGTCAAAAATATTTTCATGTTTGGACATTGGTTTGGATATGAACCAGGAGTGCGGATCTGAAGAGGGCTCAGATGCTTTCTTTAAGGAGAAATTCATGAAAACATTCCCAGGTAAGTGTGTATTTGTTCGTTTAACTTTATAAATCTCATGCAACTGTAGTCAGTGTGAAGTTATTATTGCAGGACAAGTGTTTACTAGCCATGACTTGCTATCTTGTGTCCTTGCTAGAACATGGTACATGCTGAAGTGAAAGTAATAGTCGATGTTTGTAGCCGTATTTTATTGATTAACTAATTTTAGATGCCATTATGTTTCTGCTAAGCAATAAAACAACAACTGTAACACAGTAAAATTGCTCGGTAGTTAAGGCCTGTCTGAGCACCATGAGAGCAGTGAAGCTTTGTGTTTAACTCTACCAACAAGTTATCAGTTTAGCAGCAAAGCAGCATGTAGCATGGGGTCTGTGCAGCAGCTAAAAGGCTAACAGGTCTGAACACACTCTTTCTTGTTTGCGTGGGTGATACGTTTAAACACGGAGGGGTAAAAAGGGGCCTAACGGTCTGGTGGAAGGAGAGCAGCTTTCTGATAAAAAAAAGTCATCATTCAGCTGTAGTCATAGCCATCCTTTGGATGAGAAAAAACGTCTGCTAACATAATGGAACTCAAACACAGCCCTTTCTCATAATTGTCATTTCTATTCATTTAAAATAGTTTCTGGAACCGTCCATGATGTGTTTTTATCTGTGCTGGACACTCCGTGAACTTTGTTTCTGCATGTAAACGTCAGCAGAGGAGTGCCACAGCACCCTGTCTGATTCCACGAAAAAGGCAAAAGAGAAGAAAGCTGTGAGAAATATGTTTCTTTAACAGAATGAGAGGTTTATAAATTCATTTCGGATCAGATTTGTGATTTGTGAAGAACCTGGATAATTAGTGAAAATCTAGCACAAGTCCAAGACAAGCCATGGGAATCAAAGTATAACTAATCATAAAACTATATTATTAGGTTATTCATTAATGTCAGTATTATCCGGGTCAAAAATTTGAGCAAATGTAATAAAATTTTGACTAACGAAAAAATGCACACAGGTCAAGAATGGACAGCTGGTGGCCCGGGACAAGGTTACATCATTATGCTTTATTATCAGGTCATTAAAATGACCACTTGGAATCAGTAAAGGAAACATGATAATGTGTTCAGTTACATATCAAAAAGAAAAAATCATGTTTTGGTTAAAAATTTTATCACATTTGTTAAAGTGAAATGTGTTTGTTGTCCCTGCAATACAGAATTGGTTTGGGTGTACTTAAGAACATATTGTCGCGTCTCTCCACCAAAATAGTAATAAAGTATCAATACTGGTACCAATGGGGACTCAAAAAGTATGAATAAAACAGAAACAATCCCTTTATCTGCAGAAGAGTGCTTGCTCTGTTTGGAGTAGACCTTTCATGAATTTCTCATTCATTTGTTTTTTCTTCAGACTTTCTCCATTTTGGTTATCAAAAATTTTGATATTTCTAAACTTTTTTGATACTGTATGTGTGAAATGATATAGCATCAGGTGTTTTGTGTTTGTTGGTAACTAAAGTACAAAGTTAGGGGAAAAAATCATAGACAGATGTATTTTTGCCCCAAAGTGGCAGTGAGCAGAGAGAGGGGGGCAAGAGGGAGAGAGAGAGGGTTGGGAGGCATGAGTTAGTGGGTAATCAGCATTTCCACAAAGTGGAGAGAGAGAGCTGCTAGTGACCAAACAGCAGTGATTTAAAAATACTTCAGAAACTGTACTTCATTATTTACTGATCATTTCATGGCAGTTAAAAAAATATTAGAAATACAGCAACACCTCTGCAGACATAAAATCAAACAATAGCTCTGTCAAGTCAGCCAAGCAAAGTCCCTGTAGCATCTCATTAAAATACTAACATTGCATTTGGTGTACTTAGCAGACAGAGAGGAGACACTGTGTCTCCTGGTCTCTTAATATTTCTAAGTCCCAACTTGTGGATTTCTGACTGAGAGCTTCACATTCCTACTAAAATGCCGGAGGGCAATTTTTGTTTGTGTGGTACCAGAACATTTACTTACATTGTTTACGTTTTGCTAGCATGGTAACAATCTAAAATTCTGGCTACAAAGTCCATTTTTTTCTGTCCCAAGTCAAAGTTCTCACAATCTCATTTCTGCTCTTTTATCAAAAGTAAGGATTCAAAGAAGTTACTACTTTAACCTGACAAGTAACTTTCCATGCTCAAGAACTTGACTAAAAAAAAAAGAGTGAAATGATGAACCTGAACATGGATATACATGTTTTTTTACAGGATGACAGCAGGGAAGCTGCGAAAGAAGACCAGGAGAGCAAGTTCTGAAGATCTGTGTCTTCCTTTAAAGTGAGGAACCATCCCATCATGATGTGTCCATTGTTGTCGAAGGAACTGAGGTACTTGACCATTGTCAAAGTGTGAGCGCGGCCTGCTGCTCATGGACATCATCTATGCAATGAACTTGAGTTACCCAACAAAAGTGAAGTACGCTTTTGAAGTGTTTACGGAGCTCTTTCTTGAGCTTGATGTCCTCACACTGTCACCCAAAGTCCAGTCTCTGTGAAACAAACTTGGAGTGTGAGTGCAGATGTTTGACACTACTTTTTGGTTTGAAATCCAGGTTCGGGTGTTTTCTTTTGATTGACTAAATGGAAAAAATGTAAGTAGGTGTGGTCTGTTTTGTAAGAGAACACACGAAGAAAAGGAAAACCATGTGTGAATTTGTTTGAGTTTGTCTTTTTCCTTCTTGTTTAAAATGCTTTTTAATTTTGCATTGAATCTTCAGGCCACAATAGAAATGCCATAGTTGTTGGGCTAAAACAAACAGATGTGTCAATTTTGTCTAATTACTTAAAATACTATTCTTTTGGGTGATTAATTTGGATGCTGTACAAAGCATTTCATTTGGATGATTTGGGGTTTATATGTCAGTGTTCTTTTGAAGTGTTTTGTTAAAAATGTTACTGGATAAAAACAAAGAGTCAGATTATGTACTACACAGTCCCTTAACTTGTTCTTTGGTTCTCAGCATAAAAAAAAAAATCTTAAAGTAGATGTGTTATGTTTTTGGGCCAAAAGAATGGAAAAGATTTGTCATTGTTTAACAGACATTTAACATTTCTTTTGAGATTTTCTGCAGTTGATAAATGCAGTTCTTCTAGTGACAAAGATTATGAGAGACAATTGGTTTGAATTTTTTTTGTTTTGTTGATAAATGGTGTATCTGTCAGATAGCCAGAGCATGTTCTATTAGAAATGCCTTGAACTTAACCCCTCAGAAAAAAAAAAAAAAAAGTTTTCATGTAAGTTTTGTTTCAAAATGAAATATGTTCACAAAAGTACTATTGAAAACAGCTTTAAGTGTTTACCTGTGAATGCAAACTGAATATGTATTGGAAAATATGTTAGAAAATGTCCCCAAAAGTTTGTAACGTTGGACCCAAAGCTGAAGTCAGAGGCAAACCAAGGTTTTACTGAGATTTGTCCACACACACGGGAAAAAAACGGTTCAAAACACCAAGGTGAATATGTACAAAAGGTGGCGGGGTGAGGGCTCTTGGAGACACTGAAAAAGAGGAGAAACAGGTTAAATCCAGCAGTCCAAAAAGCTGAAGAACAATTAAACCCCAGACTTTCAGCAAAGGCACAAGAAAAAAAACAAAAAAAACAAAAAGGGGAGAACAAAAGGCTGAGAGCCCAAAACTAGCAGGTAATACTTTAAGAAATACGGCCAACAAACCACCCTGGATGAGAGAATCCACCGGCGAGGAAAAGGTGAATCCAAGGGGCTCTTATACTCTCTGTGATAGGTGATTCAGTTCAGGTGTGCAGGCAGCAGAGCGAGGAGAGAGGTAACCACGCCCACTGCAGTCAGAGGAGCAGGAAGGGAGGGAGAGAGACTGAAGGCAGAGATGAATCCTCACAGTACGCCCCCCCCCCAAGGAGCGTTTCCAGATGATCTTCCTGGTTTCTCTGGATGCTCAGCGTAGAAATTGTCAAGGAGGGACTGGTCAAGGATGAGCTTGACCAGGAACGCTCTTCAGGACCGTAACCCACCCAGTCCACCAGGTATTGGTAGACACGCCCCCTTGGTCTAATGTCCAAGATCTTGGCGACAGAGATGGCCGGATATCCATCGATGAGCAGGGGGGGGGGAGGGGGCTCGGCCGGAGGGCAGAGCTCACTGGACGTCACAGGTTCTCTCAGGAGAGAGAAATGGAAGGTGGGGTGGACCCTCAGGGAGGCTGGGAGCTTGAGTCTGACTGCTGAAGAGTTGATTATCTTCTCCACCGGGAAGCGACCAATAAACCTAGGAGCCAGTTTGCGGGACTCCCCTTGGAGAGGGAGGTCCCGTGAAGAGAGCCAAACCATCTGCCCAGGTTTATACTCCGGTGCAGGCGAGCGATGTTGATCAGCCAGTCTCTAGTTCCCGATCCGCCGTGTTGGAGAGGGCGGATCTCACACTCCTCCAGGCCTCCTTGATGCGCTTGAGATGAGCCCCCACCGAGGGAACAGCAACTTCAGACTCCTGATCTAGGAAGAGAGGGCTGAAACCCATAACATACCATGAAGGGGGACATACCCGTGGCCGAGCAGGAGAGGGAGTTGTGAGCGTACTCTATCCAAGGTAGATGATCACTCCAAGCGATGGGATGTCGAGCAGCCACACAACGGAGAGCACTTTCCAGTTC
This sequence comes from Cetoscarus ocellatus, assembly GCA_037902135.1. Taxonomy (NCBI): domain Eukaryota; kingdom Metazoa; phylum Chordata; class Actinopteri; order Labriformes; family Labridae; genus Cetoscarus; species Cetoscarus ocellatus. Next base: position 292,162 of record JBAMNC010000118.1, on the reverse strand, counting down.
TCGATTGGCCCGTTCTGTCTGGCCGTTGGACTGGGGATGAAACCCAGAAGACAAGCTGGTTGCTGCACCTAACGCCTTGCAGAACTCTCTCCAGACCCGGGAGGAGAATTGGGGACCTTGGTCAGACACAATATCAGAAGGGATGCCATGTAGTTTTAAAGACGTGTAATAACAGGTTGGCAGTCTCAAGGGCAGAAGGTAACTTCAGGGGGATGTAATGCACCACCTTAGAAAAACGGTCCACAACCGTGAGAATAACCGAGTTACCTTGTGGGGGGGGGTAGTCCGGTGATAAAGTCCACTGCTATGTGTGACCAGGGTCTCTTGGGGATGGGTAGGGGGTGCAGCAGACCAGCAGGGGGCTTGTGAGATGTCCTTCCCCGAGCACAGACAGAACAGGCATCCACAAACTCAGGGATGTCCCGGGCCACGTTGGGCCACCAAAAAATCTGTTGGAGGAAATGGAGAGTTCTGTTAGCTCCAGGATGGCAGGTGAGCTTAGATGAAAGCCCCCACTGTAGGACCTCTGAACGAACAGAGTCCAGAACAAACAGCTGGTTCAGAGGACCCGTTCCCGGATCAAGTTGGTCCTTCTGAGCCTCACGAACTGTCCTCTCAACCTCCCAGCGGGCAGCTCCAAGAATGCAGGAAGGGGGAACGATGGGTGCTGGATCAGAGGACTCAGAAACAGGTGAAAAAACTCTGGAAAGGGCATGAGGTTTAGTGTTCTTAGAGCCAGGTCTGTATGAGAGTGAGTAGTTGAAACGACTGAGAAAAAGGGACCATCTAGCCTGGCGTGGGTTTAGCCTCTTAGCAGAGCGGAGATATGCAAGGTTTTTATGGTCAGTCCAAATAACAAAAGGTACCTCTGAACCCTCAAGCCAGTGTCTCCATTCTTGTAGAGCCCCCACCACCGCCAACAGCTCCCGATTGCCCACGTTGTAGTTTATTCTCTGCAGGGGTCAGATGTCGAGAAAAGGCACAGGGGTGCAGCTTATGGGTCTTGGGGTCTCTCTGCGACAAAATAGCTCCAAGTCCAGAGTCAGAGGCATCAACTTCAACCACAAACTGAAGAGAAGGATTGGGGTGTAGCAGCACAGGTGCCCTGACAAACAGCTCCTTAAGACTATGAAAAGCCCTATCAGCTTCAGGGGACCGTAATGGAGGTGAGGCTAGTGAGAGGGGAAGCTACTTTACTGAAGTCTCGAATGAACCTGCGATAGAAATTGGCAAAACCAAGAAAGCATTGCAATTCCTTACGGGAGGTAGGGGTGGGCCACTCAGACTGCTTGGATCTCTCCTGGATCAGGATGGAGTTGTCCAGCCTCAACAATATAGCCTAAAAAGCTAACAGATTGGGCATGAAACTCGCACTTCTCAGGTTTCACAAATAAACAGCTCTCCAACAAGCGCTGTAAAACCAGCCGGATGTGTTGGTGGTGTTCACTCAGGGAGCGAGAGAAAATGAGGATATCATCCAAATAGATGAAGACGAACCGATTAAGCATGTTGGGAAAGGGAAAAGGCATGACTAAATACTCGAAATGGCCCAAGGAAGTGTTAAACGCTGTCTTCCATTCATCTCCCTCCTTGATGCGGATAAGGTGATAAGCATTTCTGAGGTCTAACTTAGTGAACACCTGAGTGTGGCATAAGGGCTCAAATGAAGGGTCAATCAAAGGAATAGGAGACTTATCCTTGACAGTTATATCATTAAGTCCCCCAAAATCAATGCATGGTCTCAGGGAAGAATCCCTCTCCACAAAAAAAGAAACCTGCTCCAAGTGGAGAAGAAGAGGGGCTAATGAAACCTAAATAAAATAAATGCTTAAAAAACAATTAAAAAAGACTCTGAAAAGTCAGTTGTTTTAAGGTGAGTTTTGCAGTTTGATGCAAAGTAAGTCCAAGTAAAAAGGACTAATAATAAGAGAATAAAATTCAATATAAACATTTAAAAATTGTCAGTAAAGTTTACTCAAGTTTTGCCTCTAGAAATAACTTACACATGCAAGTTAAGTTTACTTGAATATACCCCTTGTAAAATTTACTCAGAATTTCTGTGTGGAAAAACTTGCCTAGGTTTTTTCTAAGTAAATATCACTCCAAATTTTTTTCAGTGTAAGTCTACCTATAAAAACAGTGACTCAATTTTAATTTATCGAATAAATTTTAAGGATTATTTTAAAATTCAGTTATATGTGTTTTTTGTAATGTAGAGCAGGACTAATACTGAAAATCACTTTGTGTTTTCTAAATAACATTTGACAAGTTATGTATAAGCTGTTAAAAATGTTTTGGTACATTGCAAAGGAGGGTTACATCTCATTCCCCATGAATTTTCCTGGAAATTATAATATTTTACTGAAAAATACAGGTTACAAATATTGACAAAATCAGCTAAACCACATGACCATGCTGCTTTTACAGAAGAAACTGGCACTAAAATCCAAGCATGACAGTCAGCAAGTTCGACTGAACTTGTGCTTTTTATTTTATTATTTTCAATAAAAAAAAAACACCAACAACAAGAATCTGATGTTTTCTATTAATTAAAGAATTAATAAATAGCCCTTGCTGCAGGACTTGCATGGCTCATGCTCTGTGTTGAGCCACTTCTTCTTTGCTTGATAATGGCCTCTATTGGGTAAAAAAGAGGCTCTATTATATTGCAATAATCATGACACAATAGAAATTTCATAAATGTAATTTTACAGATGTAAAATTTAAATCTTTGATAAACATTTCACATGTTTTTGGAGTGTCATATCTTTTAAAGCTACTGTTCATTTTTAAAATTATCACTGTTCATCCACTGCATCTACATTTATGACATTAATTATATTCTTCTATATAGAGCTTAAAGATGAAAGTGGATGGACTACAAATATGTATTATTTTAAATGTAATATGACGTAAAGCAAAAATAATAAAGCTATGCGTAATAATGGTGTTATTATAACCTTCCACAGATTTGATAATATAAGTTACGGTGATGACATGCTTAATCTTAATTTTTCTTGCAGTTTTCCTAACCTGGCTGTGTTATGAGCTACAACTCCGAGATATTTTACAATGTATACGCTGTTTAAAATGTATAACCTCACTCCATGCTTGACCAACTGATGATGAGGAGGGTGACAACGTCCCTGATGTCTTAATCCAAGCTGATGATGATGACACGGATGAAGATGCTCTTGGTGACCCCGATCTGCTAATGCTCACTCACTTGTAAATATTAGAGCCTGAAGAGGATGATGTTGAGTTTCACTCCATCCACTGGTGTCGAGTTTCCCTCCACCCTCACACATTTCCTCTTCGTTGACCTCTGAAGGGGGATTGATCCCTCCCACGTGATTAACCAATATGCACACACATTGGAAATTGGCTCCTACACACATCTCATACCCTCTGATGACGATTCTTCATGTGTGTTTTTATCACCTGTGTTATATTATGATCTCCTCATGTACTGTTTTCACCCTGTCAGTGTGTGCTTATATTATTAATCTACATTGTTTGCCTTTTTTGCATTAGTTGTTATCAGAAGTGCTTCATGGTCTTATGATCTCAGCTGAGTGGTGCTCTGGCTGTTATGGTTGTTATGTTAATGTGAAGGTTTAGTTTGTATTTTTCCACATGCATTTATACCTGTTTATTTATATGCTCATTACCCTGTACTCATTCTTGTTGTGTTTGTTGTCCCCTGACAGTCACCCACCTGCTCCCTTAAGGAACCCTATTTTGGCACTTTCTGTCAGCCCCACTGTCCCTCTCATCTCTGCTCAGCTATGGACTGCAGATACGTCTATGCCGGCGTGTCTGTGGGAAGTGGCTCACCCCTCTCCTGATTCCACAGTGGTGAGATATGATCGTTGGCCCTGCTCAGTCACACAGGATTATGATTGAATTAATCTGTCTGATTGATTGACATGACATGGTCATGTCAAAAGGGGGATTAATTTAATGTCTCAAATTGAACATCAGTATGGGTGCGGCTCTGACCGACTTCTTTGTTTGTGCAGTGACAGTAGATTGTGTTCTGCTCTCTTCCCATAAAAGGCCTGATGTGTTTCAGCAACAACAGTGATCAGGTACTCATGTACTTCCTCCTCAAACTGCTGCAGCTAAATATACACTGTTCTCTTTTTGATGCTCACACTGACAGGTTTAAATTGTGACCTGGTGCTAAAGTTAATACACATTGTTAATTGCATCACATACTTGCGACACAGAAGACCAGACGTCGCTGAATATATATGTTATATATGTTGCTAAATGTTTACTTTAAAATGTTTTTATTGCTCATGTGCGGAGTTGTGGCTGGTCGAGTCTGAAGATGGTCTGAAGCCCCCAAGGACAACAGATTCTTGGCACGAGGACTGAAATGTGCTCCTGGTCAATAAAGTTTAGCTTTAGCTTTTATTACTATATTTTAGAGGGTGTGGGTACATTGCAAAATGCAACGAAGAACTGCTTGCTGATAAAGTTAAATACACTGACATGCATACACATAGTTAGTCTCACAATGTTTAGAGATTTCCACAATGTGCACAAGCTTGCTGAGATGTGTTCCTGAATTGTGTCCCACTTTGGTTGCCGCCCTGGGGGTGATGGGGGTGAGGACAGACACGTTTGCCTTACTAAGATGTTATTTAGGCTTGTATGACCTCATGTAGGCTAATTTAGCACCCGTGAGGTTTTCAATCTGTCTGACACAATATCATTTTATAGGACACTTCAATTTTATAGGCCTTATACATATATATAGTTATAAACTATATAATTGTTTAAAAGGGGGGAAAGTTGCTGATTATTTACGAGTTAATGCTAACATTTATCCAGAAATATCAATTTATGCTAACACTGATTCAATGATTTCATGTTTTTACTGCTTCAGCTAAGAGAGTTACGTTTTACAAAATGAACTGCACTCTTGTTTCCTGTCTGATATTTTTAGACCTGCTATTAGCTTTCAGTTCCTGCTATTATGCTGACTTAGCTGAAGTGAAAGTGCTGTTTCTCTGCTGTTCTTCTGCTGTTCCTCTGCTGTTTCTGCTGTTCTTCTGCTGTTCTCCATTATTCCTCTGCAGTTCTTCTGCTGTTCCTCTGCTGTTTCTGCTGTTCTTCTGCTGTTCCTCTGTTCCTCTGCTGTTTCTGCTGTCCTTCTGCTGTTCTCCATTATTCTTCTGCTGTTTCTGCTGTTCTTCTGCTGTTTTCCATTATTCCTCTGCTGTTCCTCTCCTGTTCTTCTGCTGTTCCTCTGCTGTTTCTCTGTTCCTCTGCTGTTCCTCTGTTCCTCTGCTGTTTCTGCTGTTCTTCTGCTGTTCTCCATTATTCCTCTGCTGTTCCTCTGCTGTTTCTGCTGTTCCTCTCCTGTTCTTCTGCTGTTTCTCTGTTCCTCTGCTGTTCCTCTGCTGTTCCTCTGCTGTTTCTGCTGTTCCTCTGCGGTTCTCCATTATTCCTCTGCTGTTCTTCTGCTGTTCCTCTACTGTTTCTGTGTTCCTCTGCTGTTCCTCTGCTGTCTCTGCTGTTCCTCTGCTGTTTCTGCTGTTCTTCTGCTGTTCTCCATAATTCCTCTGCTGTTCTTCTGCTACTTCTCTGCTGTTCCTCTGCTATTCTCCATTATTCCTCTGCTGTTCTTCTGCTACTTCTCTGCTGTTCCTCTGCTGTTCCTCTGCTGTTCTCCATTATTCTTCTGCTGTTCTTCTGCTGTTCCTCTGCTGTTCTCCATTATTCTTCTGCTGTTTCTGCTGTTCCTCTACTGTTTCTCTGTTCCTCTGCTGTTTCTGCTGTTCCTCTGCTGTTCTTCTGCTGTTCCTCTGCTGTTCTCCATAATTCCTCTGCTGTTCTTCTGCTACTTCTCTGCTGTTCCTCTGCTGTTCTCCATTATTCCTCTGCTGTTCTTCTGCTGTTCCTCTGCTGTTTCTGTGTTCCTCTGCTGTTCCTCTGCTGTTCTCCATTATTCCTCTGCTGTTTCTCTGCTGTTCCTCTGCTGTTTCTCTGCTGTTCTTCTGCTGTTCATCTGCTGTTCCTCTGCTGTTCCTCTGCTGTTTCTGTGTCCCTCTGCTGTTCCTCTGCTGTTCTCCATTATTCCTCTGCTGTTTCTGTGTTCCTCTGCTGTTCTTCTGCTGTTCTCCATTATTCCTCTGCTGTTCCTCTGCTGTTCCTCTGCTGTTTTCCATTATTCCTCTGCTGTTCCTCTGCTGTTGTTCTGCTGTTCCTCTGCTGTTTCTCTGTTCCTCTGCTGTTTCTGTGTTCCTCTGCTGTTCTTCTGCTGTTCTCCATTATTCCTCATCTGTTCCTCTGCTGTTCCTCTGCTGTTCCTCTGCTGTTTCTCTGCTGTTCTTCTGCTGTTTCTCTGCTGTTTCTCTGCTATTCCTCTGTTGTTCTTCTGCTGTACCTCTGCTGTTTCTGTGTTCCTCTGCTGTTCCTCTGCTGTTTCTCTGCTGTTCCTCTGCTGTTTCTCTGTTCCTCTGCTGTTTCTCTGCTGTTCCTCTGCTGTTTCTCTGCTGTTCTTCTGCTGTTTCTCTGCTGTTTCTCTGCTGTTCCTCTGTTGTTCTTCTGCTGTACCTCTGCTGTTTCTGTGTTCCTCTGCTGTTCCTCTGCTGTTTCTCTGCTGTTCCTCTGTTGTTTCTCTGTTCCTCTGCTGTTTCTCTGCTGTTTCTCTGCTGTTCCTCTGCTGTTTCTCTGCTGTTCTTCTGCTGTTCCTCTGCTGTTTCTCTGCTGTTCCTCTGCTGTTCCTGTGTTCCTCTGCTGTTCCTCTGCTGTTCTCCATTATTCCTCTGCTGTTCCTCTGCTGTTCCTGTGTTCCTCTGCTGTTCCTCTGCTGTTCTCCATTATTCCTCTGCTGTTCTTCTGCTGTTCCTCTGCTGCTCTCCATTATTCCTCTGCTGTTTCTCTGCTGTTCCTCTGCTGTTCCTCTGCTGTTCTTCTGCTGTTCCTCTGCTGTTTCTCTGTTCCTCTGCTGTTTCTGTGTTCCTCTGCTGTTCTTCTGCTGTTCTCCATTATTCCTCTGCTGTTTCTCTGCTGTTTCTCTGCTGTTCCTCTGCTGTTCCTCTGCTGTTCTTCTGCTCTTCCTCGGCTGTTTCTCTGCTGTTCCTCTCCTGTTCTTCTGCTGTTCCCTGCTGTTTCTGTGTTCCTCTGCTGTTCCTCTGCTGTTTCTCTGCTGTTCCTCTGCTCTTCCTCGGCTGTTTCTCTGCTGTTCCTCTCCTGTTCTTCTGCTGTTCCTCTGCTGTTTCTGTGTTCCTCTGCTGTTCCTCTGCTTTTTCTCTGCTATTCCTCTGCTGTTTCTCTGCTGTTCCTTTGCTGTTCTCCATTATTCTTCTGCTGTTCTTCTGCTGTTCCTCTGCTTTTTCTCCATTATTCCTCTGCTGTTCCTCTGCTGTTCTCCATTATTCCTCTGCTGTTCTTCTGCTGTTCCTCTGCTGTTTCTGTGTTCCTCTGCTGTTCCTCTCCTGTCTCCATTATTCCTCTGCTGTTCCTCTGCTGTTCTCCATTATTCCTCTGCTGTTCTTCTGCTACTTCTCTGTTGTTCCTCTGCTGTTCCTCTGCTGTTCTCCATTATTCTTCTGCTGTTCTTCTGCTGTTCCTCTGCTGTTCTCCATTATTCTTATGCTGTTCTTCTGCTGTTCCTCTGCTGTTCTCCATTATTCTTCTGCTGTTTCTGCTGTTCCTCTACTGTTTCTCTGTTCCTCTGCTGTTCCTCTGCTGTTATTGCTGTTCCTCTGCTGTTTCTGCTGTTCCTCTGCTGTTCTTCTGCTGTTCCTCTGCTGTCCTCCATTATTCCTCTGCTGTTCTTCTGCTACTTCTCTGCTGTTCCTCTGCTGTTCCTCTGCTGTTCTCCATTATTCCTCTGCTGTTCTTCTGCTGTTCCTCTGCTGTTCCTGTCTTCCTCTGCTGTTTCTGCTGTTCCTCTGCTGTTCTTCTGCTGTTCCTCTGCTGTTTCTGCTGTTCCTCTGCTGTTCTTCTGCTGTTCCTCTGCTGTTCTCCATAATTCCTCTGCTGTTCTTCTGCTACTTCTCTGCTGTTCCTCTGCTGTTCTCCATTATTTCTCTGCTGTTCTTCTGCTGTTCCTCTGCTGTTTCTGTGTTCCTCTGCTGTTCCTCTTCTGTTCTCCATTATCCCTCTGCTGTTTCTCTGCTGTTCCTCTGCTGTTTCTCTGCTGTTCTTCTGCTGTTCCTCTGCTGTTCATCTGCTGTTCCTCTGCTGTTTCTGTGTTCCTCTGCTGTTCCTCTGCTGTTCTCCATTATTCCTCTGCTGTTCCTCTGCTGCTCCTCTGCTGTTTTCCATTATACCTCTGCTGTTCCTCTGCTGTTCTTCTGCTGTTCCTCTGCTGTTTCTCTGTTCTTCTGCTGTTTCTGTGTTCCTCTGCTGTTCTTCTGCTGTTCTCCATTATTCCTCATCTTTTCCTCTTCTGTTTCTCTGCTGTTCCTCTGCTGTTCCTCTGCTGTTTCTCTGCTGTTCTTCTGCTGTTTCTCTGCTGTTCCTCTGTTGTTCTTCTGCTGTTCCTCTGCTGTTTCTGTGTTCCTCTGCTGTTTCTCTGCTGTTTCTCTGTTTCTCTGCTGTTTCTCTGCTGTTCCTCTGCTGTTTCTCTGCTGTTCTTCTGCTGTTCCTCTGCTGTTTCTCTGCTGTTCCTCTGCTGTTACTGTGTTCCTCTGCTGTTCTCCATTATTCCTCTGCTGTTCCTCTGCTGTTCCTCTGCTGTTCCTATGTTCCTCTGCTGTTCCTCTGCTGTTCTCCATTATTTTCTGCTGTTCTTCTGCTGTTCCTCTGCTGTTCTTCTGCTGTTCCTCACCTGTTTCTCTGTTCCTCTGCGGTTTCTGTGTTCCTCTGCTGTTCTTCTGCTGTTCTCCATTATTCCTCTGCTGTTTCTCTGCTGTTTCTCTGCTGTTTCTCTGCTGTTCCTCTGCTGTTCTTCTGCTCTTCCTCGGCTGTTTCTCTGCTGTTCTTCTGCTGTTCCTCTGCTGTTTCTGTGTTCCTCTGCTGTTCCTCTGCTGTTTCTCTGCTATTCCTCTGCTGTTTCTCTGCTGTTCCTTTGCTGTTCTCCATTATTCTTCTGCTGTTCTTCTGCTGTTCCTCTGCTGTTTCTCCATTATTCCTCTGCTGTTCCTCTGCTGTTCTCCATTATTCCTCTGCTGTTCTTCTGCTGTTCCTCTGCTGTTTCTGTGTTCCTCTGCTGTTCCTCTGCTGTTTCTGCTGTTCCTCTGCTGTTCTTCTGCTGTTCCTCTGCTGTTCTCCATTATTCCTCTGCTGTTCCTCTGCTGTTCTCCATTATTCCTCTGCGGTTCTTCTGCTACTTCTCTGTTGTTCCTCTGCTGTTCCTCTGCTGTTCTCCATTATTCTTCTGCTTTTCTTCTGCTGTTCCTCTGCTGTTCTCCATTATTCTTATGCTGTTCTTCTGCTGTTCCTCTGCTGTTCTCCATTATTCTTCTGCTGTTTCTGCTGTTCCTCTACTGTTTCTCTGTTCCTCTGCTGTTCCTCTGCTGTTTCTGCTGTTCCTCTGCTGTTCTTCTGCTGTTCCTCTGCTGTTCTCCATAATTCCTCTGCTGTTCTTCTGCTACTTCTCTGCTGTTCCTCTGCTGTTCTCCATTATTCCTCTGCTGTTCTTCTGCTGTTCCTCTGCTGTTTCTGTGTTCCTCTGCTGTTCCTCTGCTGTTCTCCATTATTCCTCTGCTGTTTCTCTGCTGTTCCTCTGCTGTTCCTCTGCTGTTTCTCTGCTGTTCTCCATTATTCCTCTGCTGTTGCTCTGTTCCTCTGCTGTTTCTGTGTTCCTCTGCTGTTCCTCTGCTGTTTCTCTGCTATTCCTCTGCTGTTCCTCTGCTGTTTCTGTGTTCCTCTGCTGTTCCTCTGCTGTTCTTCTGCTGTTCCTCTGCTGTTTCTGTGTTCCTCTGCTGTTCCTCTGCTGTTCTCCATTATTCCTCTGCTGTTTCTCTGCTGTTCCTCTGCTGTTCCTCTGCTGTTTCTCTGCTATTCCTCTGCTGTTCCTCTGCTGTTTCTCTGCTATTCCTCTGCTGTTCCTCTGCTGTTTCTGTGTTCCTCTGCTGTTCCTCTGCTGTTTCTGTGTTCCTCTGCTGTTCCTCTGCTGTTCTTCTGCTGTTCCTCTGCTGTTTCTGTGTTCCTCTGCTGTTCCTCTGCTGTTCTCCATTATTCCTCTGCTGTTCCTCTGCTGTTCCTCTGCTGTTTTCCATTATTCCTCTGCTGTTCCTCTGCTGTTGTTCTGCTGTTCCTCTGCTGTTTCTCTGTTCCTCTGCTGTTTCTGTGTTCCTCTGCTGTTCTTCTGCTGTTCTCCATTATTCCTCATCTGTTCCTCTGCTGTTCCTCTGCTGTTCCTCTGCTGTTTCTCTGCTGTTCTTCTGCTGTTTCTCTGCTGTTTCTCTGCTATTCCTCTGTTGTTCTTCTGCTGTACCTCTGCTGTTTCTGTGTTCCTCTGCTGTTCCTCTGCTGTTTCTCTGCTGTTCCTCTGCTGTTTCTCTGCTGTTCCTCTGCTGTTTCTCTGCTGTTCTTCTGCTGTTTCTCTGCTGTTTCTCTGCTGTTCCTCTGTTGTTCTTCTGCTGTACCTCTGCTGTTTCTGTGTTCCTCTGCTGTTCCTCTGCTGTTTCTCTGCTGTTCCTCTGTTGTTTCTCTGTTCCTCTGCTGTTTCTCTGCTGTTTCTCTGCTGTTCCTCTGCTGTTTCTCTGCTGTTCTTCTGCTGTTCCTCTGCTGTTTCTCTGCTGTTCCTCTGCTGTTCCTGTGTTCCTCTGCTGTTCCTCTGCTGTTCTCCATTATTCCTCTGCTGTTCCTCTGCTGTTCCTGTGTTCCTCTGCTGTTCCTCTGCTGTTCTCCATTATTCCTCTGCTGTTCTTCTGCTGTTCCTCTGCTGTTCTCCATTATTCCTCTGCTGTTTCTCTGCTGTTCCTCTGCTGTTCTTCTGCTGTTCCTCTGCTGTTTCTCTGTTCCTCTGCTGTTTCTGTGTTCCTCTGCTGTTCTTCTGCTGTTCTCCATTATTCCTCTGCTGTTTCTCTGCTGTTTCTCTGCTGTTCCTCTGCTGTTCCTCTGCTGTTCTTCTGCTCTTCCTCGGCTGTTTCTCTGCTGTTCCTCTCCTGTTCTTCTGCTGTTCCCTGCTGTTTCTGTGTTCCTCTGCTGTTCCTCTGCTGTTTCTCTGCTGTTCCTCTGCTCTTCCTCGGCTGTTTCTCTGCTGTTCCTCTCCTGTTCTTCTGCTGTTCCTCTGCTGTTTCTGTGTTCCTCTGCTGTTCCTCTGCTTTTTCTCTGCTATTCCTCTGCTGTTTCTCTGCTGTTCCTTTGCTGTTCTCCATTATTCTTCTGCTGTTCTTCTGCTGTTCCTCTGCTTTTTCTCCATTATTCCTCTGCTGTTCCTCTGCTGTTCTCCATTATTCCTCTGCTGTTCTTCTGCTGTTCCTCTGCTGTTTCTGTGTTCCTCTGCTGTTCCTCTCCTGTCTCCATTATTCCTCTGCTGTTCCTCTGCTGTTCTCCATTATTCCTCTGCTGTTCTTCTGCTACTTCTCTGTTGTTCCTCTGCTGTTCCTCTGCTGTTCTCCATTATTCTTCTGCTGTTCTTCTGCTGTTCCTCTGCTGTTCTCCATTATTCTTATGCTGTTCTTCTGCTGTTCCTCTGCTGTTCTCCATTATTCTTCTGCTGTTTCTGCTGTTCCTCTACTGTTTCTCTGTTCCTCTGCTGTTCCTCTGCTGTTATTGCTGTTCCTCTGCTGTTTCTGCTGTTCCTCTGCTGTTCTTCTGCTGTTCCTCTGCTGTCCTCCATTATTCCTCTGCTGTTCTTCTGCTACTTCTCTGCTGTTCCTCTGCTGTTCCTCTGCTGTTCTCCATTATTCCTCTGCTGTTCTTCTGCTGTTCCTCTGCTGTTCCTGTGTTCCTCTGCTGTTTCTGCTGTTCCTCTGCTGTTCTTCTGCTGTTCCTCTGCTGTTTCTGCTGTTCCTCTGCTGTTCTTCTGCTGTTCCTCTGCTGTTCTCCATAATTCCTCTGCTGTTCTTCTGCTACTTCTCTGCTGTTCCTCTGCTGTTCTCCATTATTTCTCTGCTGTTCTTCTGCTGTTCCTCTGCTGTTCCTCTTCTGTTCTCCATTATCCCTCTGCTGTTTCTCTGCTGTTCCTCTGCTGTTTCTCTGCTGTTCTTCTGCTGTTCCTCTGCTGTTCATCTGCTGTTCCTCTGCTGTTTCTGTGTTCCTCTGCTGTTCCTCTGCTGTTCTCCATTATTCCTCTGCTGTTCCTCTGCTGCTCCTCTGCTGTTTTCCATTATACCTCTGCTGTTCCTCTGCTGTTCTTCTGCTGTTCCTCTGCTGTTTCTCTGTTCTTCTGCTGTTTCTGTGTTCCTCTGCTGTTCTTCTGCTGTTCTCCATTATTCCTCATCTTTTCCTCTTCTGTTTCTCTGCTGTTCCTCTGCTGTTCCTCTGCTGTTTCTCTGCTGTTCTTCTGCTGTTTCTCTGCTGTTCCTCTGTTGTTCTTCTGCTGTTCCTCTGCTGTTTCTGTGTTCCTCTGCTGTTTCTCTGCTGTTTCTCTGTTTCTCTGCTGTTTCTCTGCTGTTCCTCTGCTGTTTCTCTGCTGTTCCTCTGCTGTTTCTCTGCTGTTCTTCTGCTGTTCCTCTGCTGTTTCTCTGCTGTTCCTCTGCTGTTACTGTGTTCCTCTGCTGTTCTCCATTATTCCTCTGCTGTTCCTCTGCTGTTCCTCTGCTGTTCCTATGTTCCTCTGCTGTTCCTCTGCTGTTCTCCATTATTCTTCTGCTTTTCTTCTGCTGTTCCTCTGCTGTTCTCCATTATTCTTATGCTGTTCTTCTGCTGTTCCTCTGCTGTTCTCCATTATTCTTCTGCTGTTTCTGCTGTTCCTCTACTGTTTCTCTGTTCCTCTGCTGTTCCTCTGCTGTTCTTCTGCTGTTCCTCTGCTGTTCTCCATAATTCCTCTGCTGTTCTTCTGCTACTTCTCTGCTGTTCCTCTGCTGTTCTCCATTATTCCTCTGCTGTTCTTCTGCTGTTCCTCTGCTGTTTCTGTGTTCCTCTGCTGTTCCTCTGCTGTTCTCCATTATTCCTCTGCTGTTTCTCTGCTGTTCCTCTGCTGTTCCTCTGCTGTTTCTCTGCTGTTCTCCATTATTCCTCTGCTGTTGCTCTGTTCCTCTGCTGTTTCTGTGTTCCTCTGCTGTTCCTCTGCTGTTTCTCTGCTATTCCTCTGCTGTTCCTCTGCTGTTTCTGTGTTCCTCTGCTGTTCCTCTGCTGTTCTTCTGCTGTTCCTCTGCTGTTTCTGTGTTCCTCTGCTGTTCCTCTGCTGTTCTCCATTATTCCTCTGCTGTTTCTCTGCTGTTCCTCTGCTGTTCCTCTGCTGTTTCTCTGCTATTCCTCTGCTGTTCCTCTGCTGTTTCTCTGCTATTCCTCTGCTGTTCCTCTGCTGTTTCTGTGTTCCTCTGCTGTTCCTCTGCTGTTTCTGTGTTCCTCTGCTGTTCCTCTGCTGTTCTTCTGCTGTTCCTCTGCTGTTTCTGTGTTCCTCTGCTGTTCCTCTGCTGTTCTCCATTATTCCTCTGCTGTTTCTCTGCTGTTCCTCTGCTGTTCCTCTGCTGTTTCTCTGCTATTCCTCTGCTGTTCCTCTGCTGTTTCTCTGCTATTCCTCTGCTGTTTCTCTGCTGTTTCTCTGTTCCTCTGCTGTTTCTCCACTGCTACTACAAAGGAAATACTGATCAAGCATGACCTTCAGATGAGGCTGTGGAGTAGTGAGTCCTTCTCTGATATAATTTACCTTTGTGTTGTTTCCTGGTCAAATTTAACTGTTCAAACTTTTCTCTCTGAAAATTGTAGTTAATTTGTTCGATTGACCTGAGATCCCATTACTTTGTCCAAATAGAGAATTTGAACACACAAAATAAATTGTTTTGAGTTTTATTTAACTTTGTACACTCTTAATGTTCCCGGTCAACAATGAAAGAGGCAGACAACAATTAGTGTAGGAACTGAGCTCAGGTACATCCTCATTTGTTAGATCGACACACACATGCATGCACACAAGCACCCATTCATACTAAGGTCACTTTTGGGATTGTATGACCAAACACCCCACTTTAGGGGACACCACTTTCTGAATGGTTTAGAGAGAAGCTTTCAGCATTTTCAGATGTGGGGGGATGCCCTAATCACCAAGATCATTTAATATTTTTGATTTAAGCATCTTTTGTCCAGTCTGATTTTTACCTGCAGGTTGGGGATGTATGATATTCAAGCAACCTCTGGGGACTCAGGCTATACACAAATTCTGGTAGAAGTCATCTTTGGGGACTCATTTCTTTAAAGTATCTTAATACTAACTGAATCAACACAAAACTAGTGAAAACAGTTGAATCCAAGACAAACTGTTAAAACCAATGAGAGGGGGACCCACACACAGAGAGAGAACACAGGAAATGAGGTTTGAAGAGAAGGACACTTGTTGCAGCCTCACAGCACTTTTATTGACATAATGGACAACTATTAAAACAGGAGACAGAGACTCTTCAGCTCTGAATCTTGAACCAGTGTCTGAAATCTGCTGCAGAAGCAGATCATACCTGATCATAAAAATCTGGTTACAGAGGCTGAGGACAGAATACAGAACTATTGTTTCCAGAGGTTGGCTGAACATCTTAGAGGTATAATCCAATGCTAAATTAATTAAATAACACCTAAAGAATCCTTGATTACTAAAGTCAAAGTGTTCATTGTGGATTTATACATTAACCCTTTTGAAACATGTTCAGTTCAAACATTTACAATATTTCAGTCAGTCAACTCACGTTTAAATTTGTTTATTGTAGCTGCAAATACATGTTATAGGTTTGGCGCCCAGGCTCCAGTTTCATCACTCCCTGCAGAAAGGTTTACATGAAGGCATGGAGGAGTGATGAGCAAAACATACTGAACACCCCCGGAGCCTGCAGGTGGATGCTGGGGTGGCGGTGGGGGTGAAAGAACACGCAGCAAGTCAGTGTAGGGCAGCAGAGTCGTTGCAGGGCAGAGGGAGAGATGGGAAAAAACTCCCAGTTTAAATATACCACCAAATTGAGAGGTGAAGAGTGTGATTGGAGGATGGTTGAGAGGAGTGAGACGTGACATATGAGGATGTTTGAGAGGAGTGAGACATGTGACATATGCATAGCTGAGCAGCTCGAGTTGTCTGCCTGAACTAGCTCGCAGGCGTCGCTCCATTTCAGTCAGTCAACTCACGTTTAAATTTGTTTATTGTAGCTGCAAATACATGTTATAGGTTTGGCGCCCAGGCTCCGGTTTCATCACTCCCTGCAGAAAGGTTTACATGAAGGCATGGAGGAGTGATGAGGAAAACATACAGAACACCCCCAAAACTTAAACCATTGGAGCCTGGAGCTGCTGATGAGATCTACTATGTGTAGCCATTCCCCCAGCGCCTGCTGTTAGAGGAATATACTATCTAGTGAACTACTATGTGTAGCCATTCCCCCCAGCGCCTGCTGTTAGAGGAATATACTATCTAGTGAAACTTCAATGTGTAGGCCTATACCAGCCGCAGTGTAGCCATTCCCCCCAGCGCCCGCTGTTAGAGGAATATACTATCTAGTGAAACTTCAATGTGTAGGCCTGGCACCAGCCGCCGTGTGGCCATTCCCCCAAGCACATTGGCTGTTAGAGGAATATACTAGAGAGTGCAGATCTAAGCATGCTGAATTGATACAAACTGAACCCCAGCACACTACCTGATATGCAATACAGAGTTATGCAGCAAATTGATGCTGTTTTATCTAGAAAAGCACTCAGAGAGCGCAGACCTCCGCCAAGGTGATCCGGATCAGTCCCCACATTTAATCAGTTCTTCCATATCCCATTTCCAACAATTCCTGAAAATTTCATCCAAATCCGTTCAGGACTTTTCAAGTTATTTTGAACACAAACAAACAGACAGGCAGATAAACGCTGGCAAAGCATAACCTCCTTGGCGGAGGTAATTAAACATTAAATGCAGGAACTCGTGAACTTTTGAGCAGACAGGATTTCTTCTTTCTGAAGCACCACATAGCGTTGATATGCGGACCAGCGGCCCAAGGACTTATGTGTTGAAGTAGGCAGATGAAGTGCTGCCATCGTGGCAGCGCCAATCCTCCAGGAGTGAGGGGAATAGAGTCCAGGTGGCAGGCCACAGCTTGAGCAGAGAACACGCAGCTTCAAAGAGAACCAGGATCTCGTCATAGGTTTGTGACCATTGATGATGAACAAGGGGATGATTGTTGAGTAGGGGGACGATGATGCAGATATTTCATCATGGAAGAGAAAGGACAAAGAAGTTTTAGTTTTAGCAATAATGATATGAGTACCTTGGCAAGATCTGTCAGTTTTTGAGTGTTTCAAGAATAAGGAATACATGTGCTTTTCTATATTCAAATCAGAGAAGGTGAGATCATGCTGTGGATTAAAGGAGAGAGACCTGGTCGTAAATTCGCCACACCTAAGAAAACCATAGAAAGCCCTTAAGAGTACTGCTTTTAATCGAGAATGAATATCGGTGAAAAACATCCTGTCTCAATCTTGACACCAACTTGTGCACCAGTGATATAGTGAGAGGCATTCTTTTATCGTTACTTGAAGGACGTGCCTTTTTAAGACCACTGAGGAGCAACTGCATGGAAGGATTCATAGAAGGCTCTGGGATGCTGGGTCTTAGCATCGAATGTAAAACTGAATCTAGCATAGCTTTGATATTTTGCATTTAGAGATTGCGGGATTCAAAAGAAATTACAATGAATGCACAAATGACTTAAATGTTTATAGGTAAAGGGCTAAGGAGAAGACTGGTACTAAAGCTGAATCGTAGTCTTTAATGATGCTTTGCTAAACCCAGTCTCATGTAGTTAGAGGCAGAGGACAGGAGACATACTTACCCTAGAATCATCTGTTTGAAAGGAGGACATGGCAAGCTGGAGGACTGGCTTGGGGACATATAGTTTTGAACTCCTGATATTAAAAGCGAGAAAGAGCATCGCAATACGATCTGCATTTCTGGGAATGAGTTAGCTTTCAGGATGAAATTATTAAGCACGCATATCCAAGTTAAACATCGCAAGAGATTGTTGATAGCTGGTGATTTAGAGTGGCCTTTGTTGATAATTTCAACTGTAGCTGCATTGTCACAAAACACCATGATTTGCTTCTTTCCAGTTGCTACCCCACAGAGAGCGAGCACAACTATTGGGTAAAGCTCATAGAGGGATCCTCGAGGGTCTGTATTTCCGTTGGCCATACATCTGCAAACCACTTGTTATTATAGAATCCCCCAAACCAACAGATGGAGCAGCATCAGTATAGAAAGCTGAAGACTCTACAAAGTCATTGTAAAAGAAAGAAATGCTTTTCCATTCATCGCAGAGCAAAGACCAGAATTGCAGATCTGAACAGCCTTCATCTAAAACCACTGTGTCTTTAGATTTTTTTTTTTTTTTTTTTTTTAAATTGAATTAGCCAACGTCAGCAAGCGAGAACGAATGAGCATCCGTGAGGGATAATGCGGATAGCAAAGTTTAGGTGACCTAACAAAGACGAAAGATCCCGTTTAGAGAGAACAACAGAGGGAGACAAAGCTCTAAAAGCTTCTCTAATGCAGCTCAAGTTATCCTGAGGAAGCGAGGCTTGCATGAGCACACTGAGAGTTATGCCGAGAAACTCAGAGCGCGAGGCTGGTTCCACCATTTTGTCTTCTGAAAATGGCACACCCAACTCTTGAAAGAGGTTTTTGACTGTGGAATTGTAGTGGGCTGGTGGAATAGAGGGGAGGTCAACTACCAGAAAATCATCCAGAGATGCAAGCACAGGGGAATTTGCACGTGTTGTAGAGAATCCAGCATAGAGCCTCCGACAGGGTGTCAAAATGCAAGGCTACTATAACAACCAAAGGTCAACTTAACAGAGAAATAAAACTTTGAACGCCACTTAACACCGAAAGATGCCATTAAAGCCCCAGCTGATTAAATCATTTGCATTTGCGTTGTCTATGGAAGGGTAGTATAAAGAGAATGGTTCAGGGGGAATTAAGCTGTTTATACTTGGGATTGAGGAGTCATGATGAGCTGAGAGAGCTATAATGAGACGTTTGAATGAATATTACCTTATTGCGACCCTTATGGGGCTCACTCTGAAAAATGGAGAAGAGGAAGATGGATTTTGAGAAAGGACCCACCACCCACCGAAGAAAGTGCAAGATCTGAAATAATGGCTAAATAGGTGTTAAACTCCTCTCTGCATTGCAGATGTACTTCGCAAATGGTGTCTCTAAATCACTGAAGGCCACGTTAAATTCTGCCGGAGTAGGGGACTTCGACAGTCTTGGATCATGATCCTTAAAACTACTGAAAAGTCCCCCCAATCCTCATATCTGTCTGCAGATTCAGAACCACAACAACAGAATCTTCACCAGATTAATGTCATGGCCTGTCGAAATAAGAGCAAGGTTTAATAATTAGTTTGAATAATTGTGCAACTGAGTCTATGCTGATCCTCATAACCTCCTAGATGAATGAATGAAATACATATATAAAATATAATTAAAATAGATAAATAAGTAGTGACACGAGCAGATAGATGACAGGCCCAGAGGCAGACTTATAATTCAATCATTTTGTCAGCTGTTAAAGATGATGGAAATAGGATTACCTGATAAAATTTTGGTTCCTTAGAGAATCAGGAATGGCAGCAGCAGTAGGCAGAAACTGAGAACCCATGCCAGGAACTGGGACTGCAGATCCCAGGGATCTTTGCGGCGTGACGTCGACCGGGAAGACAGCGATTGGTGGAGCCGGCGTAGCTAGGGACGCGGACAAAGGACCCGGGTTGTTGACATGGCAAGCGGAGGATTACGTGTTGCTTTCCAAGGTGTTCAGCCTGGTGTGCATCATGTCCAGCGCCGATTTCACTTCGAGAAGTGAAGACAGGATGGACTCGTCTGTGGAGATGCCGGAATCTGGCTGCTTCGGCTTCTTGGAGGGAGCGCCGAGCTCCGGTTTGGGAGAAGCAGGAAAAATAGCAGTGCGCTTTTTAGCTGGCGCTTTACCTTTCCCCCGGAGGACCACTGGACTCTGTGCCTCTGGCACCCGACCCCAGGGCATCGGTGGAGTTCTGCTGGATCATCAGATAATCGAAAAGCTCTTCATGGCTGAGGCCGCCCAGCGCGGTGATGTTACGTGCGTAAAGCTCTTCCGTGATGTGGTACACAGGCCATCCAGCAAGTCGTTTGTGAGTGATACGAGAGCTCTGGCGAGGACGAAGCGGGTCCGATTCATTCCTGGAGCGGACTGAGTCTGGATTTCGGGAATAAGCCCCGCATCCTCTCCTGACAGCTGGGACTCACTCTCTGAATCCGAGACGACGAGAGACATAGCGACCACCAGAGCCAAAGGTAAGATGACAATCGCATGTGAAAGCAGGTGAAAGAACACGCAGCAAGTCAGTGTAGGGCAGCAGAGTCGTTGCAGGGCAGAGGGAGAGATGGGAAAACTCCCAGTTTAAATATACCGCCAAATTGAGAGGTGAAGAGTGTGATTGGAGGATGGTTGAGAGGAGTGAGACATGTGACATATGAGGATGTTTGAGAGGAGTGAGACATGTGACATATGAGGATGTTTGAGAGGAGTGAGACATGTGACATATGCATAGCTGAGCAGCTCGAGTTGTCTGCCTGAACTAGCTCGCAGGCGTCGCTCCATTTGTGGCAATATGACTTTAATCAGCCTTCTGTTTAAAGACTCCAAAACTTCTTAATTACACTGAAACTGTTTCTTTAACTGCTTTTATACATGTCAAACATCTTTCTTTTTAACATTTCTTAATTACTTTTAAACTTTAATTCTATACCCACTTTAAACCTTTTTTTTTTATTTTTAATCACCTTTAAACCCTTGTTACTGTTTAACAAAGTTTAAACCTTGTTTTTGTTTAACCACTTTTGAACCTCATTTCTGTTTCACAACTTTTAAACCTAGCTTGTTTTTAACCACTTTTAAACCTCTTGGCTTTGAGCAACTTTTAAATCTTATTTCTGTTTAACCAATTTAAAACCTTGTATCTGCTTAACCACTTTTAAACCTTGTTTCTGTTTAACAACTTTTAAACCCAGCTTGTTTTTAACCATTTTTAGACCTCTTGGCTTTTAAGAACTTTTAAATCTTATTTCTGTTTGACCACTTTAAAAGCTTGTTTCTGTTTAGCCAATTTTAAACCTTGTTTCTGTTTAGCCACTTCTATACCTCTTTTGGTTTAAACAACTTTTAAACCTAGTTCTTTTTAACTGCTTTATAAACCCTGTTTTTAAACTTAACTGCTGAATGTAAAATGTAACATTCTTTAACTTAACTTTATGATGCCCTCTTGGATCAGCCTAGCTTGAACTGTATCTCTTTCTTTCACAGTATAAGCAAAGCTTTGAAGAGATAGAAATGTTTTTTTTTAAGTACTCTTCTGACGCTTTAGGACAGTGGTTCAGTTTCTAACATAATTTTTTACATCAGGCCATGTGCAATCTTTTAGTCCCCGTGTTTCACTTTGTAGACAAACCATACAGTCGTGCTTGGCAGGAACAGTGAAAGTTCTGATGAACGTCATCAGGTGTTTCTCAACAGCATTCACTTCTCCTGCATCCTATTTGCACCTCAGTTTTTCTGCTTGTTCTGTGTAGACAAGAATAAATATAGCTTCATATAGAACTGTTAAGCCCGTTTCACACCGCCACATGGCGGTGTGAGGGGCGGGAAGTGGTTTTGACCATGGCAGTAGGACCCAGAAGTGGTTGCCACCCACATAATTTGCACACAGATTTTCCCCTGCCACTCGGAGTCCAGCATGTTGAACTTTCTGGCGGTAGCCGCCTGGCAGCAGCCAATCACATTGAAGGAGGGAGAGAACCTGGAAATAGCAGGCTTTGTGGCTGCTTCACTGGTCAAAGCAAACAGTGGAGGAGCTCTACAACACGGCTGTACCTTCATTTAAAGATAACCAGAGAAAAACTGGGCAGGGGACAACATTTCTACTAAGTGTTTTTAGGGAGGGAGTGTTGTAAAGACTTTTGGGCGGGCTCTGCTCTGACGTTCACCAAATCACCTCTACGTCACTGCCACTTTAAAAAATGCTCTGCATTTCGGGGGACTCCACCAGCAGGGAGGTGGTTTTCAGGATACTTCCCTTGTCAGTGTGAAAAGGGCTTAACCCACATGCAGATGAAGCCATTAACATCCACCTCATAAACCTGTTTCAGTACCAGCACTTTCATGACATTCTATCAGGTTTTCCTGATATTTTTCTGACCTTTCTCTCATGTTTAACCAGTAGAATAGAAATAATAAATAGATAATAATAATAAAAATAATAATAATGGGGGTCACGTGATGCACCGAGGATGGTAGACGCACCATTGTTGGTCTCCTCACTGGATTTAACTTAAACAGTATTTCTTGGAATCCAGTCACAGAGATGTCAGAAAATCTAAATAAACTAGTGGACAGACTGGGGACAGTGGAACAACAAGTGTCTGATGTGACCAATGCACCATGACTTAACTCGGTGGAGTTAGCACTGAAAAAAGCAATGGAAGAATTCGAGAATTATGAAAACCAGAGTCAACAGCAAAACATTAGAATTACTGGACTGGAAGAAGGCAGTAAAGGCAAGAATCCACTTGTGTTTTTTGAAAAGTAGATTCCCATGGTCTTGAACATGGATATGTGCCCGGAGTGGCTGAAAATAGAATGAGCCCATCGCATGGGACCTCCAGTTGGACCCTCCAGCAGACAGGGCCCCCGTGCGGTCCTGGTGAGGCTTCACGACTATATGGACAGACAGAGGATCCTACACGCAGTAAGAAACAAGGGCAGAGTTAAGGTGGATGTCCAAGTAAGACACTGCCAACTACCCAAAGACGAGATAATACTTCATGTATACAGGTAAAAGGTATCATCCACCTCAAAAATGATTGCATTACAAATGAATAGAGAAAGGCTCACATAACTGACAGTGGATACCTTATAATATTAACATAGCTTTTATTCATTTCAGATTTAAAGTACATGGGTGCTTCTCAGTTTACTTTATTTGCTGTTTACTATTATTGTTTACATAGCCGTTGACATGCTGGCATTGTGGTGAGGACATAATCCAGATGGAGAGACTTGGCATATTTTGTCTTTTATTTAATTTATTTTGCCCCCTCAGTTGTACTGACATAGCTAGAGTACGATACGGGTTTTGTTTTCTGTTTTTTTTTCTTTTTTCATATTTTTTGTTTTTCTTGCTTTTGTCAAGCCATGTTAGGCAGGTCTGATCCAAGCTTTAGTCTGTTTTTGCTTGGATTGTTTTTGTTTTACTTGTTTTTTGTCCAGGCAGGACTCAACTAATAGATGAATGAAGTAAACTGTTGGAAGGACCTATTACATTAATATAAATTGATAAAGCAATCTCCTCACTCCAGTCAGGGAAAAGTCCAGGGGCTGATGGATTCTGTGTACTGTTTTATAAAAAGATGAAAAGCAAAATGAACAAACTACTACAACGTGTGTTCAACGAATCTTTTGAAGAGGAAGAACTCCCAAAATCTATGTATTTAGCTAATATTATAGTCATCCCAAACAAAAGGAAAGATCCAGAGCAATGTGCTTCTTATCACCCAATTAGCCTATTTGGAGTGGATGTAAAAATACTCTAAAAAATAATGGGAAATTGACTAGAACAAGTGGGGACTCATATTGTCAATGCAGACTAAACAGGGTTTATAAAAGGCTGTACTTCATCAAATAACACAAGACATTTAATTAATATTATTCACAATCTTAATTATTATAAAACTCCAAGTGCTATGAAAATGATGGATGCAAAGAAAGCAATTGATCGGATAGAGCATACAAATACATTCTAGAAGTGTTGAAAAGATTTGGCTTTCAATAAGATATAAAAGCTGGGTACGACTTTTATATAAAATGTCCATTGCCTCAGTCTTAACAAATGGTCTGGTTTCTGCCCAGTTTCAGCTTAATAGAGGAACAACTCAAGGTTCACCATTGATGACAGCAAGGTGGCGCAGCAGACGGCAGCGAGGACACCGCGCACCTCTCCCATCCATCCACCTGGCGAACCTCCACTCCCTGCCTAACAAAATGGACGAGTTGCTTCTCCTCAATGGATCCAACAAGGACTTTTTTTGCTGCCCTCTGCTTCACTGAAACCTGGCTCAGTGAAGCCGTACCTGACGCTGGACTACATCTGCTGGGCTTCTCCCTCCACCGCGCGGGCCGCATCACAGCGCTCTCAGGGAAAACAAAAGGTGGTAGAATAATCTTTTTACACACCGTAAAATACCAAATGGTAGACCAGGTGTTTATTTGGGACCAGGCATCTTTTTGGAAGAGGCGTTTAATTCCTTTCTCAAAAAAATGTTGCTTAGTAAAAAAGGAAAAAATATGGCAATTGTAATTATATTATTTATTTACACCAGTATGAATATCACCTTTACATTTTCAAGGCAAGATTACTTTTTTTTTTTTAATTATTATGAACTTTGTTTAACCAGAAGAGCCTCATTGAGATTAAAAATCTCATTTACAAGAGTGTCCTGGCCAAGACAGGCAGTACCATAGTTATACTTTTGTCTTCTTCTTTCAACTCAGCACTCTCTAAACACTCTTAATACTGGTAAGGAACTAGTTAAGTTAAGGTCTTACTTTTTTTCCCGCTGTACAGGGGCCATGAGGATCAGCAGCAATGTACCGGTAACTGATGTGACTGGCCTCCTGACGTTAGTCAAGGGCAAATAACATGCAGCAGCAGTGGCAATATCTTCTTCTCTGAATTTTTAAACCCCTAGTATTGAAGATTCCGGCTTTCTGCTCTCTAGTGCCCTAGACGTAGTGGTCGTTGAGTGTAACTGCACTGTTGTGAAACACGCTCAAAACTGTGGAGATGACAGTGGACTTCAGGACACAGCCCTCATCACTGCCCACCCTCACCACCAGCAACAGCCCTGTGTCATCCGTAGAGTCCTTCAAGTTCCTGGGAACTACAATCTCTTAGGACCTGAAGTGGGAGATGAACATCAACTGCATCCTGAAAAAGGCTCAGCAGAGGATGGACTTCCTTCGACAGCTGAAGAGACACGGCCTGCCTCAGGAGCTGCTCATCCAGTTCTACACTGCTGTCATCGAGTCCGTCCTGTGCACCTCCATCACCGTGTGGTTCGGAGCAGTCACACAATAGGACAGATGCAGACTACAGCACACAGTTAGGACTACAGACAAAATCACTGGAGCCCCCCTGCCCTCCATCCAGGACCTGTACTCCTCCAGAACCAGCAAGAGGGCAGGAAACATCATCAGAGACCCCACTCACCCTGGACATAACCTGTTCTCCCTCCTCCCTCCCTTCTGGCAGGCACTACAGAGCCCTGCATAAGAAAACCTCAAGACTCATAAACAGTCTCTTTCCTACTGCCATAACTCTCTTAAATAGCTGAATGTTGAACCTATTGCACTGCTAAATGGTCATATATTCACCTTCACTGGTTGTTAACTGGTCACTGATCCAATTTGCTCTACACTGTGTACGAAGCACCCATTGTATATATATATATATATATATATTTTTTTTTTTTTCTGCACAAGTGTATATACATATACGTATGTATATATATATATATATATATATACACATATATATACATATATTTATATATATTTTTTCTTTTTGTACTAAGTGTACATATCCTGTTTCTACTAAGAGCATATATATTTTTCTTCTATTCAAATTAGATTTGTATACATATATGTATATATATATATATATATATATATATATATATATATATATATATATATATATATATATATATATATGTTTTTTTTTCTATTATGTCTATGTTTACATTTGCTGCTGTTATTCCATGAGTGACACCACCTGTTGAAACCAAATTCCTTGTATGTTGTAAACATACTTGGCCAATAAAGCTGATTCTGATTCTGATCATCACCCCTATTACTTCTTTAGCTATAGAACCATTTGAAATTGCTATCCAGCAAACCCCCAATATCAAGGGAACGGCAATAGGAACAACACAGCACAAAATGCTATTGTACGTGGATGACATCCTGCTGACAATTACAGACCCCTCAAACTGAAGGCCTGCGCTAATCAACTGTGTGAAAGAGTTTGGTCAAATTTCTGGATACAAGGTTAATTTTACAAAATCTGAAATCATGCCTCTAGGTTTTCCACATGAGAATGAACCAGACTTTGTCAAACCATTTTGCTGGGCACCAGATGGTTTTATATATTTGGGGGTTAGAATAACACCTAAAATGAGTCAACTCTAGGCTGAAAATGTTAACCCAATGCTTAAACTCATTAAGGATAAGATGTTAGGCTGGCAAAGCTTCCTGTATCCTTTCTGGGCAGAGTCAGTATTATTAAGATGATAACTCTCCCAAAAATTACTTGCCCTCTATCTATGCTCTTCAAATCTCTGAAGAGAAACAATTTTAAAGATGACGCCAGCGCTACGCAGGGGCAAGAGGGGGCACCGCCCCCTCAAATAAATGTTTTGCCCCCTCAAATCGAAATTTTAAAAGATGAGAAGGCAAATCTCAATAAACCTACATAAGTAATATATAAGTTGACAAACGTAAATGCAGGTGCGGAAAAATCCGCCTAAAACGGACAAGATACAATATCTGCTTCCTCTCATTTCTCTGTCTCTCCATTGTATCTTCACAGGCTTCAAGACCGCGGCGCGGCAGTTTCGCGTTATGTGGAATTTGGGGGTTAAAGGCGGTGGACGTGGACACTCATCTCTGTGCCTGCGTGACTGAGAAACGCCCCCTGAACAGGAGAAAGGACTGAACAAATATATATGCTATATTCAACGTTACTTTGTTTTATTTGTTATTGTTGTTGTTTATTATTAACTGGGCTATTAATTACCTCACAGTCACCAAGAGGAATTTGGCTGAGCTTCGTTGCTTCTTCTGCTCCGTGCTGAAACTTGACACCACAGTCAGGCTCTGTGTGGGCTCATTTGCATACTAACAGCTGATTGGATGATGACTGAGGGCTGTGTGTGCGCGTGCGTGTGTATGTGTGTGTGTGTTTGCGTGTGCTGGGGGTTCCTGCAGCTATGGTGGCCCTGAAGTACAAACCACAACAGCAAACAACTAAAAACAGTAAGATTAAGCTAGCAGAAGATGTAGGTACCAGACAATTGGACTCGAGTCATAGGGACTCAGACTCGAGTCATCTCGAGTCGCTAATTCGAAGACTTGCGACTCAACTTGGACTCGCCATGTAAAGACTCGGGACACGCTCGGACTCAGGAGGCTATGACTCCAAACTTGGCTTGACTTGAGAAAACATGACTCGGAAAATTGTAGCATATGTTTTTCATTCACGTGGATATCATACCATTCTAGCATGATCAGAGCGCTCTGTGTGCGCGCAGCGCTCTCTATCAGGTTCGGAAAGGCTCCATAATTTTCATGGAAGCGAGAAGCACTGACAGGCTGGAAGCACGCACACACTGTGATTGTTACATGTGATGCTCAGGCATTATATGAAGAGCCAGAAGAGCTTTTCAAAAAAGCTGGAGCGGCACCTCATCTGTTGCTCCATCCCGCTCCAATTTCGCTCCGATACCGCTCACACCAAGCGTCTGAAGCATGTCTAACACAGAGTGCATCTGCGTGTAATTAATTCTTCAGCCACCCACACTGTTTGCTGTCGGAAACTGGATGTTGACAACTCGGATCAGCACCGCGGACAGCGCAAAAGCTCTCAGACCTCAGTGCAGGTCACTTGCAATCGTCCATTTTTTTATCCAGTGAATGCAATGCGCTTCCGTATTTTCGTAGAGTGAGTGGTGAGTGATTTAAGTGGAGCGGGTAGAAATTTGAGTGAGCATCAGAGCGGTAATAAGCGGAGCAGTGCGCATCCGCTCTGAGCGGCAGAACAGGGTGAGAACAGCTGTGTGAGCGAGGAGTGAGAAATCTCACTGCTCCACTCACATGCTCTGCAGGAGACACACGTAGCTCTTACCTTTTAGATTAAATTTATTGATGCTCCATTGATAGTACATTCGGTCCGTCACCCACTATTGTCCCACACATGACAGAGTAGCTACACACATACGTTCCTACTACACATCCGCGTCCGTCACAGTGATGATCAGTGTATGTAATACAGGCACTACTTGACTCTATAACATTTAAACAGGACATTAACTAGCACAAATAATTTTTAGTGTTTCCCCTGTAGTTCATTTGGGTCGGCGCCCCGCTGTCGCAATGGACACCCCCACCATGCCAACAGGATCCCCACCCATAAATTCAAGTGCAGATTGAAAGAAAAAAACATTATTTGATTTTTATTTTAATCAAAAGGTCGTTTAACAGGCATTCTTTTTATCAAATAAAAAAGTGTAGTCTAATTTGCGCAATTTTAGAGTCAAATGCGTCACTATCGTTTCATTACATTCATAAAATGCATTTCTCCTCTCCTCTGACCCTTCTCCGACCTGTCGTCTGACTATTTACGCTGCACGCTGCGCAAGCCATCCTCTCTCTCCTGCACAGAGTCTGATTATTCACGTAACACCGGACAGTGCAGCACCACTACAGCGCAAAAGCTCTCAGCCGTCAGTGCAGGTCACTTGCAGCTGACAAGAGTCTTTTTTTTTTTTTGTACAGGTTGTTTATTTGGTGCTGTCTCCTGTTTGCTGCTGCGTGTGCCATCATTGCCACTGTGAGAGGATTTACAGAAGTTTCCTTTTTCTTTATCTTTTCTCTTAATAATGAGATCCTGATCTCGTCATTCCCAGAAAAGGTGTCCATTTTTTCTTAATCCAGTGAATGCAATGCACTGACGTAGCAAGGGTCTGTCAACTTTGCAGTCAACAGAGCCATTTTCCGTTCATGTTCTGATTCATGCATGAGTAATTTCGTCTTATCTCACAGAACGCTTCCCCAGCATTGACAAGTTTTTCCATCATTCTGTGTTTTTATTGAAATCTGGTTCTCGACACACTTACTTGGAGAAGTTCTGTTCTCCTGTGACCGAAAACAAACAAGAAAACTCAATATGTGCGCTTTCTCCATAGGTGCGTAATATGTGTGTGCCTGTAGTCCTGATCAGACGGGAGAGGCTAACGAGCGGTTTATGTCGCGTTATCGATATATTTGTAAATAAAAGTGGAGCTGTCCATTTCATGAACTTGTATTGATGTTATCCAGTGATGCATTTTATTTTATCTCTATAAGAAAAATCCCAGGCGGGTGGGCTTCTCACTGTGTCGATCCTCCCTCTCCTTCTCCTTATGCACCATTGGAGAATCGAACTTATTGAGTTTTCTTGTTTGTTTTCGGTCACAGGAGAACAGCACTTTTCTCAGTTTATTACATGTATTGCTCTCCGGGGATCAGCCCTCCCCCTTTAGGGATGCACACCGCAGCTGGGTGCATCCAGTGGGGTTTGTCGGTCAGAGCAAGACCGCGGCTCGGCATGGCTCATTATGTGGAATTTGGGGTAACAGACTGAGAACAAATGACCTGTGTCTGACAGACCCTGACTGTACATAAAGCTTAGCTGTAAAGTAAAAGAACAAGCCAAAAAAAAGAGAAGAAAATAAAGAAAAAAGTCATAAGATGTTCTGCCTTATATGTTGTTTTTATAATTAGTTTGAGAAGTGTTTTTTTTTGTTTTGTTTTGTTTTCCTTAGTTTCAGTTTTGTAAATATTGACTATAGAATTCTAGGTTCAAATTTATTGGCGAATAAGACTATCCAGTTTAGGTGAATGTTATGTTGTTTGTTGTTAAAATCTGGATATTTTATTTATTTTTAATTTTTTTTTCAGTCCCCCAGCCACCTTATTATGGTCAGGGGGTTTGCGTGCTCCAGCAACCTTAATAGCTAAAGCTATACCAGCAAGAGCTTCGTCCTCAGGTGGGACACCCAAGTTGGACAGGTCTGAGGGTCGAGGCTTGACAGTGCAATCCACTGCAGGTTGGGGTTAGACACATAGCTAACACTATTACTATGAGCACAGAAAAAAAGTGCTCAAGCATGATATGTACGGACTACGCATGATGCCCCCTTCACATTTCTGACTGCCCCCTCATATATGTTTGCCTAAAACCGGCCCTGATTAAAGATATTAACAAGAGCGCAGACTTCCGACAAGCAGCTCAGTTCACCCATAAATTGTGATTTTCATCCAACATTATAGTCCTATATTTATTTTATACACATTGTGGAATGAAAAATATCAATCTGCAAGAAGTGTGATAATTGTTGATATTAATATCATCCAATAGAGTGACCTAGTTAGTAGTGGGACTTGTAACTTGTTGACTGAACCAAATTGCTGCTGCTTGTACAGATGTTGGTGTTGTGTGTGCTTCCAGTGGATGATGTAGCCAGCCTGTCGGTCGGAGCAAAACCACCGTGCTTTGATGCGCGGTGCTTGCGGTCCATGTGGAATTTGGGGGTCAGGTTTTTACACTCACAAACACACAGACCTCTGCTATGACGGACTATTTCTGTATTGACATTATCAGCAGACTTGTTTCAAGTGATTAAGACGTCTGGAGGAACTGCAAGCGAGCAGAGCTGCTGCGTATGTTTCTATAACGTTAACGGGCTCACAGTAATGTTACTAGTAGTTGTGAGTTGTGGAGGACTGGGATGTTTATTACAATTTCAGGAGAGTCTGCTGCCTTAATTTATCTGAGAAACCAAGGCTCCAGGAACAGTGAATTATCAGTCATGGTGAAAGACAATTTCCTAGTGCCTAATGTGTGTAGCCCCTGAAACTGTTTGAGGAAGTTGTTTGGGACTAGACATAAACTAAGTTGTTTCACAACAATGATTGATAATCATTAACCAGAGAGGGCATCGGATCTAACTTTCAGAAATGGAATGAAGCAGGGATTTATCATATCTATAACCTTTGGGATAGGGGAAAATTTAAATCAATCGATCAAACTTTATTTTACAGCACTTTTCATACTAAGTTTTGTAGCACAGAGTGCTTTACGTAGAATTGAAGAAATAAAATACACTAGAAAAATTGCATTTCCTTGCAGCAAATGCGTTGAAATGCTGAGTCTGAATGCTGTAACTGTGAAATGAAATGGCTAAAAGCAATGCAAACAAAGTCAAAAATGTGAAAATGTGACATAAAATAGTTGGAAGCAGTGAAGCACAGCTGCAAATGTGGGAAATGTGTAATAAAATGGTTACAGTTGTGAAAGAAAGCTGAAAATAAATAAATGTGAAAGGAAATTGCAGAAAGCTGTAGAAATGTTTGGCCACCATGAAGAAGTTGTAATCTATGATTAAAAGAGTAAAATTTGTTAGGGCTAAAATGACATAGATTGTAATCAGTAGCAGAAGTGTGAAATATGTTATCAAATTTGCATTGTAAAGACAGGAAAAGAATAAAGTTGTATGGAAGTGAAAGGTTGAATGACTGACAGCCTGTGACATCCAGACTGAGAGGACAGCAGCCAGATGCATACAGCAAGGAGCTGTAGTAATCAGCAGTCTGTATTGGACACACAGTTGAAAAGTACAACTGCCTTCACCAGAGTTTGAACCCGGGCCGCCGGAGGAAGAGTCAGCAACTTTGCCACTAAATATATATATATGATAAACGTGATGGAAATTGTGATTTTGTTGGATTTCAGTAGGAAGTGAAATAAACATTTCAGCTCCAAAAAAAAAAAAGTTCTGGCTATTATTTGTGCATTCAGGCTTTGAAAGGTTAAATTATGAAGTGCAATTGAATATGCATAATTAGCCTAGATTACATTTTCCTATAGTAACTGAAAAATGCTTTAGCATCAATTTGTAGGCTACAAGTCCACAACATTATGAACTATCCAGTATAAAAGCATCTGACTTGAACATTAATGTAAACAGTGGTGATTTTCATTGGAGGACAATAAGGAGTGGACATTAACGGTCAGAATGTCATTAGAAACTGGATCTGCTCAAGTTAACATCTAAGTCAAAGTTATCACTACTTCATTTTTAAATCAACAAATCTATACTTGAACATCAAACTCAAAGTAATAATAGCCTACATAAATGATTTGTAAATCTGGACAGGAATATCTGAGTAGAGAAATGTAAAACAGTGTAATATTTGAGTGTAGTCTGGTTTATTCTAGTGGGTATAATCTGACATACTCTGATGATGTTTGTCCTCTTAGGGCCTCCATACACTGAAGACATTTCTATCGCAATTTGACCAGATTAATACACCGTCCACTGAAAACAGCTCTGAGACCCACAATGGGCCTCCACCTACAGGTTGAGAACCGCTGCCCTTGTAGACTGTATTTGAAGATTGATCCTTCAAAGATTGTTCTGATATCGTGGAGAATAAGTGATGGAGGATCCCTCAGGATGAATTTATTATTTAGAAAACAGTGAGTGAGTGAAAACAAGAGCTGGACTGATGAAAAATGTAGAGTTTTGATGAATGAAAGGCTGACTCGTCAGTTTTTGAAGTCTTTTGTTCACTTAAACCGGGCACATGAGCTGTCAAGACACCGTGTGAATGGTAAAATCACACAGAGTGACTGATGATCCCTCACTGTCACTGCGATGTGCGTCTATCTGCGTCTTTACGCTCACCGGCAGACGGAGGAGCGCACACACACACACACACACGCTGAGAGAAAGTGAAAGTCACACAAGCATACTGCTATACGTATCCTTGCGCATTTTGTTGTGGTTATATGGTATTTCGGGGCGTTTTGTAGTGGGTATATGGCGTATACCTGCGTATACAGCCAGAGTCTGGCGGACTGTGAGCAGAATGTCCGTGGGCGTCAGAGCTGTCATAGTCGAGCGCACTGCCGCGTAGTATTTTCTTGTGAAATGAATGTGAAAGCCTATATTTCCCACTAACCTTGCTCATTGTTTTCCATTTCTCTGTCATGACGCTGTAGACTGAGGTCGAGGAAGAGGAGCTGCTCTGCCTGCTGACTTTACAAAGCACTAACATGAAGAGACGGAGGCAGTATGACATTTAATGTGGGTCGATGATGAAGGTGGGGACTTCCGGGTTAACGAGCTCATGCTGTGCCAAAACCGTGATGGCTATCAAAAAAAGGACTGCACCGTGAGCATCCCAAGAATCAGCTGAAACGATTGATGTAAGCTTCGTGTCTGTACTGTAGAAAATGTTGAGACGAGAGGAGTTTAAAAACGGGCTTGAAAGTGAAGCGATCAGCTGTCGGCCTACATTTCCCAGAATCCTTTGTGCATTCCGCCGTCATGATGCTGTACAGTGAGAAGATGAGGAGACAGAGGTGGGGTGAAGCCGGACAGTGTGAGAGTATGTCTCACGAGCAATGCATGACAGCTGGCAGCCCCGAATTTTTGATGGGCTAAAATGGCAAAGACTGTAATGAGTAGCAAGTGTTTACGTATGTTCTGAAATATGCATGATAGTAAAAAAACAGTCTATACCAAGAATCAAACCCCAGTCTCCAGATTAGATGACAGATACACTAACCACTCAGCTAACAGCTTAGCCAACAAGCTCCAACACACCCGCCCACACAGCAGCAGAGTATGTACTGATGCTGTAAGCTTGTACAGAGTGGTGAAGTTAAGCTGGGTACTTCCGGGTATACGGGCTAATGCTGTGCCAAAACCGTGATAGCTATCAAAACAAGGACTGCACCGTGAGCATCACAAGAAGCAGCTGAAACGACTGATGTAAGTTTCATGTCTGTACTGTAGAAAATGTTGACACGAGAGCAGTTTAAAAACGGCCTTCAAAGTGAGTCGATCAGCTCACTGGGCAGGACTATTACAATAGGAACAGACGGAGGACTTTGCGGGATACCCGTGGCTCTGAAGCTCACTGAGACAAAACGATGTCAGTGTCGAGGTTGAAACGAATTTCAGCTGAAAGAGGAGAAGTGTAGCTTCATTTTGATGTATAAATCATATCTATGAATGAAAGCTTGAGGCTTTCATTGCAGTTTTTCTGCGATAAATTTTGGAATCTTTAGACGAAGCTCACGCTCTAACAGGCCACGTGACACGCTCTAAGAACAGAGAAATCCTCCAAACTTAGTGTTGCTTAAACAGTGATATCTGAAAAACTGTAGAAGACAGCAAAAAGCTGAACACATGTAAAAATAGTTAAGAGATCAGTGAATCTGTCAAAGCA
The DNA here is from genome assembly GCA_037902135.1 of Cetoscarus ocellatus. Taxonomy (NCBI): domain Eukaryota; kingdom Metazoa; phylum Chordata; class Actinopteri; order Labriformes; family Labridae; genus Cetoscarus; species Cetoscarus ocellatus. The sequence continues at coordinate 258,965 of JBAMNC010000118.1, read as the reverse complement.
AGAATGAAGTCTGTAGGTGGAAGGATGCCAAAGCTGTACAGCCTGAAAGTTCAAGCACTTTTCAGCAGAACTGCAAAAATCTCCCATTGACTTCAATGCAAAAAATCTGCCGAAAATGATTTTTACTGTAAAAACTGTAACAGTTACACATGTGAAAAATACAAGTGCAAATCTCATGAACATGCTGCACTGCTCAATTTTTTTCTGTGAAAATCTGTGCAAAATTGAAAGCTGTGAAAAGGTCCAAATAGTTGAGGGAAGAATAATAATAATAATAAGAAGAAGAATAAAGTCGGATAACAATATGTTGAAATGCTGACTCAGCATTTCAACATAATGATTTGAATCAATTTGACGTGATTTGATGAGTAACAATATAATATGATGTGAAGCAATATTATTTGATTTGATATGAATTTAGTGTTTTACAGAACGGTGTGATACGATCAAACGATGTAAGAAGTATGATTGGTAAGATATGATGCCATTTTATAAAGAGAGATATGATGCAAATCATTTGATATGATTTGATGGGCCACGATACGATATGATGTAGAGCGATAAGAGTTGATTCGATATACTTTAGTGTCATACAGAACTGTGTGATATGATGAAACATTGTAAGATGTGGATTGATAAGAAACAAAGATACGATGCCACTTGTAAAGAGAGATATGATGCAAGTCAATTTGATATGATTTTATAAGCCACGATATGATACAATGTAGGGCGATAAGGTTTGATTTGATACAATTAATTATTATACAGAACCGTGTGATGAAAGGATTTAAGATATTCAGTTGAATAAGATGCAATGCCATTTAATAAGACTAAATGATGCAAATCAAATTTAAATGATTTGATGAGTAACGATACGATATAACGTAGAGCGATATGTTTTGATTTGATATTAACTTAGTGTTATACGTAACTTTATGATATGATGAAACAATGTAAGATGTCGATTGATAAGAAAGAATGCCATTTATAAAGTATAAGATGCAAATCAATTTGACATGATTTGATGAGCCACGATACGTTAAAATGTAGAGCGATAAGATTTGATTCAATATAATTTAGTGTTATATGGAACCATGTGATATGATTAAACAATGTAACATTTGCAGTTGAATAAGATATGATGCCATTTAAAAAAAAGAAATGATGCGAATCAATTTAACATGATTTGATGAGTAATGATATGATATAACGTAGAGCGATATGATTTGATTCAATATAAGTAGGTGTTATAAGGGAACGAAACAATACTGTGTGGTATGATGATACAATACGATATGATACGATTTGATAAGATGCAATGCCATTTATTTGAGATGATATGATGCAATGTGATGTAAGATATGACACCATGTTACATTGAACACTGTGATACAATACAGTTCAATGATTTGATATGAAAAGATCTGATGACGTTATATGATACGATAAATAGAGAACGATATGATTAGATGGGAACTGAATGATAAATCAAAGAAAGAAAAATAAGCAGACTATGTTAAGCTGTCATTGGTTGTCAACTGCTGTTGTCCAATGAGTTTGTGTGGAGACCTGGATTGTGCTGAAGAAGGGCAATAAAAGTAAGTTTGATTGTTGGTTATTATTCTTATCTTTGAGTCTTATGATTTTTTTTTTAATTGAATAGTTGTTTATTCATCTTTTTCTGTTTCTTTGACGACGTATTGATGTTTTGCAGTGATAGTTTTGATTAACTCAGACTTTACCTTTAACGGGGATCGGTGATGCGAGGTTGATGCGTGATGACGTCATCGGGAAACGGGTTATCGACGAGGCTGAGGCTAATGAGAGAAAAGTTTGTTGTTGTTCTAAAGTAGGCATTTTTGGTCATCGCTCATGTGGCTGTGGGGTAGCCTGAAATCTTGTGAAGGACGGGAGAGATGATCGGTGTGTTGGCACATCGGCGGGGCTCGTCTGGGTGTGGTGTGCAGAAGAAGCTGGTATTCTGGTGACCAGTGAATGCGCTTGTGCCCGGTGGTGATGGGGGAGGAGGGGGGAATCCGCGTAACTGCGATGAGCTGATGGGACTTTATCATCCTTGGTTTTGAGGCTTCAGGAACATCATGGACATAACGAGGATTGATCGGATGGATGATGCTGGACTCACTTTTTTGATGACGGCTTTCGGACTCATTGGTGCACCTCACCGGCTCTGAAGCGGTGAGGTGCATTTCGGCTGAAGATTGCTTCCGAGCTGGTTGAAAGCGGGTATGGGTCTGTTCAAAAGTTGAGTGATGCCGATTTGACGAGTTGTTGTTTGAGTATGATGGCAATTTGCTTTTGAAATTTACACCAGAACTTTTGGGATTTTCCCCGCACCCCGCCATGCCTCGAGTTGGCGAAACAAAAGGAGGAAATGGTAAGGTCAGAATTTATAGGAACAAAAGGAAGAGGCGTGGTTGAGGTATGGTCCTGCTCCTGAAACTCTGCTTTAAGCTGCACTGTCTGAACCAAACTGAGGACATCTATGCATTTAAAACTCTTTGCCACCAATCTATAAGCTTATCCATACAATTGGGGACATTTAACACACTCACACATATTCTGTTTACGCCAAACTGGGGACATTCATGTAAATGAACACCTTTGCCACCAATAAATGAGCCAAGTGACTGGATCCTGCTGGTCTGACACAACCCCAGCTCTTACATCTCTAAAACACTGCAGCAAATTTCCTAACAGGTCTTCCTTGTAAGTGACCACATGTTGAGAATCTAAATGGATAGAGAACAGAGCTCTCTAAATGTCATCCTTATACATTACATTGATTTTAATATAATAATGTACTTGAAATATCCGATATTTAACTGTATTATCTAGGAGTATGAATAATGAATCAACACTTGGAACTGGTAGATACTCAATATAATGTTTTTTTTAGATAATGATCAATGGGGAAACAAAGAAAATTGGGCCTTATTCACAAATATCTTCCTAAGTTTTTTCTTAAATTTGTTGTTAGGAACATTCCTAAGAAAAGCCTACGTCAGATTCATGACGCGTTCTTAAACTACCAGGATTGTTCGCACCTGTGTTCCTATCTTGATGAATTCCACTGACTCATAAATTGCAAGCGCGTGCAGGTTTATCCTCATTAACATTGGTAAATGCCCCGCCAGTGCCCATAAAAGAGCATTACACTGCCAGGCCGTGTGCACAACATAAAGACGATAAGTAAATAATGCCTAACCGCAAGTTTAAAGGCCATGCAGCATCTCAGTCAAGGAGAAAGAAGAACTTTAGCAGTTCTGAAATCCAGGTACTTCTGCAGGAAGTCAAGGGGAAAAAAACGTTTTATTTTATAGTGTTAGTAGTGGATTTAAAGGAACAGGAAAACAAGAAGCATGGGATATTGTTGCTCATAAGTTGAACCCTGTGTCTGGGGAAGCACGCTCAACTGATGAAATAAAAAAAATGGTTTGATCTAAAATCTGAGGCAAAACAAAAAAACATGCCAAATATTAAGAGAGATGCTGACCACTGGAGGGGGACAGGCTTACCCTGAACCGTCGGAGCTGGACCAGCGCATAGGGGCAATTATTTCAGAGACCGCACTCTAAGGTGTGCCTTCTACAGAGGATTTAGACACAGGCCGGGGCCCCGTGTCAGTGGTTTCACCTCCTCAGTCCTCTCCTATCCCCAAATCAGAAGGTAAGCTTTTTTTTTCAAACCAATATAATGTGATGCTACTATGTAAAAGCTGTAGCTGTAAAACCACAAGAGGTGACGCATTTTTCTGTTCATGACTTAAAGTGTTACCTAAATGCTTAGTTTGTATTTAAACATTTGCTTTTGCTTTATGGACCAAACTCTGCTTAATAGAAAATTAATGGTCAGTTAAATGTTTTAAATTTTAATCATTTATTTGCAAATGAAGTCCCTCTGATAGAACCACCCTCTGAGGCAGAGCCTGGCGCCTCGCCACCTGTACAATCCTGCAGCAGTGCCTCCATGCGTGCGCCCAGGACTTGGTCAGCTCGCTCACGTCTGATCTCAGATGCAGTCCTGGACAATCAGGATAGAGTTGCCCAAACTCTTTCACAGATAGCCTCAACACTGGCTACAATCTCGGACACTCTAAAAGAAATTAATACTAATTTGAAAAAGTATACAGTGAAACCTGTCTTATCGTGTTTTCTTCTCTTACAACCATAAGATATAAATAATCACACTGAAATTTAATTTCAAGTCTTTATTTAAGCTACAAGCGATCAATTAACTGCCGCCGAAGTTGGACAGCAAGTCTGTTGTCTGGTCTAAGGAGTGGCTCAGGTTGTGCGTCTTCTGGTGGTTGTGGAGGCTGAGGGTGAGCTGGGACACCATGTTTTATGGCTATGTTGTGCAAGACACAGCAGGCCATGGTTATCCTACAAAGACTCCCACAGGTTATAAGGCTTAATTTTTTTAATCAAATGTGGCTGAGGTGGCCTATTCACCATGAAAAAAAGAATAAAACAATTTCTCTGCTGTTCTTTTTATACACACCTTCTCTGGTTTGTAAAGTAGCTTGCCACCTGCTGTGTCCAAACACATCCAGCGTCCTTTTAAGATGCCAATGGTATGGTTGATGGTACAGCGAGTGCGTGCATGCCGGTGATTGAATGATTTCTCCTGGTGAGTCCTGGGGTTGGTGAGTGGTGTCATTAACCAGGGAGCCAGGGCATATCCTCTATCTCTTAATAAAATAAGTCATAATAATAGAAGCACAATGTTGTTGGAAAATATAATTAATTAATTATGCTACCAATGACCCACACATCTCCGGCAGCTCCTTGCTCCAGGCGCATACCGACAGAGCTGTTCTGTAAAATATAAGAATCATGTGCACTGCCTGGGAAGCAGGAGACCACATTCAGAAGGTGGCTCTGGAAGTCGCAGATGACTTGTACATTGATGGAGTGGTATTGCTTAGGGTTGAGGTATGGGAATGGATCTGGAGATGGTGCCTTAATGCGCACGTGTGTGCAGTCTATTGTGCCGATGGTGTTGGGTAGACCAGCACTAGAATAGAATCCTGTCTTGAGTGGGACCTGCTCTTCTGCTGTATAGGGGAATTTTATACATTGTGTGGCCGGTCGATTGATTCCTTCCAAAGCATGCGGGAAAGCGCGGCTGATGGATGACTGAGATATACCCACTCTGTCTCCTATCTCCCTCTGAAATGTCCCGGTGGCTAAAAAGCCCAAGGTGGAGAGCACCTGCACCTGCGGTGGTACAGGATTAAACCTTCTGGTTTGGCTCTGCATTGCTGGCTCCAAATTATTACAAAATTCGATGAACACAGGTCTTGGAAGTCTAAATCGTCCTATCGGATACTCATCACTCTCTGAAAACAGATCTGCGTGGTCTCAGAACATGCGTTCCCTGCGCAGAGCGCGATCTGCCATGTTTTCCAGTAGCAGCAAATATGCCATTGTGATCCTCAGTGGGATCTCACCTGGGGCCTTTAAATAGAGTGACCAATCTGATAATTGGATGGCGTGCATGGTTCCAATTAACATAATAGATGTGAATTTCCATGTTAGTGTTGTGCCAAGATGATTGGTAAAATAATGAAAATAAATTATTAAAAAACAGAAAAAAATGATAGAATAAAGATTTTAATTTAAATCCCAGCTTGCACAACTGTAGAATTTAAATAAACACAATAATTAGTTACTTTGCACAAGAATTTCAGCGGTCAAATGTGTGTAAGTGTACTCTTGAGAATGCGTAGATTTTGTTCTTACCTAAGAACAAATCCCAGATAAGAAAACACTGGTGAATGTCAGAATCTTTGTGAAGCGTGTAAGTGCGTAAGTGGGCTTTAAGAAAAAATTTCTTCTTAAGAATGGTTGGCGAATGAGGCCCATTGATTGTAACATTCCCACCTTTAATGAATTCTAATTACAAACAGCAGCAGTAAAGGCATATCTAGCATTACTTATCGCCAACATTTCCCTTTATCAAAGAGATATGCTGCGTCAGTCTCACTGTAGGTCTTGGCGACAGGAGGACTGTCTGCAGTAAAAAGTTTCCCCCTGTACTCTAATAAAAAATCTCCTTTGCTGAAAGATATGGAAGCAAAAACACCTCGTCCTGTGAGAGAAAACGAAAAACAAGCATCAATCAGACTAATGTCACTTCTTTAAAACTGAAGCTCATATTTAAGTAGAATCAGTGGTGCAACTACCTATTTTTTGAGGGGTATGTAGACCCAACACAGGCGCCCCCCCCTCCCTCCTGACTCCTGACTAGCCTTTGCAGGCAGAGGGCTAAACCATCCACATTAGGAATAATTAATGTCTTTAGCAGGTATATAATTCCCTGTATTTCATGTCAACACCTTTACAAAAGCTCTGGTGCTCTACAGTCACCTGAGTCCCTGAAAGTTACCTGTCAGTTTGCGCACCTTTGAGCCAACCATGACTCAAGACAAATTTTACCTAGCAGGCAGAGGGCTAAATCAGCAACATTAGGAATAATTAATGTCTTTAGCAGGTTTGTAATTCACTGTATTTCATGTTAACACCTTTACAAAAGTTCCGATGCACTTCAGTCACCTGAGTCCCCTAAAGTTACCTGTCAGACTTTTTCCCTAGTGTGTGTGACGCTTTTGGATCGATCTGTGCCACTTTTGGATCGAACTAACTATACGGAGGGGGTAATTTTGAGGTATGATATATATAATAATAGTAGAACAAACATTGACTTATAATAGTGTTTATTATCACCACATATGAAAATTTAACTCATTTAAAAACACTTATGTAGGACCATTAAAAAATTACATCAGAAAAATATCTAGAGGGACTGTCATCATTGACTTTGAAGTCCACGCCATGTAGGGCATACCAATCATGTGCGTGCTTAGTGTTGGCCTAATTAGAGAGCTAACTTTCTCCCAGGACTGTAATTTTAACTTTAAATGAACCTTTGGACTTATTATTTAAAAAAAGACCTGCACCTTCACAATTAATATCTATCCTTGGAGCATAAAAAAGAGACTTTTAAAAGGCTTTTCTGATCTAGCAATAACAAGTGATACCAGCAGTAGACTTTTCAAGTTTTCCAGACCTGATATCATCCAAAAGTAAGTTATTATAAATGTATTTATCAGTTTTCATTTATTTTTAACTAATTGTAAAAATGATAAGGCCACCGTTCCCTGTTATATTATGATATCTGCTGCTGTCAGTGTTTTTTGAAGGTTTTTCTGTCAATATGACTGGCCACCATGCCAGTCTGCTGCTGCTCTGTAAATGGACTAAGTTACTGAACTCTTAGCATGACGGCTGTCTTTACACATACAGCTGAATACATATGTAATAACTGGCCGCTGTGCCAGTCTAATAATATTATTTATGATCATTGTTGCTCATTTGTGGTGCTGAGAGTGAAAAAGTCCTGATAGCTGTTGAAGGTTCTGAGGTCTGTGTTGTGTTCCTGGCTGAAAAGATGTGTGTTTCCCTGAGATGCTGTTGTTGTTGTTGTTTTTGTTGTTGGTTTTGTGGTGATGGTTGGGGGCTGTCTTCAGCCTGTTGTCACTGTGACCTGATGAAGTGAGACAGTTTGTGAAATGATGTGACTGATCTGAAGGAGGATTTACATTTTTCCTATGAAATCAACTGCTCCTTCAATTGTACCTTCCTTTTGCTGTTTTCTTGATGAATTTTTGCTAAGGCTTGACATAGAAAATGACAACATATATGTATGTGTGTGTTAATATACAGTATTTATAAATACAAGATATTTTTCTGGGCCCACACAGGAGGTACAAAGTCCACTGTGGACTTTGTACAGAACGTGACATTATTATCTACACCTATGTTTGCCCAGTTTTGATGCTATACATGTTACAGCGTAAAGTTTATTCACTAAGATTAACATTAACATTTTGTTATCTCACAAACTAACTTTAGCTCCTAGAATTAGCAGGTTCAGAGCATAGATAAACTTAAAGTCCATCAGCACAAACACAAGTTTGCTGTAGATAAAATATTCTTGTGTTTAATGTGATCAGAGAACCATGGAGGTCCACGTTTAGTTTCAAGAAAGTTTTCAGTAAGCCTAACCATAAATGTTCAGTCTCACAATTTAATCTGATCTTTCACTTATTAAACCAATGTATTGAACCCATGGTTGATGAACTTCATCAAGCTAATTCAGAAGGTAATTATTTCAAACTTATCTTTTGGAGTTCACTATCCCACATCGAGGGAGATCAGGCTCTGGGTACAGTAGAGGAAGAGCGGTGTACGTCTGAGCTCCAGAAAACTCTGATTTCAGGATTTTCCAACGTCAGAGTTCTTACTCAGAAACTTGGAGAAAAAATATTCCCGAATTTGTTTAGAATCAGTCATCTGACATCACACAATGATGGCCTGCTTTGATTTTGAATTGCTCTTTCACATTAGTAAGACATGTTCTTTAAGATAACTGATAATCAACCAACTTGACTGTGGATTTGGCTGACTTGATTTTCTCTGTTGTATGTTAAACTTAATAGTTCTGGGGGTAGGATTTATTTGTGATTGACACTAATGTTAGCATACTATTTGTGTACAGTTAGAGAATGAATTATGTTTGCAAGTTTAACAGGGACATAAAATAAAATGAGTTATGGCAGCTGTTCTATATGTAGTTTTCTCTCCACCTTTTCATTTCAAACATGCTAACGTCAAATAATAAACAAATGAAAAAAATTAAAATAAATGATTAAATCAAGATTCAGTTCCTTAATTTAAAAACACTTGGACATTCTAAGGAATATATTTTGCCACAAATCTCCCAGTACCTTACTATGAGAGATACAAAACATGATGCATGATGTAGTAACATACACTTCCACTCGGGGCAGTGTGCAAAATTACACACAGACTGGGGACACAAACACACACACACACACACACGCACATACCCACACACACCCATGCACACACACTCTGGTCCAACACCTGTGTTGACAGTTGTTCAGTTGCCCGTACTAGTGCCAAACAACTTAAATGGTTTCAAAGCAAATATCCTTGATTACTTTGATCCAAAGTACTTAGGGCTCTAATTTCGTAGACCAGGCGCAGGCGGGGCGCACCTGCCCTGCGCCACGCCTGCGCCACGCCTGCGCCACGCCAACGGGGTGTGTCCAGGGCATTTTGCAAGTTTCGTGCATGGCGCAGGCTGGCGCAGGGAGGCGCACCCACACCATCGTCTCTCCCACCGGCGCAAATGGCAGAGAGGGAGGAGAGTAGGTGTGAGTGGGTTTAACACAGCCGAGTGTAATCTTCACCAATCACATGAACCCCTCTCCTCACCTTTAAATGCGCCGCGGGCGAGGCGCAGTGACAATCTCACCTCGGTGGCGAAGATGGTCAGAGTGGCTGTCAGTTTTGCAGCAACTGGGAGAGCGCAGGGGCCACCAGGTCTCCGATGCGCGTCACCATGTGGACCACCTCGTGGACCACCTCGTGGGACAGATGTAATCTGTTCCTGTGTCATAATAGAGTACAAATTAAGTGATAATTAAATTTAAACACAGCAGCAGGCTAATCCATTCATCATGCTTGTGATCCACCTGCATTCCTGGTCTGTCATCGCCACATAGCATCGCCTTAGGTGAAAATATATCTCCTCCTCATCCTCCTTGCAATAACGTACTCCATCATTTTAGATCACGTTACGAATAAAGATTAAAACAGAGAAATATGAGCAATCACAGGTAAATCATTAAGACACCGAGTGACTTACATTTATTCAGCGAGCGTCTCTCTCTTTTTTCTTTTCTTTTGAATTTCATGAGATGAGAGAAACCGGATACTCCGTATCGGATGATGTGGCTGTTTGTGGTTGGCTGAGAGATATGAACTTGTTAGTCATGGCAAACGTCTCTGATCTGACATTAAATGTGACGGGACAATTAATATAGATACAAATGTATATGCTGGTTCAGACGGTTACATTAAATAGTGGTTGCTGTGATTGTTTATTGCATTGAAATGTGCATGACACTCTGGATACCTGCCTGTGAGGTTTTGGTGATGTGTGGGCACTGTGCGCCTGTCAGCCAAATTACCACTGCACGGGGTGAACCTCGCCTGCGCCGAGAATAGACCAGGTTGGAGCTGGCGAGCTTTGAGCGCACCTTCCGCGCTGCTTTTTGGCACGAAATTGTCACTGCGCCAAGCTGTATTTTTCGACACCTCCCCCTGGTGCGCCGTCACACCCATCTCGGCGCAGCCAGTCTACCAAATTGCCAGTTGGCTGCGCATGGCGGTGCGCCAAGCAAAATTACCACTGCGCAGGGTGTGCCAGGCTGCGCCACCCTGCGCCACCCTGAGTTGCGCCAGGAAATTAGAGCCCTGAGTGTACCATGTGTAATCTGATGATTTCTTATCATCAAAATGATCCAAAAATGTTTTTGGACTTGCTTTTAAGTGTATAAGATGAAGTCAATGAGGAAAACAGGCCACTAAAAGCATATAGAAGTGCAAAACCTGTAATATTCACCAGAACATCAGTTAATTAAACAATCTAAAACAAGACATAGTGATAACGGTGATTAATACAGTTTTTTATGGTTGTTTTAGTTGTTGCAATAATTATTTGGATATATCTGGATATTAATTATCAATCAATCAATCAGTCAAACTTTATTTATGCAGCACTTTTCATACAAAAATTTGTAGCACAAAGTGCTTCACATAAGAAATAAAATAAAATAATGACATAAAAAGTAGAAAATTGTGTACAATGAAAATAAAAGACCCCATCCACCCTCACAATTCACATGTAACACATACACTAAATTAATCAGACACACAAAGCCATAAAAAAAAAATTCTAAACAGAAAACAGAATTAAAAGACTGAGGAAGACTGAGGAAATGTTATCTTTAATTAAAAATGAGGAAACACAGGAGCTAATACTTAAACTATAATTAAAAATCATAAGAAATTAGATAAAAATACTATAGAGAAAGAAAGATAAATAATTAAAAATCAATTAAAATAATAAAATTTAAGTAAGTAATATGGTAAAATGAGATTACCTAAAACCCGATGTGTAATAAAATCAGCTAAAGGTAAAAAGAAAAACAGTTAACAGAGAATAAAATACCAAGTAGTAAATATGAACTGTAAAGGCCACTACCTGAGGACCTAAGGTCATGGCTCATGGGGTAAAAGCAAATTGGATAAATATGAAGAACCAAGACCATTAAGAGATTCATAAACTAATAAAAGAACCTTAAAATCAATTCTGAAAGATACAGGAAGCCAACGCAGACACTTTAAAATCGTGGTGATGTGGGCTCTCTTTCTGGTCTTAGTCAGCATGCATGCAGCTGAATTTTGGAGCTGTGAAATATTCTTTTTTAGGAGACCAGAAAGAAGAGCATTACAATAATCAACCCTACAGGTAATAAAAGCATAGAGTCTCTGCATTGACCTGAGAGAGAAACTGGCACACTCTAGAGATGTTCTTTTAATGATAAAATGATTTTTTTGTAACATCTCTGATGTGCAGGTCAAAGCTGAGGTCTGTTTTAAATATCACATCAAGATTTCTGACCTGGTGACACGGTTTAAAAGACAGTGCTTGGAGTTTGCTATTAAGTTTCTCTCTCTGAGGACCTGTACCGATGACTTAAACCTGAGTTTTGTCCTGGCTGAGCTGAAGAAAGTTGTCTGCCATCCAGGACTTGACATCTAAAATACAATTAAAAAGGGCATCGATGGGCCCTGTGTCATCAGGAGACACGGGGATGTAAAGCTGCGTGTCATCAGCATAGCTTTGAAGGTTGATGCCGTGTCTCCTGATGACATCCCCTCAAGGAAACATATAAATATTATAAAGTGTAGGACCTCAAATTGAACCCTGGGGGATGCCACAATTAACATTGTAGTATCCTGGCATTCCCCCCATGTTCACATTAAACTTTCTTTCTGTCAGATAAGATATAAACCAACTAACACAGTGCCAGATATCAGTGGTGGCTGGTGCTAAAAATTTTAAGGGGGGCACAGCCTTGGAGGACACAAACCAAAGAAGCTCTTCATACTACAATGAAAAAAAAACTAAAGACAAAACATCATCACAATGCAACCTACTTTGAACAATGCACTATTTGAACAGAAACTTTGCCCTCCTTTCCTTCTGGACTGCAAATTTCTCAGTGACCCTCTGACTGAAGTCCATCATATCCGTCACCAGGAGGACCAAGTGGATTAATTTTATTTTTGAAGGGAATGAGCAGCTACAGTCGGCTAAAACCTGTATGTGTGTGTCAGTCACTTCACGTCCGACTGCTTCTTCAGCTTCAATCAGTTCAACTCAGGACTGGGAACTAGACTTTTCCTGAATCCAGGCTCAGCACCAACTGTCTGCCACCAAACCACGGACCATGGAAATGTGAGTATTTTAATGCTGTGTGGTATTTATTTAGCTTATTGCTACAGGCTAATGCTAACAGCACAGGGAAGTGGACCAGATGTAAGAGCTCAGTATTTTCTTCAGTGTTAAAGTTAAACACTGAAAGCCTGCAGTGTAAACTTAGATGTATGGATATTCCTACATTAGTCAAGAGGAGTTTAACAGTTGGAGGAATATAATTATTCCTCATACACCCCCTCCTCTGCCCCTCCCTCAGTGTTAGCTTTAGGAGGCTAAGTTTAGCCTGCGGTTAGCCTGTTGTTTTAGCCTGTAATGTTTGGAGGAAACGATCTTTGCTGTTTTCTATCCATCAGGACTTTACAGTCGTGTTTGTTCAGGACTGTAATGTGAAGTCCCTGTTGTGTGTTACTGTGCTGTCTGCTGTTAAATGTATAGAGATCTGAGTACGAGGCAAACTGCTCTGCTCTCACTGAAGCATGTAATCAGTAAATTATCTCCGATGGTCTCAAAACTCATTTTTGTGTCAAAACTGTGGACGAGGGAAACGATTGGTGAGGGCTGTGTTTCTTTGGTCATGTAAACATCAATACTAACAACAGAGGAAACTATATAACATGTAACGCTAATGTCGGCTCAAATCAGTGTATCTGCAGATGTCATCGTCGTCACCAGCGTTTGTGGCCACAGTGTCGTTTTGACCACATTAATTTAATCTGATTTTTGTAAGTTTAAAGACTCAGAAATGCCCCCAGGATGCTGTCATACGAGCTGTGTGACTGTGTGGAGTTTAGCTGTGAGGAAAAGTTACAGCCACATAACACTACAGCACGTTAGTATGTTAGGAGGAACTGAGGCAGTCAAATAAGATCTGTGAGATGATTATCCTCCTGATTTATTTACCAAAAACATATAGGCATAGACATTTGGTTATGTATCACTTAATGAGACATTTGTAAGTGAAAACACACTAACCCCTGAAAGCCTGTTGTATCATATTTGATATACTTTATGATACCTCTGTCTGATCAATATGATCAACAAATATCTAAAAAAAAACATATGAATACAAGCAGTTACATGTTACATGTTATGTTAATAAGTAAAGAACAAAAAGATAAACTGTAAAAATGTAAGATGGAGGAAACAGTGAGGTACTTTTCCTGATTATAAATAATTTGGTTGCATCTTCTATATGGCACAAATTAGCTTGTATGGAACCCCCTGCCGGTCTCCTACAGAAAGTGCAGTCCATAATGTTAAATTTCTTTTGGGACAAGCGGCATTGGGTCCCACAGAGTGTGCTGTATCTTCCTAAAGAAGAGGGGGGTCAGGGACTGGTACACCTGGAGAGCAGAATGTTGGCTTTTAGGTTGCAATTTATTCAGAGGTACCTCACTGGATCTGGTGATGTTGTGTGGAAACCTGTTACCAGCACTATTTTAAAAAGCATCGCAGGCATGGGTTTGGATGCATCGTTGTTTTTAATGGACTGAGATTCCATTTAAGTAACCTGCCTCCCTTCTACCATGGACTTTTTAAAGCCTGGGCTCTTTTTAAATGGACTAGACTGCAACCCTCATCTTCTTTGTTCTGGCTCCTGGAGGAGCCTTTAGTCCATAAAGCAAGACTAGATATACAGGACAACAGCAGGCTGGGGCTCACCCAGCGCCTGGTGTCAGCTGGGACAGTGAAACTGAGACATATTGTTGACATCGCAGGCCTGGGATTCCATAATACAGAGGCGGTGTCATCTGCACTAAGACTAAAGTCAAAACGGAAAACAAGGGATTTAGTAATTGCATGGATGAAGAGGCTGACGAGTGAGGAGCTGGAGATGCTGAGGGACTACTATAATGGAACAGAGACTCCTGATGACAACAACCCTTTCCTGAACTGGGTCTTACTATAGACTGGACTGATCTAAGGAGACCATTGCTGGGTCAGCCATCTACTGCTGCTGACCTCTACATGTTGAGGGGGAAAACCCTCTATAGGAACTGCGTCATGGCCTTGAATAAGACCAAACTGAGTGAGAGGACAGACACGGTGTGGAAACAGAGGCTGAACGTGACTGAGGACATAAAACCAGTCTGGAGGGTGTTCTATAAAGCACCATTTAAACAAAAGGACAGGGGACCTGCAGTGGAGAATACTGCAGGGGGCGCTGCCTGTGAACTGTTTTGTCTCCCAAATCAACCCTGTGGTGTCCAGTGCATGTCCATTCTGTGAAGAACCAGAGACTGTTTCTCATTGCTTCCTGGACTGTAAAAGACTGGTTGCTTTATTTAACAGACTAAAAAGTGTTCTTGAAAACTGTGGTGAGCCCTGGTCTGAAACTGCCTTTATCTTTGGTGCAGGATATGATAGGAAGCATTCAAGAAAGTGGCAGCTATTGAATTTTATTGTGGGACAAGCCAAACTTTCCATATACAAAAGCAGGAAAAATGCCATCAATGGTGTTGAGGGGGAAGAGTTGCTTCAAATTTTTGTGTCCTTGGTCAGAGCCAGGGTCACTGTGGACTTCAGGTTTTATTCTTTCATGAGGAATCTGGATGAATTTGTGTCTCAGTGGTGTTGTACTTCAGCTGTTTGCTCTGTTGTTGATGAGAAGCTGTGCTTCAATCCTATTTTTATGAAAGCCTGAGAATATTTAAATACTGATATTCATAAATTAACAGATGTAATATTGTACACTGAAAATATTTATTTGTAAATAAAGTCGTGTTAAAAATCAAAAATCTCTATCACTTGCACCATCTTACTGAGGCTGGCGCAGCTAAGGCAGCCGGATGGTAAGGGAAGTGGAGCAATGTTTACCGCAAATACCTCGAGATCGAGGTAGCAGACCATTAAAAAACACAAACAGGCTTAAACTATGAAGTGAAACAACTATAGTCAAAAATGTGCACAGTAGAAAAGCACCCTTAGAACATACAAAAACATAGTTTAATGACAGCTTGTGTACCGGCGATCTGGTGGGCTGCTACGACACTGACGAATATTAAAGAAATTCATATTCATATGATAACTAAACTTGCAGTCGTTTAGATTTTGGACACCACTGAGTTTTCCTCGGAAATATTCTTATGTGATATCTAATAGATTGATTATTAATTATTAGTCCTTATGGTCATTGAAGCTAAACCTTTAAACTGAATCAATATCATGAATCTGAGTGAAAGTCCTCTTTACAGGGATATCAGACCTTCTGAACAGACCCAGCAGACAGAACTTTAAATTTAAGAAGGGTTTATTAAAGATTTATATGACAAAAACTTAAGAAAGAATAAATAGCAGAGTCAGAATAATCAATGATGCTTGGAATAAGGAAAGAAGTTATGAACACTGAACAGATATATTTAAGTATATTGAGTGTTTATTAAGGACTAACTAAATGAGCTAAACTAATTTAGAAAAGTCAAATCAGGAGTAGTTGATTAATTGCGAAAAGACCAAGACACTCAAAGCCCGTCTAGAGGAAAAGTTCAGAACTACAGAATCCTACTCTAATGGAGTTCAAGTCAGGTCCTCTCTAGTCTGGGAGCTACTGGGCTTGATGGACTTTAGGTCCGGAGTGGTATCAAAGGGGGCGATGGCCACGAACTTGGCTCGGTGCCGTGGATCCAATGAGGAGGTGTCCCAGCAAGTCATGGTCCCGTAGTAGTTTAATGGGAGATGTGACGTCTTAGGCTGGACTTCTGCCGGTTTCGTCATTGGATGAAATGGGAACTTGGAGGTCTTGATTAGCAGAAAAAGTCAATGTCAATGAACTAAAAGTCTTTCCCAAAAAAACACTTTGTTCTCCAATCACTTCTTAGTAACTTTTAACATCTTCTAAGAAGATTTTGCATTTTGTAACAAAATTGTGAAGAGAAGAAATCTGTCCAATGGTGCTGTGGCTAAATTTAAAGAGGCCATTCCTGCTGCCTTAAATTCAGTACATTGGCCAATTTATAACTGTGATATTAGCTATAGCCCCTCTCAGCTGGATCAGCTTGTTGAAAGCTCTGCCAGTCTTCTAAGATCCACTTTGGACTCAACTGCCCCACTGAGACAAAAAACTATTAAACGTCAGAGGACAGCTCTTTGGTTTACTTCTGAAACTCGTGAACTTAAACAAGCATCCCGTGAATTAGAGAGAATGTGGCGATCCTATTAAAGGGAGGAGTCATGTAAAACAACCCTAGGTACCTTTTCAGCACTGTAGCAAGGCTGACACAGAGTCAGAGCTCTATTGAGCCTGTGATTCCTCGAGCTCTCAGCTGTGAGCACTTTATGAGCTTTTTTACTGATAAAATTCTTAAAATTAGAGATAAAATTAGCAACTTCCTGCTTTCACCCAAACCTGCCATGACTAAATGTACTTAGACTTGACTAGTTAGACTTGACTTAGACTGTTTTTCTATAATTAGCCTTCAGGAGCTAAATTCTCTTGTCTCTTCCAAACCATCAACCTGCCTTTTAGACCTGATCCCAACTAAACTGTTCAAGGAGGTCTTTTCCTTAGTTTGTCCATTCTTGCTGGAGACAATAAATATATCTCTATCAACAGGCTACGTGCCACAGTCTTTTAAAGTAGCTGTAATCAAACCTCTCCTTAAAAAACCTAACCTCGATTCAGGAACATTAGCTAACTACAGGCCTATATCAAACCTTCCATTTACTTCAAAGATCCTGGAGAAAGTCGTGGCTAATCAGCTATGTGACTTCCTTCAAGACAACAGCGTGTTTGAGGGCTTTCAGTCAGGATTTAGAGGTTATCACAGCACAGAGACTGCTCTAGTTAAAGTAACTAACGATCTACTCTCAGCCTCAGATGAGGGACTTGTACTTGTTGTTAGATCTTAGTGTTGCTTTTGACACCATTGATCATGATGTTCTTATACAGAGATTAGAGGTATTACTTGGGATAACAGGGACTGCTCTAAATTGGTTTAGGTCCTACTTATCTGATAGATACCAGTTTGTACACTTGAAATATAAGTCTCCTGTGTACACTAAAGAAAGTTACAGAGTTCCTCAAGGCTCTGTGCTAGGTCCAGTTGTCTTCTCCAAATATATGCTTCCCCTCGGTGATATCATCATCCTTTTCTAGTGACTAAACTGCCCTAGATGGCATTAGCCTGGCACCAAGCACAACTATTAGAAATCTTAAGGTTCTATTTGATCAGGATTTATCCTTTAACTTTCACATGATGCAAATTTCAAGAACAGCCTATTTTCATCTTTGTAACATTGCTAAAATCTGGCCTATCCTGTCTCAGAGCGATACTGAAAAGCTAGTCCATGCTTTTGTTTCCTCTAGACTGGACTACTGTAATTCTCTTCTTTCAGGCTGTCCCAGTAAGTCGCTTAAGACGCTTCAGCTGGTTCAAAATGCTGCAGCACGTGTGCTGACTAGAACTAGGAGAAGAGACCACAATACTCCTGTGTTAGCTTCTCTGCATTGGCTTCAATAAAATATAGAATAGAATTCAAGATTCTCACCTACAAAGCTCTCAGTGGACAGGCACCAATTTATCTCAAAGAGCTTGTAGTGCCGTACAACCCCTCTAGAACATTACGCTCCCAAAATGCTGGCCTGCTCGTGGTTCCATCAGTCTCTAGAAGTAGTCTGGGAGGTAGAGCCTTCAGTTATCAGGCTTCTCTTCTCTGGAACCATTTACCGACCACGGTTCAGGAGGCAGACACCCTCTCTACCTTTAAGGTTAGACTTAACACATTCCTCTTTGATAAAGCTTTCAGTTAGGGACCAGCTCATAGTCCATAGTTTAGACACATAGTTAAGATGCAATAGGCTTAGACTGCCGGGGGGATCTGGCACACTGGGCTCTATCCCTCTCTCTCTCACACTCTCTCTCCATATCTGCCTCTGCCCCTTTCTGTTTGCTCCTGTACTCGTCTCTGGCTCTTGTCTTTTAGGTGTCCTGGGATCCTTGGTGGAGACTGCCTGCTGCTGTGGAGTCACGAAGCCTTAATAACTACAATTACAGACATAACACATATCTGGCCATCTCATTCCAGTTCATAATCATTATAGCTGTTAATGTAGATATTAACATGATCTTTCTATCCATGGTTGATACATCTATAGTAACTATCTTTAACACCATATAGGCATGAAGTCCCTCTTGAAAATGGGATGTCACATCTCAAGAGGCCTACTTTTAATACATTTATACTTACCAGAGACAAATATGGTAGGGACGCATTTGTGGTCTGGGCATCCATGAGTGTGTCACTACCATAAATGCTTATTTTCAGTACGACTATTATTGATTATGCTTCTATAAAATTATCATCACGGTCATACAGACATGAGGACCCTCCTGAAAACAAGATGTAGCATCACAAGAGGCTAACCTCTAATAAATTTGTTTTTAGCAGAAACAAATTTGACGATGACAGGTCTATGATTGATCCATTGATCTGTCACTAGCTTGTATATATATGTATATGTGTATTTTATATATGTATATATGTATCTATGCATATATGTGTATCCATAAAATGAAGAGTTTGTCTTTAGCCTGCTCTATTGTGAAATGTCTTGAGATAACACTTGTTATGAATTGGCGCTATAGATTGAAATAAAGATTGATTGATTGATTGATTGATTGAGATTGATTGTTTTGGACAAAAGCGTCTGCTAAATGACATTGTAAAATGTTGTCCAGCTGTCTATGAAGCCCACATCATTAGGTGGGCTTCACCTTGACAGCAAGTAGTTATATGAGGACATGTCATTAGTCATTAGTGCCACCATGAGAGACTATCCAACTATACGGCTGTAACATTATCTCCTTATAAGAGTCCAAGTCCTCCAAGCAGAGGTCAGAATGGTGCTCTGGGCCAGACCTTTCAGTCCAAACAGGTGCAAACCAGAGAGCAACACTGAAGATCTGCCAGGCAAACCGCTTCAGGGGCCAAATTAAGATGGTCTGGGTTGTATTAGTCAGCACAGAAAAAAGGGACCATGTGAAGCAACTCCTATCAAGATGGATGGATCTGAGAAAGGGAGTAACACCTGAATAGAGGAGGAACCAAAAGACATCAAAAACCCTGCCACAATCCGGTTGGCCTTATTTTAGTATCTGATGTGACCCCTCAGGAACCAAAACCAGGGGGTCAACATGGAGGTGTCCAGTCAGAGACCATCAGCAGCTCTCTGGGCAGTTTCTGTCTGAGGTGAGTGTAAAGGTCATGTTTGTTTTCTTAATTAAACATCACACCTGGTATCAGGTCCTTAAAATCAGTTTGGATAGAGCGTTGTTCTCAGTGGACAAACAGCAGAGAGGTGAATCCCTGCCAACACCTTCATCTAAAGGTCATGTTTGTTCAGTATTTCCTTAATTATCTTAGGAGACAAGAATGATAAATAGCTGCTACACCACCACCACGGCCTGTGTCTCGTGGTATATGAGTTTTTAAATGACTGGGAGGAGTGGATTCATTTATTTTCCTCCTGGCACAGCCACGGTTCAGTTAAACAGAATAAATCAATGTGATTTTCTGATATAAGGTCATTCACTGGATCTCAGTGATCTAATATTTAAGAGATCACATTTAATTATCTGATATTTTGGTGTTTCTACATTTGATGTTTTAATTTTAATCAGATTTCTATGGTTGACACCTCTTTTATTTGGTTTTGTGTTAACAGGAGGTTTGGGTCAGGGGACAGACACAGTCTCTATGGAATAATATTCATCACTATCACAACAGTCATAGCAGTTATAACAGTGATGAACACAACTGTCATAACAGTGAGTGGAAACTCTCCAAAAGCAAGCACAGAGGAGCGTGGAGGACTGCAGCTCTGCATCATGGTCTCATCTCCGAGAGGTCATAGGTCAGACTCTGCCATGTTTTTAGATAAGAGAGATGCACCAGCCAAAGTAGGATGGATGCCATCTCTTCCTATCAGACCAGGTTTTCCCCAGAAGGATGTCCAATTATCAATGAAGCCCACATCGTTTGCTGGACACCACCTCGATAGCCAGCGGTTGAATGATGACATGTCATCACTGGTTAGATTTGGTCAGGGGCCAGAGAAAATTACGGAGTCCGACATTGTTTTGGCAAATGCACACACTGATTCCACATTAACTTTGGTCACTTCCAACGGGCGACATCGAGAGTCATTTGTGCCAACATGGAGGACTATTCTATCAAACTTACTTCTTGCTATCAACTTTAAATTTGACTCTATGTCGCCCGCTCTGTCCCCTGGGATACACCTAACTATGCCCGCTTGTAACAATTTACCTGTTCTTTCCAAGGAGATGAAAGCTACAACGAACTTCAGGTCATGGGAGGATCCTATCACATCAGCAGGGTGAAATAATGCCATACAAAATGATGCTTTTGACCTCAAAAACCGGCTTTTAATTCACAACGCCAGGTAACAATGAAAGCCAATAATAAACACCACCCCACGCTCGAGTGCATCCTCCATTTTACACACCGTCCACAGCATAGTTAGCCCAAGTGTCCTTCTAACAAAAAAACAAATCCCCACACACCTTCCCATAAAGTCCCCAAAGTTTACGCTCACACGGCAAGCAAAGAGCCGTTTTAACAGTTTGTAGGGTGTTGCAGCTTGTTTTCACAGCACCACGCACGTCGGTCTGCCTGGAGATGATCCATGTACCCAGCAGCTTCCACGGAGGGTATAAATCCACAAACGCATGGAAAACACTTTATAATACCAAAGACATAGATATATTCCACAAAGTTTTCTCTGCAGCCTTGTCAGCACTGGCATGGGTCCAAGTCGGCGTGTGATGTCACTACCACTCCGCACGCGCGGGTCCTGACCTCATTAAATAGCCGTGTCCATGGAGATTGGTTCAAAACAGGCTATAAATCCATAAACAATATCAAACAGCATGGACCAGGTTTACACACAAAAAATGGCAATAGATAAGTTTCACCCCTGCTGAGTGAAACAGGGCTCTGCATGGACCTAAGTGGTCTCTACAGGCTCACTTCACTACCTTCACATTTCTGACAATGGAGTCACCAATTAGAGTCACCAGAGTTTGTTCCCTGGCGGGTGTGTCGCCATCACCAAGGGGAGAAAACCTGTTCAAAACGTGAATTGCATGGTGGGGTACTGAGAGGGTCTTCAACATACAGCCATGCTTGCCATGGACAGTGACCCAGTCATTACAAGCCGGGGGAAAAGCTAAGCTAAAGCTAGCGCAGCCCATACCGGCTACATCCTGCTGGTTAGCTACGGCTGCATAAGAGGTGCGGAGCCACTTCTCCAGATCGGTGACCCTCGAATGGAGTTAGAATAATGCCAAAATGTCACAAACACACAAAACATGTTTGAACACCCACTCAATGATTCCCAAACAAACTGAATGTGGTTTGCAAATATAAAACATCATTCACAAACTAATGTATTTAGTTTAGCAAATAAGAAACGTACCTATCAAACAAATACATCACGCTTTGAAAACAAATACAGCATGTTTTATACATACAAAGAAACATATTTCTTCATTTACAAAAAAAATACTTCAAGTACAAATCAAAATCTTTCAAGTACAAAAAATATCTTTCAAGTACAACACATCAATTCCACAACTCCGAACACCTGTTTTGGCACAATCTTACCACTGTCACGTGACTTTTGGCACTAACTTTCCGCCTTGCAGATCCGCACGCAAATGTTCTCTGATCCACTCACACATGACAGTAAAGTTTCTCAGCAATCTCCTGAAATTCACACTCCAAAGCATCAGGTGGCGCTGATTCAGTTTAAGGCCGCCAACAGAACATACCAAGTGTGAGGGATAGACCTTATTCACGTGACGTCATCTCTTCACGGTAAACTCCATTGAGTTTATATGGACCTGCAGGATCTCCAGATAAATAACGTTCAATTTAGAAAGATATAGTAAAGATTAATATTATTTACAACTAGGCAATAGGTTGTCTTGCTAATGTTAGCTGTGGTTCGAATGGTAGCTAAGCAATGCTAATAATGCTAACGACCTTTCTGTGTGTATGCAGTCTCACTTCATTATGTATTTCTTTTCTATATCAATGTATAATCAATCACCATACCTCTAACTCTTGGTCAAAGACCTTAATATAATCTAATGTAATCTAATGAAAGCTAAAATGTAAACTACCAGGCCCACTGGGTTTTAAACTGTGTTGTGTTGGATGTGCAGCTTCTTACTGAGCAATAACCAAGCCAGGCACGTCTATTGTTATGTTTACATGGTTAACTACTTTAAAACTACCATAGCCAGTTGTTGTTTTCACCTGAAAAGCCTGTTGAATATATACATTCTTTGGATATGTCCTTAGATTGATTTGAGGATGCCAGCAATGCTATGTATAGGCTACTCTCGGGAGGAATTTTGGTTTCATATTCCCTCTAAAATATTTGAGAAATGTGGTGCAATCGACTTTCTGCTAAAGATGTGACTTTTCTATATCCAAGCTACCAGTTAAGTTGTCCAAGTTTCATCAGCAGGCCCTCCTGTACTGGAAACTAATTTACTTTTATAACTTTACTCCACACTCTGTTCCTATTTGGAATAATAAATGTATCTTATCTGATAGAAAATACTTATTTTACAATGACTGGCAGTATCGTCAGCTGTGATTTTGAATGTAATATAATTGTTTACCACTGTGAATTATCAGTCAAAACCTAGAATCTTCAAGAAATGACAGTCTTATTAAATCATTTGAATGTAACAATGTTCTCACTTTATTTTTCTGACAGATGGTTTGGAATAAGAGTATATTAATCAGATCAGAAGACATCAATAAATGATTTAATAAGTACATTCATATTGCTCGGAGTGGGCTTAAAACTAAGTGCACAAGCATGAGAACCTTGTAAATCATAAATATATACAGTTTATAAATTCATTGAACATTCAGTATTTCAAAACGCTTAGTTTCTGTGTTGCTATACAGACTCAAAAAAAACTGAGAAGAACTCAGATGAGAGTGTGTTCAGCTGTGTTCACATTGCAAGCTAATGTGACCAGAATCTCTTTAACTCAGGATGACAAAGTAGATGTAGTTCCATACAGTCTCACTTGACCCATTTCTTTACCAGAGCTTTGTTCTGGTAAGTTGACCGAAGACATGCAACTGCAAAGAGTTCATTGATGTTGTAGGCATAAGACAGCTGGATGACACTGTCAAAAAGTCTGTTTTGCTTTATCCTCCTGATTACATGCTCCATGTGCACAGAGTCTGGCAATAGCCTAGGTCTCCCTCACCTGGTATGTTGGCATCTGCTTCTGTTTTGACAGAAAAGAAGGACAGTACACTTTACATTTGCAGCAGTCACTGATGAGGAAGCCCTGATCCACCATCACAGCCATGTCTCCTGTCAACAATTCACCTATTCCTGATACTTTAAAGATCTCCTTCTCACTAATTGAACCAGCATACAGTTGGGAAATAAATGTGACTGGACCATGTGGAGCGATGCCAAACAAGGCTTTCATAGTGCTGTGGGATTTGTATGTAGAGTACATCTCACTCTGCAGAAGGGGCGAGGTTGGCGTTTGGCACCTCAGCTCTGTATAATCCAGGATCACCTGAGTGTCTGGAAATTGCCTGAATTCCTCAGGGAGGTAAGCTTGCACCTCTTCCTGTGTAAACCAAATACATACAGACCCCAGTGCAGTGGCAACAAAGCTTGTCCATGTTGCAACTATACGGCTCACTGTTGATTGATTGATGTTGAACCGATGTGCAAGGTCTCTCTCTTTCAAACCAGCTGACAGGAAGTTGAGGAAGAGAAAAAACTCATCAATGGGCTGGAGCATTTGTCTCTGAAAATGGAAGCAAAAAACAAAACAGTTACTCCAAGCCAGACATATTCAATCATTTATTTTTAAGAATGACCTGATGAAAATGCCAAGGAGTCCAATATTTACTAAGACTTAACTGCAGAGCTACAGATTTGAATGTCATGTGTGAAATGTCTCTCTAAGTTTTTAACATTATTTTTAAAACTAAAAAGGTGCTTTGTGATTTTTAAACAGTCCATCCTTTAAAACTACAAGATGCTTGTGTCATTATCACAATGATGGATTTAAGTAATAATTTTGTTCAGTGTTACTCAGTTAAATGTTCTTTGCCTCAGAGTCTTGGGTTAAGATGTTTTAACTAAGACTAGAAAAACACCTGAATGGGCTAAAAAGACAAATGTTAAACTGCCAATGAACCAGACTGGCTGACTAGGACTGCTTGAAATTATATTTACATGTTTATCATATGCTATGGGGAAAACAGTGGGGTGCACTGATTCATCCAAAGGGGGACACCACTGCCATTATACCATTAAAGTCTACTCAAACGTTATATCAACCCCTAATACTAACACTACCAACCAAGCAATCAGTGTATAGCCTACCGTGAACGGGGGAATGGGGGTCTCCACATCTTTGTTACTCCTGGCAGCTGTTTTTGCTCGTTAAACCTGGACCATTTTGTACACTGAAGGCTCTATCACAGACCAAACGCCATCAGGTGATCGTAGCTAGAAAATCTAATCACAAAGACAACAGACGTCATTTATTTTCAATATAATAAATTAAATTACTTGTTAAAATAAGAAAAAAACAGATGTCAGTATAGCTAGCAAACCGCTGTAGCCCAAACTCTGTCTGGATACGCAGCTCCTGTATCTCTTTCCTGAGCTCCTCCACTTCTTCAGCCATGTCCTCTGCAGCAGAAAAGATATGTCCAGTGCAGCTGGCTCTGGTTTTGAGCAGTAATCATGGTCCATGTAGATATGGATGTTATGCTTATGCTCGTCACCAGGGTCTGTTTCACTCGGTCGCTCAGCTCTCTCCCACACACTGCTATGCGGTGTTTCGACACTGTATCCGTTCCACTCAAACAGTGTCGGTACAGCACCTTTTATAAGCCTTCTTCTACCGCCTGGAGTGGCTGGCTCAATAAGATTCTCAAGCACAAAGTGTCCGCTACAAACCTTTGTGTGAGAGGTGATCGTGAATTTATCCCGGCGAATGTTTACTAGCCATCGCCTCCTCAGAGCAGGATCAGACGGAAAGCCGTGAAAGCTGAGTACACCATTAAATTTAGAATACGCTGAACAAAGTGGTACACAGCGGTGTTCGGAGTATGTACTCTCCTGTCTTTGAAAATGTGCGATCCTGAAAACTTTCTTCCTTACACTCATGTTCAAACAATCAAAAATCGATATCACAGGCTCTGTACGAAGCTAGCGGACATGGATGGGCGGTATTCGTCAAAACCGGAAATACATCACAGAGCTTAGTGCAAACAGTGCAGACCTAGTCGTAGATAATAATAATCTTCACTATATTTTTCTAAATTGAAATATATATAAATATTTATCTGGAGATCCTGCAGGTCCATATAAACTCAATGGAGTTTACCATGAAGAGGAGATGACGTCACGTGAATAAGGTCTATCCCTCACACTTGGTATGTTCTGTTGGAGGCCTTAAACTGAATCAGCGCCACCTGATGCTTTGGAGTGTGAATTGCAATAGAGTGCTGAGAAACTTTACTGTCATGTGTGAGTGGATCAGAGAACATTTACATGTGGATCAGAGAACATTTGCGTGCGGATCTGCAAGGCGGAAATTTAGTTCCAGAAGTCACGTGACAGCGGTAAGATTGTGCCAAAACAGGTTTTCATAGTTGTACTTGAAGGAAATTTTTTTGTACTTGAAAGATTTTGATTTGTACTTCAAGCATTTTTTTTGTAATTGAAAAAATATGTTTCTTTGTATGTGTAAAACATGCTGTATTGGTTTTCAAAGCATGATGTATTTGTTTGATAGGTACGTTTCTTATTTGCAAAACTAAATACATTAGTTTGTGAATGATGTTTTATATTTGCAAACCACATTCAGTTTGTTTGGGAATCATTGGACACGTGTTAAACATGTTCTGTGTGTTTGTGACATTTTGGCATGATTCTGGCTCCATACCCTTGCCTCCAAAAGTAAGAACATGCTACACTTCAGACAATTACCATTATCACTAAAGGAGGACGAGGAGTAGCTAAACATGTGACACATGGGCATGAGAGAACAGGGGAGGAGAGCTAAGTAGTACTTAGTGGCTGAATGCTAGGCTAGGCTAAGCTAAGCTAAGCTAGGAGCAGAAGAGAATCGAACTGAATTACACCGCCTCTGAGAAAGAGAGTGCTTTTTATAAAACTTCGTTCGAGCGAACGTTAACCAAACAAAACAAGTGTGTTCAGAGCTTAAATATGAAATATCAAGCAGTTGTAATTAGATACTCTTCTGTCCTATAGTATTGTCCAATAAGATTATCCTGTGTTCTGAGATGTGTTAGCAGTGAAATTGTCCAGACAATCGGCTCTGAAACGGGTCGGGCCGTCAATCATAATATTTAAACTTGTTCAATATTTAAAAATCTTTGTGTGTGGGGAAAGTCGACGACTCCTGAGTCATGACTCCGTGAATTGTGACGTGAATGTAGCCAATCAAGAAGTGAGCTGACTGAGGAATGAGGATAACAAAAGAAATAAAGAAATAAAGGCAAGCATGGCAGACCTGAAACATAAAGTTCAGTGAACCTCAAAAACACAGTACTAGCTCACGTGTTCACGCTGTCTTCAGGATTATTTCCACAGTCTTTCTTTTAATTAGTTCCCTATTTTTCTGTCAAAAATATTCCCAAGACTGCCATCATTCCTACTTCTTGGATGTCCTCTTCCAGGTGGTGTGTTTTTTGGCTGTTGCCATAGACATACTGTACATGTTTAGTGTTTTTGCTGTTTCTTCTTCTTGGTTTTTGTCAGATCATGTTTGATCAGATTTCTGTCTTTGAGGACTAGATTCTAGATCAGTGGTGGGACAGAATGGTTGTGTGTGGTGTGCTGTGTTCAGATTATCAGATTATCAGAGCACACCACACACAGTACGATCCAGACTGTTCAGTGTCTTATTTTTATCTTCATGTGTGGGCTCTCTAAAGATCTATCTAAAGATAAAATATGTCTTCATATTAAGAAATCCTGACGTGTGGACCCCGCGTCTCTTCAGGTTTAGAAAATCCTGATGTGTGGACCCCGATTTAGGGAAAAAGCCCCAAAAATTATGTTAAAAAAGGATCCAGCAAAATATTACATCCACCAGCAGCTCTGATGGCCAGGCCAAACATGCATGTTTAACCCTTGAGGCACCTTTGGAGCCAAATTTGTACATTTTGCTTTATTTCTTTTTTTTTAATTCTCAATATCTCGGTGGGTTTAAATGCAAATTATATGATGGGGGGCAAGGTTTTTCTTATTATTGTTTTTTTTAATTCCATGATCACACTATTGAGAGGTGTATAGAACAGGAGATATGCACCGAGTGTACACTCTTTGACTTTGTGTCCGACTTTGTTCCATTGACTCCCATATAACCACATATTTTTGATATACTGTAATCCTGACATATTAAAATTATTTCCTCATGAATACCTAATAAATCTAAGCCTCTACCTTCAAAATAAAGGGAAAACAGGTTTTAGGTCTAATGAACCCCCTAAAACCACCGGGGGGAACATAACTGTATCATATAAGGTTTCAGTGGAGGTCTGGATCCCTTACCTAGCAAAATGCATGGCATTAAAAAAAGTGAACACCACAAAAATGGACTTGGAGTGTTGGGATGATGTGTATGAGTATGTATGTGGTTCTGAGTGTGTGTGCTCAAGTTCAAGTCATCAAAAGTCAAATTGGCTCTGTCTATGTGTTTTCTTGAACAATTGAGACCTTCCTCTGTCCTTATGACGAAAAAGGCATAAAACATATACAATATAGAAAAAAAAATATGAAACTTTATATCTGTGGCTAGGTCAGAAATTGTTGAAAAGATTTGATGCAGAGAAAGTTAAAAAAAAAAAACAGATTTAACATGTTTATTACACTTTTATGTGAGGAACGAATTGGTACACAAGGGATTTTAATGTTAACTTTTCAAATAAACTCTAATCAAACCAAGAAATAATGCATCAAAATCAGTTTTGTTATCAATTATGACCTAGTCAATGTAATAACTGTAATAACCTCACCCCAAATATCCCACTTTGCACCTTATTTAAAAAAAATACTTTATGTTTTTCCCATTGAAAAACTTAGAGGTTTTTATAACAAATAGAGCATAAAAACATCTATTACATATAAAATAATAAAATACTTTATATGTATGGTTAAGTCAGAACTTCTTAAAAAGATCTGATGCAAAAAACATTTAACACTTTTATTACTTTTTCATGAGAAGAGCTGTTTTGGTTCACAAGGGATTTTAATGTAAAAGCAGTCGGCTCCTGGCGGCGCTTCGAGCGGGGGCTCCCTTCTCCTTCACCGTTCCCCTCACCCACAAATACTCGGCACTATCCATGACTGCAGAGCCGGTCAGGGTACTGGAACAGGGAACTGCCCCTGCCGATCCCGATGCCTCCCCTCCGACGGGTGTCATGCCCGCACTGTCTGACACCACAACCTTCCCTCCACTCACGGCTGCCTGCGCCCCATCGGACAGACGCCCATCATTGGGCCGCTTGCCTTCGCCCTCATCCCTCTGCTCCTCAAACCAGCGGAGGTGGCTCCTCAAGGACGCCGTGCGGTGGCACTCCCGATGTCCAGGAAACGCATCACCACCGGGCCGCTAACGGGGACGATGAGCTCACCAAACTGGCCATCCCCCCTAGACAACGGGCTACAACTCTCATCATCAGGGACTGATGTCCGTCTAAGGAGGGCTCTCACCCTGTCCTTTCCCGGCGCCACTGAAAATCCCAAGCATTCTGGATTCCCATCCCCAGGTAAACCATGTCATCATTCATGTGGGCACCAATGACACTTCCAGACAACAGTCCGAAATATAAAAGCAAGACTTCACCCAGCTTTTTAACAGACTCTCAGAGTCCCAGCTGTGTGTTTTTATCTCCGGCCCCACCCCCACCTGTGGCAAGGGCATTGAGCGTTTGCTCAGCCTGAACACCTGGCTCTCCTGTGCCTGCAGCACCCACAACATCGGATTCACTGACAATTTTGATGTGTTCTGGGAGAGGAGACCTCTTTTTTGAAATGATGGCCTCCATCTCAACAGGGCTGGCACCCGCGTGCTGTCTGCCAACCTAGCATACAGTATGCTACACACGCACTTCACCACACTCTCCTCCCACCACACCAAATCTACACAGACTGACCCGTCTGTTACTGATTGATGTCCCCCCTGTCCCAGTTCCGATGTTTTTAGTTCCACCTCTGATCATGACACACACTCAATACTGGACTTGGACCTTCTGTTTTCACCTACAACTCAGAAATTCCTCTCATAATCACGCAGCGCTTGCAAAGCAAATTTCTCAATGTTCACTCTGTGAACATCAATAACCTCAGACCTCTCCCAAAACATCAACAATCCACCTGTACAGCCGGTAGACCACCTGTCACCATTAACATGGCACTTTTAAATGTTCGCTCCCATGCGAACAAATCTTTTGTTATGAATGATCTGATTTTAGACAGTAAGTTAGATTGCATTCTTTTAACAGAAACATGGCTTGGCACAGATGCAGCAGTTGTTCTCACCGAGGCTTGCCCACCAGATTTTTATTTTTTATTTTCAACCAGGTTGGTAAAAGAGGAGGCGGAACTGCTTCGATTTCTAAAATTATGTTAAACTTATAGGAAGTGTTTTTTAACAGCTACTCATCGTTTGAGCTTCATACCTTTGTTTTTAGCAGTCCTTCTATCCTTTGCATCACTGACAGACCACCCCACCACTCCACTTCTTTTATCAGTGAATTTTCGGAGCTTTTATCAATCATACCTATATCACACCTATAACAGAATTTTAATAACTCGTGATTTTAATCTGCACATTGATAACATCTCTGACCCACTGTCGAGAGAATTTTAAATCATTTAAACTGCATGGATTTTAACCAACATGTGACACAGCGCACTCACAAGAAAGGACACACCCTGGACTTCGTCATTAGCTATGGCCTGTCCACTGGTGTGTCCTCTGTTGTTGACCTGGCTGTGTCTGACCCTTACTGTGTGTATTTTAACATCACCAGTTTTAATCATCAGGAAGCCCCGGTGAGAACGGTGAGGAAGCGCTACCTTACTTCTGAAGTGGCTGCAAATTTTATTGAGATTTTACAGAGCACTCCTGCTGAAGTTTTACCTGCATCTTGTGATTTTATTGTCAATAATTTTAACACAACATTGGCATCCACATTGAATGCAGTTGCTCCACTTTTAACCAAGACCATTAAAAACAAACCTTTACCCCCGTGGAGAAGTGATGTGATGTCAAAATATCAAAAAGAAAATGCAGGAGTGCTGAGAGAAGGTGGAGAAAAAGTAAACTGACAGTACACTATCAAATATTTTGTGAACAGCTCAAATCTCACAATAAAACCGTTAAGCAGGCACGAATTTCTCACTTCTCAAAGCTCATCACAGACAATAAAAATAACCCTAAATTTCTTTTCTCCACCTTCGATCTTTTAACCAATGTCAATTTTAAAAAGTCCTCACAAACACCAACAGATGATCTTTGTGAGGACTTTGCAGACCACTTCAGAAGTAAAATTGACAACATCAGGTCCAGCCTTTTATCACATAGTAATGTAATTTTTAACCCACCTGGACAGTTGCTTTTATCTGAGGAAACACTGGAGAGTTTTGTCCTGGTTGATGCAAGGACCCTTGGTCGAGTTTTCTCCCAGTTAAACCCAACAACCTGCCTTTTAGATCCTATTCCCACATCACTTTTAAAGACATTTTATGAGTTCTTTGAGGAACAGATTTTAAACATTGTAAATTGCTCTCTTCAGACGGGTGTCTTCCCTGCCGCCTATAAAACGGCGGTGGTGAAGCCCCTTCTGAAGAAGAGCAATTTAGATCACAGCATTTTAGATAATTACAGACCCGTATCCAACTTACCATTTTTAAGTAAGCTTTTAGAAAACTTGTTTTTAACCAAATAAATTATTTTTTAATGAGAAACAATATTTTAGAGAAATTTCAATCTGGTTTTAGGATGAATCACAGTACCGAGACAGCCCTTTTAAAGATTTTAAATGACACCAGGTGCAATTTGGATAATCAAAAACTGACAGTCTTGGTTCTACTGGATCTTAGCGCTGCCTTCGATACAGTAGACCATCACATTTTATTAAATAGACTGAAGCACCTGGTCGGCCTCTCTGGTACTGTTTTTAATTGGTTTCAATCCTATCTCACAGATCGATCTTTCTTTGTAAGTATGGATACATGTTCCTCCAGAACTCATGAAATTAAGTGTGGGGTCCCCCAAGGGTCAATTTTAGGTCCACTTCTTTTTAATCTTTACATGCTTCCCTTGGGGGACGTCATCAGGAGACACGGTATCAATTTCCACAGTTACGCTGATGACACACAGCTGTACATCTCCGTGTCTCCTGATGACACAGGGCCACTTGATGCCCTTTTTAACTGCATTTTAGACATTAAGTCATGGATGGCAGACAACTTCCTACAGCTCAACCAGGACAAAACTGAGGTTTTAGTCATAGGTCCTGAAGGCCAGAGAGAGAAACTTTTACCAAAATTAAAAGATTTTAAACCTACTCAATGTGTTAAGAACCTGGGCGTTATTTTTGACTCTGAGCTCACTTTTATTCCACACATAAAAAATATTACAAAGATCGGTTTTTACCATCTTAAGAATATAGCCAGAGTCCGCCCGTTTCTCTCTCAGGCCAGCACGGAGGTGCTGATGCATGCTTTTATCTCTTGTCGTTTAGATTATTGTAATGCCCTGCTCTCTGGTCTTCCTAAAAAGAGTATTAATAACCTACAATTATTACAGAATTCAGCCGCTCGCGTGCTGACGAGGACCAGAGGGCGGGAGCATATTACACCTGTTTTAAAATCACTGCATTGGCTCCCCGTCCGTTTCAGGATCGATTTTAAGGTTCTTTTATTAGTTTTTAAATGTCTTAATGGTCTTGGGCCATCTTATCTTTCTGACTTGCTTTTATTATATCAACCCTCGCGGACCCTGAGGTCCTCTGGCACCGGCCTTTTAACCGTTCCACGAGTCAAAACTAAAACTCACGGTGAGGCTGCATTCAGCCATTACGGCCCATATCTGTGGAACAGCCTGCCAGAGAACCTCAGGGCTGCAGAGTCTGTTGATATTTTTAAAAGGAGGCTCAAGACTCATCTTTTTAACCTGGCTTTTAACTAAATTTGTTTACTCTCTTATTTCTCATATTTTACTATTCTTACGTCTTTAATCTTTTTTACTTTATTTTATTTATTTTTATTTATTTTAAGTCTTCTGCATTTTAGTACTTTTAAAATTTTCTAAACCCGCACATTTCTAGACATTTTATCATCATTGCCACTGTCTTAATCTTTTAGTTTTTAGCTCCAGTGTTTCCTAATGGGGGCCCTCCACACTGGGAGTTGTGTCTGGTCTGCCCACAGGGTCGTCTTCCTGGCGGCGCTCCCTGTGGCTGCGGACTTTGGTGCCTCTCAGTGTGGATGGCCACCCCTCTCACCTCAGTGCCAGGCCATGTTACTAGACTATTTACTGTATGTGTGAGTGTGAGTGTGTGTGATTTTGGGCGTGTGGGTGCGCGTGCGTGTGTGTGTGTGTGTGTGTGTGTGTGTGTGTGTGTGTGTGGGGGGGGGGGGGTCGGGTCTATATATTGTTGTATGCTTTTGTCATTTCATTCTGTTTAATCTTGTGAAGCACTTTGGGTTGCATTTTCCGATGTATGAAAAGTGCTACATAAATAAAGTTTGTTGTTGTTGTTGTTGTTGTTGTTGAAAGGAACTCTGACTTCTTCAACATACCAAGACATTTTGGGAAATTCCATGCTCCCAACTTTGTGGGAACAGTCTGGAGCTGGCCCCTTCCTCTTCCAACATGACTGTGCACCTGTGCACAAAGCAAGGTCCATAAAGACATGGATGACAGAGTCTGGTGTGGATGAGGGAGACTGAGAGCCAGGCCTTCTCATCCAACATCAGTTTGTGACCTCACAAATGCGCTTCAGCAAGAATGGTCAAAAATTCCCATAAACACACTCCTAAACCTTGTGGACAGCCTTCCCAGAAGAGTTGAAGCTGTTATAGCTGCAAAGGGTGGACCAACGTCATATTGAACCCTATGGATTAGGAATGGGATGTCACTTAAGTTCAATACTTTTGTCAATGTAGTGTATTATAAGGTTTCATTAAAGGGGCGGAGTCAGCAGGTTTCTGGCAGGTACACCTGCAGAATAAACCTGTTTAACTGCTCATCTAATGATCGACTTCACCTCCCTCCTCTCTCATCACACTGCTTTAGAGTCATCAACCTGCAGGTCCACAATCCAGGTGACTGTTTCAGCTCAGCGTCCAACTCCAAGAACAGGTGAGTGCTAAGGAGGGGAAGGTCATGTGGGTGGAGGGGGGGTCCTTCATAAAACTGAAACCTTTAACTCTCAAAACAGGACTATGACCTGAACGACCTGAGCAGCACAGACACTGACATTGACTCTTTGACCACTAAAAAGCTGCTGGAGCAGAACATGTTTTTGTTTTGCTCTGTGGAACGATTTAAAGAGAAGAATTAAAGGATCTGAGGGGCTGTTCTGGTTCATAGACTAAAACAATCTCTGAGAGGTATTCTGGTGTCAGGCCATGTAGAGCTTTTTAAACTAGAGTAGACCAGAGAGGACAGCATTACAGTAGGCAAGCCTGCTAGTTATAAAAGTGTGCACTAGTCTCTCTGTCAGACTGCTTTTTAAATGATAAAAATCTGTTTAAGTGAAATAATGAACTATTTTGTGGAGTGTGGGGGTCAGTTTCTCTGTCTGAGCTACAATAAATTCTGACATCATCATCTCCATAACTGTGAGAAGAGATGCTGTGCCTCCTGATGACACCACCCAGGGGTAACATGTACAAATTAAAAAGTAATGGTCCTAAAATTGATCCTTGTGGCACCCCACTGGTAACCTCATAGTGTGTAGAGGAGTGATCGTCAATTGAAACAAAGAATTTTCTGTCACAAAGATGTGAGGAAAACCATTCAAGAACATTTTTTGTGAGGGCCAAATGTTCATTTACTCTATTTAAAAGAATCTGGTGGTCAACAATATCGAAGGCAGCACTCAGGTCAAGTCCCACCAGAACTGAAGACTTCTTGTTGTCTAGATTAACTCTGATATCATTAACTACTTTAAGTAGGGCTGTCTCAGTGCTATGATGTGTCCTGAAGCCAGACTGAAACATTTCTAAAGTGGTGTTTAAGTTTAAAAAGGCACTCAGCTGATTAAAAACTACTTTCTCTGAGATTTTGCTTAAAAATTGTAGGTTTTAAAATGGTCTTAAATTGCTGGGTGTAATAATATTCAGGTCTCTTTCTTTAAAAGAGGTTTTACTAAAGCTGTTTTAAAATTGGTTGGGAATACCTCAAGCTGTAAAGAGTAATTAACAATGGCAAGAACATCCTCTGATACCAAATAAAAAAACATTTTTAAAAGAGAAGTAGGAATTGGTTAAGGGAACACGTGGAGGGCTTCAGTGCTGTTACCACCTCCTCCTGTTGCAGCATCAACCAGGTCAAAACTTTCCATCTTAACATCACTACCTGCACAGGTCACAGGGGAAAGTGCAATGTGCTTGTTTTGCTGGCAGATACCAGACCTAATGTCTACTGTTTATCCCTGAAGTAGCCAGAAAACTCCCCAGATCTAGATCCTGGAAGCACTGAGATTTTGTTGGTTGTGGGGTTGAGAAGTGAGTCTGTTGTGCTGAAGAGATGTCGGGGGTTATTGAGGTTGCTGTCTATTAGGTCTGAAAAGTATTTTAGCCGGGATGTTCTGATTGCTTTATTGTACTGTTTTAATTTGTCTGTGAGTATGATGTGATGAATTTCTACCCTGGTTTTCCTCCATCTGCGTTCAGCAGCTCTACAGTCTCTCTTCAGTGCAGCAGTTTCATTGTTTTTCCATGTTACGGACTTCTTTGGTTTTATTTTCTTAGGTTTTAAAGGAGCAACTGAATCAAGCACTGTCCTCAGTTTTTGATTTAAAAGGGTGATGAGTTGTTCTCAGGATGATGGTGACATGGAATTTTTGAGGACTATGATCTGTGATGTGAGAGCTGTGGCTACTTCAGGGGTAATGTACCGTTTTTGGACTGTATGGTCTGTGGTTATTGGGAGAAGGTGGTCCAGACTGTTAAAAAACACACAATGATGGTCGCAGAGAGCAAGATTGGTGACAGATGAGATGTTGATATTAAAACCAAGTGATATAACTAAATCCAAAATATGTTTATGCTTGTGAGTTTGTGTGTTGACATGCTGCTTAAAATCCATACATTCTAGTAATGCTAAAAACTATTTGGTTCTGTTATCTGCCAGGTTGTCAACATGAACGTTAAAATCACCAATTAAAATGCAGGTATTATGACCTGTGTAAATGGCTGATAACAGGTCTGAGAATTCTGTTAGAAAGGAGGAGAAAGGTGAAATTGGGGCTCTATTAACTGTCACTGCAAGAATGGGCGGTTGGCATTTTAGAACTGTGGCACTGTATTCAAATGAGTGAAATGCTCCAAAATTGACATCCCTACTTTTCAGAGGTTTTCTGTATATGGCAGCTGTCCCACCACCCCTCCTTCCTTCTCTAGGAGTAAGAGACAGTGTAGCCAGGAGGACAGGCCTCTATGAGTGTGGCATGTACCTCTGATCCCAGCCAGGTCTCAGTCAGAAAGAAAGAGTCCAGGTTATGATCAATGATGAGATCATTGACAACAAAAGACTTATTTCTGATGGATCGTACATTAAAAACAGCCATTTTGATTTCTGTCGATTTTTTAGGACATATTGTATTCCTCTTAATGGGAAAAGTCACCAGGTTATTGAAGTTTGACCCTTTTGAGGATCTGTTTGAAATATTATTGTGAGTTGATATAATGGTGAAAATAGAGTTGACAGAGAAGGATAGTAGTCATGATGATAAACACCGTGCTGTATGTTCTGCCAGCATCTGGGAACCTCTGTGGTTTGGGTGCAGTCTATCACACTTGAAAAAGGCAGGGTGGTCCCAGAAAAGATCAAAGTTCTGAATGAATGTTTTTCACAAATAGATTTCAGCCTTGAGTTCAGTCAGAAAAGGCGACTGAATTTCTCTGTACCCCTTTTGTGAGTTGGTAGCGGTCCTGAGATTGCAATGTTTTTGCCAGTAGCTTTCAGAGTTAAAATATATATTTTTTTAAATGTTGCTTTAAAATTTTGGACTCACAGTTAAATGTATTGTTGCTGCCAATATGCGCCACCACGTTACTCACTTCACAGTGCTATTAAAGCATGGATGGACGATGAGATTTGAGATCCAGGACACGGGCTCCAGAGAGAGACTGGAGAGGTTTGGTGTCTCTTTCTACAGGCTGATAGAGGGCTGAGAGAGGAGCTGTGTCCCCTTCTTTCCCGGATTCAGAAAGAGAGAGAGACTGCATGGTAGAGATGGGTCTTAGGGGGTGTTTACACGACTCCGTTTTCAGCTGAATCTGAAGAGTTTTTATTGCATTTTAGCCTCCCAATTACATGAGAACGGTGCCTGGAGCGCCTGAATCCGCAAACTTTTGAAACCAGGGTCCAAGGTGGAGAGTTTTCAAAACGCTCTGCCACCCGGTCTCATGTAAACACGATTCAGCATTTCAGGGGGAAACGCTGATGTCACTGCATGCGCAGTACTCTTTCACGTGAAGGCTGCATGCGCATACCAGGAACATCAACAGCTTTGGCTGTCTCCTGAGTAACATGTGTGCTGCTTCCCTTGCTCAGTTTGTTATCCAGACAAAACTATGCAGACAGATTTGTTGTCCCCACAGATCTGTTGTCCAGACAAGAGACTCCTGCATCTTTGTGCGTCCACTCGCCATTCTTGTTTGTGGAAAAATTTTCTTCTTCATAAGTGTGTTGTAACTGCGCTGTTTCTCTGCAAGCCTACATCGCCATCTACTGGACTGGCATGCATGCTACAGCGTTTTCGAGTCTCCGTCTGAACGCAGATCGTTTTTGAAGATGCAAAGGAAAAACCTTTGCGTTTCAGGTGGAGACGGAGTCGTGTAAACAGCCTCTTATTGTCCTAGTCAAAGGGTTTGCACCTAGGTGTGAAACCTGGGGGGTGGGAGGGTGTTAAAATGATCAGCCTGATGAACTGTGGTTCAGGCTTCTGCAGGGACGTCTTCTTTTTAGAGCGCATGGTAAAGATCCCAACAATCATTACAGCCTGTATCAGGCCAGCCTATAACATGGCAGCCTATGACAGGACAGCCTATGACGGCCTATGACAGGACAGGCTATGACAGGACAGCCTATGACGGCCTATGACAGGACAGGCTATGACAGGACAGCCTATGTCAGGACAGCCTATGACAGAACAACTTTTGACAGGACAGCCTATGACAGGACAACCTATGACAGGACAGCCTATGACAGGGCAGCCTATAGGACAGCCTATGACAGGACAACCTATATCAGGACAGCCAATGACAGGACAGCCTTTGACAGGACAGCCTATAACAAGAGAGTCTATGACATGACAGCCTATCACAGGACACTATATGACAGGACAGCCTGCCCCTGATGGACTGGAGACTTGACCTTGACTTGCCTGAGTGACTCGTGCCCACCTGTGGTACAAGCCTTAATATCAGGGAGATAAAGCTAAAGCCTGTCCCACTGGGCCTGCTGTGGCTTTTCCTCTGATGTTTCTCATGTTGCTGGGTGACTTCAGCCTGGCACACCTGATGTGACAGCGCCTAAAAAACATGTTGAACATGCATTTGGCATGTGACGCTGGCACAGACGGTATATTTCTGTACTTTTTGGCTTGGAACAGCAAGTGCTGGTGTGTTTGTCAGGCAGTAGATCTTGAAGGGGACTTAAAAGTTGTTGCCCAAAATCACAATACAAAATAAAAACAAAAATAATCATTATAAAATGAACTTTAAAATGGTTCTGGGAAACCATGCAGCGAAGGGTCGTCTCCATTTCCTGGTTCATCCTCTCGGACTGTCCGTTGGACTGAGGGTGGAACCTGGAGGATAGACTGGCAGTGGCCCCGAGGAGACTGCAAAACTCCTTCCAAAGGAGGGATTGGTAGAGGATGGAGGAGTCCAGCAGGAGCTTGATGCGAGGGCTTGTGCTGGTTGCAGATTATACAGGCCTTAACAAAGTCCCTAGTGTCCTCCTCCAGAGTGGGCCACCAGAATCTCTGAAGCAGGACTTCTTGGGTGCAACGGGATCCAGGATGACAGGACAGGTTGGAGGCAGAGAGAGAGAGGATGGGAGCTGGTTCCTGCAAACTGTCGTCATCCCGGAGGAACTGGCGAGACAGGGCATCAGGTTTGGTGTTGCGGGACCCAGGACGATAAGACAGATTGAAATTGAACTGGGTGAAAAACAAGGACCAGCGGGCTTGGCGGGAGTTGAGTCTTTTGCCGGTCTTGATGTACTCAAGGTTCTTGTGGTCTGTCCAAACCATGAACGGCTCCTTGGTCCCCTCTAGCCAGTGGCGCCACTCCTCCAGAGCCAGTTTCACAGCTAGGAGCTCTCGATTGCCGATGTCATAATTTCCCTCTGCTGGGGTCAGGCGACGGGAAAAGAAGGCACAGGGATGGAGCTTGTGATCAGAAGGAGACCGCTGTGAAAGGACACCTCCAACTCCCACATCAGAGGCATCCACTTCAACGAGGAACTGGAGTTCGGGGTCAGGCATCTGGAGGATGGGAGCAGAAGTGAACCTCTCCTTCAGGGTCCGAAAGGCTGTGTCGGCGACAGGTGACCAGTGGAAGGTTCTTTTTGAGCTGGTGAGGGCAGTGAGTGGGGCAGCTATAGTGCTGTAGTTCCTGGTGAAACATCTGTAGAAGTTGGCAAACTGTTTGTGTGACTCAGGAACAGGCCAGGAGGTGACTGCAGAGACCTTTGCGGGACTATTTATTACTTTGTATTAACTGGCCTAAAGGCAGCTTGTAGAGACTGAACAGAAGGGGTCCCAGGATTGACCCTTGGGGCACCCCACAGGTCAAAGCCATGTGGTCTGAGAAACAGTTACCAATTTCAACAAAGTACTTCCTGTCTTTTACATAGGACTTCAACCAATTTAGGGCAGTGCCAGAGATGCCCGCCCAGTCCTCTAGTCTCTGTAAGAGGATCTCATGATCCACAGTGTCAAAAGCAGCGCTCAGATCTAGAAGGACTAAAACTGAGACTTTGCCTGCGTCAGTGTTCAGGTGGATGTCATTTGTCACCTTGATAAGAGCGGTCTCAGTACTGTGATGGGGTCTAAAACCTGACTGGAAAACATCAAAGGAGTTGTTCACTAGGAGAAAGTCAGTAAGCTGTTGGTAAACAACTTTTTCGAGGACTGTACCTAAGAACGGCAGATTTGAGATGGGCCGGTAGTTGTTCAGTACTGTGGCATCAAGACTGCTCTTCTTTAGGCGAGGCTTTATGACCGCAGTTTTCAAGGCCCTTGGGAATGTTCCAGATTGTAGTGACATGTTAACTATGTGAGCGAGTGGTGGTGACAAACTGCTCAGCACAGACTTTAGAAATCTAGTGGGTAACACATCGAGGCAGCATGTAGATGAACTCAGACTGATGATGACCTCTTGGACAGTTTTGTCAGTTACAGGTGCAAAATGGGTCAGCTCTAAGTGTCTAGGTGGCTGCAGGGTTGTTATTGGTGTTGTGGAGTTGATGGCATATTTAATGGTCTGAATCTTGTCACAAAAGAATACTGCAAACTCATTACACTTAGAGGTGGAAATTAGTTCCAAAGGCAGTTGAGCTGGAGGATTTGTTAATCTGTTCACTGTTGCAAATAAAACACGCGAGTTGTTACTGCAGTTTCCAATAATTTCAGAAAAGTACCTCTCCCTTGTTCTACGTAAGATCTGATTGAACACGTACAACTTTTCTTTATAAACTTGACTGAACATGATGAACATGAAGCTTTGACTTGTGCCATTTCCGCTCGGCCCTCCGGCACTCTCTTTTCTGTGCCCTGACCGAGTCGTCATTCCTCCATGGCGCCTTCTGCTTATTTTTAACCATTTTAACCTTCACAGAGGCAATGGTATCCAGAACACATTTAAAACACTCAAAGTAACAGAGTTCAACAAATCATCAACATTAGAACATGAGGCATTTTCAAAGTTTATCATTTCCATGAACAGAGCACCTGTG
This sequence comes from Cetoscarus ocellatus, assembly GCA_037902135.1. Taxonomy (NCBI): domain Eukaryota; kingdom Metazoa; phylum Chordata; class Actinopteri; order Labriformes; family Labridae; genus Cetoscarus; species Cetoscarus ocellatus. Next base: position 218,295 of record JBAMNC010000118.1, on the reverse strand, counting down.
CTGTTATTTATGTGTCTCCTCTGAACAGCTGCAGGACCAGCCGGTGGTTTGGGAGAAACAGACAGGTCAAAGAAGACACAGAAATGATCAGACAGAGCAACATCAACCACATGGACATCTGAAATATTAACCCCCTTTGTAATGAGCAGGTCCAGAGTGTGCTGTGCTCTGCTGTGGGTGGGATCACACACATGCTGAGTCAGGGCGAAGGTTTCAAGGACAGCACTGAGCTCTTTAGCATTTCTATCACAGACATTATCCACATGTACATCAAAATCACCTGTAATGACTAAACCATCAAAGTCTGTGCATACAACTGAAAGCATCCTGGTAAAATCATCAATAAAACTTTGACCGTGCTGGGGGGGGGGGGGGGTTGTAAATAACTATATAGAGTATGGACAGAGATTGTTTTAGCTCCATTTTAAAGGACACATACTCAAATGATGAAAACACCCCAAATGACAACCTGTGCGTAACCATATGGTCTCTGAGTATTGCACAGACACCTCCACCCTTTCTGCTTTCTCGTGTTTCAGATTCAGATGTGAAGTTGGGTGGAGCTGATTCCATTAGAGCTGCATTACCTGTGTTTTTGTCAAGCCATGTTTCAGTTAAAAACATTAAATCAAGATTATAAGAAGAGATCAAATCATTAATTAAAAATGATTTGTTAGACAAGGATCTAACATTGAGCACAGCAAGTTTCAGATTAGTAGCAGTAGGACTGGACATTGTCTTCTTACAAGCGATATGGATTAAATTTCTCTGATTGGACAGTCTAACTGTCCTTCAGTTATCTAGTCTATGTGGCATGACTGTTGATATGGCACTAGGGGAGAATGTTGTCACACAGGGCCCCAGCTTGATATTACCTTTATCATGACTGTATGTCCTGGGACAGCAGAGGCCCTGTGCGTCCTAGCTCTGAGATACCAGCTCTGGGGGGAGGCAGGGGAGGATGAGCAGGGGGGAGTTTGGGTGATGGACCAGGTGAAAACCGAGGGTGAGGAGCTGGGGGAGCTTTAGTTTGTGAAGCAGGAGAGCTGAAGCTCCCTGTGTGAATTGAGGGGCACAGTTTTATTTGGGGACGAGTTCAGCATAGTTGGTGACAGAAGACTTGTATAAACTTAACGAATGGAAACTGTAAATCAAGTCTACTGTGATATCCTCTTTGATATGCTGGAATGTCTAAATTTAAATTCAGAAGATATCAAACCAAATAATACCATACATATCACATTTACTCATGAACCTCTATCCAAGGGGTCAGCAATTAAGTGTGGCCCTTTTTCAGATTCACTTTATGTCGGGCCAGAACATAATCAGAGGTTAATATAAAGAGACGATTATGGTTAATTAATGCATAAACGGGAGAATGATGAGAGAATGTGAGAGAACGCTGGGGCGATCAACTAAAAACTCCATTACGCACAGAATAAGAGATTAAAAAAAAACATGAATCATACGTCTTCACGCTGTTTGTATTATATATCTGATTGTTTATTAATACTGCACCAACATCTCTAATGGGATTTATCAGGTGGAAATAACAGTTTTCAGGACAAGGAAAGTCAAATGTTTTTATTAATTCACTGGAATATTCATGCTGAAAGCAGCTTTTAACGGCTCTCCATAAAAATCAGACAAATAATTCTCAGTCAATGTTCATACAGACGTGTTCCTGAGCTTTTCCTGAGTAACAGATCACTGCTGGCCATTTCAGCCCTACATTATGTTTCTTTGAGACAGTGAGTCAGTGAACAGTCTGCTCCTGTCTGATCTGCTCTCAGATAAACTAACAAACATCAGAACAGATGATTAAAGTTTCTGTCTCTTTTTTCTCCTGCTCTATGGCTCACCCCATGTGTTATGGCTCTGTGACGTCTTATTTCTCTTCTGCAGCACTCTCTCATCGTGAGAGAGCGACATAAGTTCATAAGAAACTAGAAAAGCACTCAGAGAGCGCAGACCTCCACCAAGCAGCTTCGCTCCACTTTGACGAAAATGGTCTTATCTGGCAATGTTAAAGAATCCTTCAAAAAATTAATGGATCCAGACGATCATCCGGATCACCCCCAAAACTGAATCAGTTCTTCCATATCCCATTTCTGAAAATTCCTGAAAATTTCATCCAAATCCGTTCAGAACTTTTCAAGTTATTAAGAACACAAACAAACAGACGGACAGACAGTTAAACGCCGGTAAAAACATAACCTCCTTGGCGGAGGTACTAAATAGCCCCGGGGGTCATTATTTACCGACCCCTGCTCTATCTTATATGGCTGTGAGCAGCTACTGTATGAACACATTTGTGGTGAGTTATACAAGTACACAGGTATTTACCCGGGGTTAATCAGAGTCACCCACATGTGCTCGCACCACCCCTGAGAGAGCAGTGTCTGTTCAGACGGGGGGGCCCTTCTCCTGTCCCCCCACCTGTTTCGGCCATACTTTGGGGGTTGACAGCCATCCTCTGCTTCACATCCACCTTGAGGTCGGACCACTTTTTAATCTCTGCTTGTGTGCCCTCTGACCCCATGGCACTGACAGCCTCACACACTCTCCCACTCACTCCTCTTGTGTTTGCTGCTTATGCCGGAGGACAGCGTGCCAAAGAGCACATTTTTGCGCGCCTCCACGTCAGCGAGTAGTGCCTCAAATGCACTTTCCATGAAATTCTTATCTTTTTTAAAACCATCTCACTCATTGTTTTTTAATTTTCTGATCGCACAGAGAGGGGAATCTCAGGTGCAGGGCTCATTTAAATATGATTTGCGTATGTAAATATGAACGTGGACAGGGAGGGGTCGGGGACGCCAATATGTGCACTCCATTCAACGCTTATTGGGATGTACAAAGGAAATGTGCTTGGATTCATGGTGCGCACATAACCGTACAGCTGGATATTTTTGTGTGTATGACGTTTTCTGGATTTGATCGTACGCCATATTTTAGTAGGAAATCCACACAAGTCTTTGTACATGAGGCCCCAGGACAGGACAGACCAGGAACAGAAAGTTCAAATAGAACAGGACAGGACAGACCAGGACCGGAAAGATAAAACAGACCAGGACAGGAAAGACCAGGACAAGACAGACCAGAACAAGACAGACCAGAACAAGACAGACCAGGACAGGACAGACCAGGAGGAGACAGATGAAACAGACCAGGACTGGAGACACCAGGGCTGGACAGACCACGAACAGACAGATTTAATAGAACAGGACAGGGCAGACCAGAGATGGACAGATTAAACAGAACAGGAAAGGACAGGACACAACAGGAACGGACAAATTTAACAATGGGGGAAAGGACAGATCAGGAATGGACAGATGAAATAGAACATGACAGGAAAGACCGGGACAGGACAGACCAGTACTAGACAGACCAGGCCTGGACGGATGAAACAGAACCAGACACGACAGACCAGGACCTGACTAGGGATGTAACGGTTAACGGTAAAATGGTAAACCATGGTAAAATTTCTGACAGTTAGTATTACCGTTTCCTGATTTAATGACGGGTAAACCGAGTTTGATTACCACACTGTGTCGATAACTCACGGTGATGCTGCTCATTGCCTGGAAAAGCCAGAACTATGTGTCTGCTCCTCTGTAAAGCAGCCACGGTCCCTCACAGACGGAGGCGCTCATGTGCAGTTTGCAATGTTTGGCCTCTGAAAGTGAAAGTTAGGCCACAGCGGTTGGTGCCCGCACAGACACTATAGTGGAGATCTTTCCCCTCGAAATAGACAAAGTCTGGTTGAATTTTGGATTTTAAAAGGATGCCAAGGTTAAACTGATTGAAGACGGTCACCCTGTCTAAAACACGAAACTGTTGCTGGTGGAAGAGAAAGACGTGCTGTGACTCCTCGAGTAAGTGAGCTGACGGAGCCGGAGAGAGTGAGAGTGAGGAGACTCAGAGAGCCATACCTGAGTGAGTTATCAGTGCTTTATCAGTATTTTCTGTGTAAATAATGAATAAACAATGTAAATAATAGCATTAGTATCACTCTGGAGAGTGTTCTTGTTGTTATGCTTCGAGTTGTGTCGTATTTCGATCAGCTTTTTCCATCACAGTTTGTGATTTATGGATTTCATTAGTAGTAATTTGGAAACGTTGGAGGAGGAAATGTGGAGGAGATCTGCCAGGGAGAGGGGAGACCAGAGGAGAGTCATGGAAGGGGCTAACTGGGCAGGAACCTATCTAGGAACCTATTTTACATACACTCACATTTTTTTTGTTTGCCTACAGCATTAGTGTCCATGTTACAGCTGCCTATCTTGGCCAGGACACTCTTGAAAAAGAGATTTTTAATCTCAATGAGTTTATTTTCCTGGTTAAATAAAGGTTAAATAAAAAACAGCTCATTATATTAGATCATTCTTTCGTGTTATTTTCATTGTTGCAGTTCTGCAGTTTTTTAGCACTAGTTTATTTCCGAATGTTTCATATTTTGCAAGTTCTATCAACACTGTTCTGTTTATTTATCAATTAGCCTATGTGAGTGTGGGTTCATGTAATGCGTGCAGCGCTGTTTGTGTTTGAGAATGAGAAAGAAAGAGAGGGAAAGACTGAAAGAAAGAGAGAGAGAGAGAGAGAGAGTTAAGGACAGACAGCCAAAGAGAGAGAGAGATTAAAATCTGAAACATGCGCAAATTAAATATTTATCTTCCTATCACTTTTCTGTTACATTATTTTGCAACAACACAGCAGAAAAGCAGTTACAGATGACAAATGATTGTGCTTTTAAGAGTTAATTTCTTGTATTCTGAAGATGTTGACTTTTTTTACTGGAAGTGTAGGTTTTCATTCTTTTAGGCTGTGACCTCTCTTATTTAAGAAAAAAGAAGAAGAAAAATATTTAGTCAGTGCTCTGTATGCACTTATTTTTTACTAAAAAGAGCCACCTTTTATTTATTGTTTTCTGAAGATGTTGACTTTTTCACTTGATGTGTAGGCCTTCAATTCTTGGCTGGGACCTCTTTCATTTAAGAGAAAAAAAATGGTTGTTTGGCTCTGTTTGCACTTTTTTATTTATTATATTTTAGGTTTTTCTTTTTTAATCTGAAATAAAAGCCTTAATTAATTTGCCTAGGACTATTTGTATTTATGGTAAAGGAGCTAGCTGTGCACTCAATAAAACATATCCTGCATTAAAAATTGACAAAAAATATTGTTGAAACCATAAAAATGTGGACATAGGGGAAGGCTATAAGACACAATTTGGACTTCGGTTCGGACCTTTTATTGGTGGAAACTTTATTAACTGGACCTCGGTGACTTTTAATTGAATGCCCCTGCTCTAAGGTGTCGGGGGTCATGCACAATGACCTCTATCCTCTGTCTGAGTTAAGAGGAAGAAAATTTCTGGCCATCCAGGTCCTGATGTCCTTTAGACACACTTCTAGTTTAGATAACTGATTTGTCTCACCTGACTTCAATGATATGTACAGTTGAGTATCATCAGTGTAGAAATGAAAATTAACAGAGTATTTTCACAGAACCTTGAGGAACTCCAGAACTAACTTTGGTGTACACAGAAGACTTATTGTTTACATGTACAAACTGGTATCTATCAGATAAGTAAGACCTGAACCAATTTAAAACAGTTCCTGTTATCCCAAGTAATTCCTCTAATCTCGGTAGAAGAACATTATGGTCAATGGTGTCAAAAACAGCACTAAAATCTAACAAAACAAGTACTGAGAGAAGTCCTTCATCTGAAGCTGAGTAATATCAGATAAGTAGATCATTAATTACTTTAACTAGAGCAGTCTCTGTGCTGAGCTCTAAATCCTGACTGAAAGTCCTCAAACAGGCTGTTATTTTAAAGGAAGTCACATAGCTGATTAGATTGTACTCCATCCCCAACCGACCATAACTTCAGAAACTTTGTTGAGACACCTCGGTTTGCCAAAGTTGATCAGAAGCAGCTACTGAGTCACCCTCTTGGAGCAGACACCTTTTTTCTGACGTATGTTGGTTTTGTGCCTTCTTCCTCAACAGAACATGAGCTCATTGAAGAGGGTTTTTGTCCTCATCTCCATCACTCCATGAAGAATAACCATTTTGTGGGTATTTTTTAGTTGTATTAAACCTACTCAAACTGTGGTTTTAAATCCACTTAAGAAAAGGATCATGGAGTCAGGACAAGGTTAGGTCAATTCCTGCTGCTTTGGATTCAGAGCCTTTGCCTATTGAACACTGTTTTAATCAAAGTCCCTCTCAGCAGGATCAGCTTGTAGAAAGCTCTGCTGATTTGCTAGGAACTTCTTTGGATCCAAAAAAAAAATTAACGTCAGAGGACAGCTCCTTGGTTTGTTTCTGAAACTCGTGCACTTAAACATGCATCCCGTAAATTAGAGAGAATGTGGCGCTTCAATAACAGGGAGGAGTCATGTATACTTTGGCAGGAAAGTCATAATAACTACATGACAGTCTTACGGCATGCTCGAGCTGCCTACTACTCCTCACTAATTGTAGAAAATAAAAACAATCCTAGGTACCTTTTCAGCACTGTAGCCAGGCTGACACAAAGTCAGAGCTCTATTGAGCCTGTGATTCCTCTAGCCCTCAGCTGTGAGGACTTTATGAGCTCTTTTTAATATAAAATTCTTAAAATTAGAGATAAAGTTAGCAACTCACTGCCTTCACATGGATCTACTGTAGTTAGGCCTGACTTAGACTGTTTTTCTACAATTGGCCTTCAGGAACTAAATTCTGTTGTCTCCTCCTCCAAACCATCAACCTGCCTTATAGACCTGATCCCAACTAAAGTGATCAAGGAGGACTTTGCCTTAGTTTGTCCATCCTTGTTCGAGACAATCAATATATCTCTATCAACAGGCTAAGTGCCACAGTCCTTTAGAGTGGCTGTAATCAAACCTCTTCTTCAAAAACCTACCCTCAATCCAGGCACATTAGCTAACTTCAGGTCTACATCAAACCTTCTAACTACAGTCTTATATCAAACCTTCTAACTTCAGGCCTATATCAAACCTTACTACTGGCCTATATCAAACTTTATAAGTACAGTCCTATATCAAACCTTCTGACTACAGGTCCATATCAAACCCTTTTACTACAGGCCCATTTCAAACCTTTATCTAGAAAAACTGCATTTCCTTGCAGCAAATGCATTGAAATGCTGAGTCTGAATGCAGAAAATGTGCAATGAAATAGCTAAAAGCAGTGCAAACAAAGCTGAACATACGAAAATGTGGAATAAAAATGTTTAAAGTGAAAGAAACCTAAAAATGAAGAAATGTGAACTGAAATTGCAGAAAGCTGCTGAAATTGTTGCCCACCCTGAAGGAGTTATAATCAACGGTTAAAAGAGTTCAATTTGAATGGCTGCCAACTTTTCAAAAAATCTTGGAGTATGATTTGGTGGAGCCATCCCAAATTTTGCCGCATACACGGCAGGAAAAAATTTGACACAGAATGTCTCATTCCGTGTAGATTTAGTCATACCAGATAGCACTCAGAAGTAACAAATGATGCAAGTGCAATCAACTCAGGCAAAAGTTAAAAAAGATTAAAAATGTAGGCTATATTTTTGCTGTGTTGTCTGATACTTCCTCAAATGTCCTACATAGTGATATTAAACAATAACTGTAATTATGTTATTGCTTCTAATAAGTCTATATCCTACCTGTCTACAGGTTTGTTTATGTTCAACCAGCATTTTCAGGACTGGTGTTTTGCTCACCAAAAACACTGGTCTGACCACCACTACAGCAGCTTTACAAGAACTGAAAGCTCAATACAAGTTCTAAAACTAGAAGAAATACTTTAATGCATAACCAAACTAAATCAAACTATACTTCAAAAATGTTTTTTTTTTTTATCAAACTGTCAACATGCAGCAACAACACAAAATCTGAATATGTCACAAAACTGACAAACACACAAACCTTCACATAATTAAATTACAAAGTGCAATTGAATATGCATAAGTACATTTAATTTTTCTTCAGTAAATGAAAAATGTTTTGGCATGAATGTGTAGGCTACAAGTCCACAACACTATGAACTAAATATCCAGTATAAAAGCATCTGACTTGAAAATTAATGTAAAAGGGGGGGATTTCAATAGGAGGACAATAAGGAGTGGAAATTAACAGTCTGAATGTCATTAGAAACTGGATCTGTGAACATCTAAGTCAAATTTATAACTACTTCATTTTTAAATCAATAAATCTATAATAGAACATTAAACTCAAAGTAATAATAGCCTACAGAAACAAATTCATAAATATGGACAATGATATCTCACTAGAGAAATCTAGACAGTGCAATATTTGTGTCATAAATGAGAGGATGAGGATGTCAGACTCTCTGACTGTCAAAGCCTGTATTATCAGGCAGAGCAGAGGCTTTTTGCAGCAGCAGTGCAAAACTCTGGACAATTCACAGATTCATTGCAAACCAAGATGAACAGCTGTGCTATATACAGTGCAAATTTAGTTTTAGTTTAACAGTTAAAACCCTGTCAAAACATGCCAGCAGACTTTGGACAAAGGAGTTAAATGTTGCTTTTCATGTTGTGAGTGTGCTCGTAGAACAAGTGGAGTGATAAAGAACTTATTAACTGTTCACTGTTTTAATACACTCACCTAATCACGGTCTTCAGCGCCCTGTTTGTGTGCATGCGTAAGCGACAGGAGCCACACTGGACCAAACCACTGCAAGGATCACAGGGAGGGCAGGTTGGAATCTTTCAATAGTTAAAATTGTCAAACAATGTGTTTATAAGTAGCACGACTTGTATTGTACCGTCACCAAACGTAACTACACTGTTGGAAAACTGTTATTTGTGTATACAAAATAACAGTTGTCCCCCCCCAAAAATACAAAGGGATTTTTGGGGGGGGACATGACCAATGGTGTAGTAAGCAGTTTGCCTATAGATCTGATGTCATTATGATGATGGACAGTCAAAAGGCACTGTGTCGTCATTTTAAGGTTCAAATGTGTTTTGTGGCTCCAGACGGATTATTTTGGTGGGCGTGGCGGTCAAAATGGCTCTTTTGATTGGAAAAGTTGCAGACCCCTGGTCATGACGCTGTACACTGAGGACGAGGGACAGGAGCTGCTCTGCCTGCTGACTTAACAAAGCACTAAAATTAAGAGATGGAGGTGTATACAGCCATTATATGCCACAAGACACAGGGGGCGGGGGGTGTGCCATGAAGGACATGCGTGATATTGACGATGAAAAACATTAACAATACTTCTGAATGTCAAGTGATAAGTTCAATGATGTAGTTGGGTGTCTAGTCCCCTTCCTTCTGCACTCTGGGAGTCACCGCTGTCCCGTCAATGCTGCACAGAAGATGCTGTTGCAAGGGGTGTCACATTTAATATTGGTCGATGTAAAAATACATGCTGAGCAATGTTTTGTGTGACACCAGTGCATGGAGGTCTGCGTGCAAAGGCCTTGCAGATGTCCGCTTTGAGTCCACGTAGACCTCCGCGTAGTCTGCTCCGCCCGAGTAGGAGTGTTATAATGGAAGCAGATGGTAGAGTTTGCGGGATACCCGTGGCTCTGAAGCTTACTGAGACAAGACGATGTCAATGTAGAGTTTGATAAGAATTTCAGGTAAAAGAGGAGAAGTGTACCTTTGCTGTGATGTATAAATCATGTCTGTGGAACAAAGTTTGAGAATGTTATGGCAGAAAGGTTCTGCAGTTTTCTTGTCTGTCAGCAGTGGCAGCTCCGCTCTGTGTGGTCACGTGACACTCTCTAAGAGCAGAGAAGTCCTCAAAACTTAGTGTTGCTTAAACAGTGATATCTCAAAAACTGTAGAAGACAGCAAAAAGCTTTTTACTGTAGAAACTTTAAGTGTTAAACATGTGAAAAATACAAGCACAATTCTCATGAACTTGCTGCATTCTGCAATTTTTTTCTGTGAAAATCTGTGCAAATTTGAAGGCTGTGAAAAGTGCCCAATACACTACTCACAATAAGTTAGGGATATTGTTATTTACATTAGTTTTTTTCCTATTTGGTCTGAATTTTAATGAAACAAGTAATAGTTCCCTTTGATATTACTATTAACGAATGAGAAGAAACACCATTTTCATTAGTTTAATATTAATTACCCCAAGAATTTAGACTATAACAAAGACAGCCCAAAATAACCAAATTTGGCCAGGTCAGTAACGGGTGTTTCCACCATTTGCCGCAATGACAGCTTGACAGCGACGTCTCATGCTCCTCACTAGCCTCATGATGTTGTTCTGAGGCAATGCGATCCACTCCTCCACAAGTGCTACACGCAGTTCTGCCAGGTCATGTCGGGCTGGGGTACGATCATCCAGTCTCTGCTTCAGCTGGTTCCAGCCGTGCTCTATGGGGTTCAGGTCAGGGGACATTGCTGGCCATACCATATGAGGCACTCCGACTTCCTGAAGTCGAGCTGTGACAATTTTGGCACGATGTGGTGGAGCATTATCATCCATGAACAGAAAGTTGGGGGTGTGCTGCTGGAATTGGGGGATGATGATGGGTTCTATGATGTCTCTGAGGTAAGAACGTGCAGTGACTGAGCCATCTACAATCACCAAATCTGTTTTGCCCTGACTGGTGATGACTGCCCAGACTGTTGCACCTCCTCCCCCAAAGTGAACCCTGGGGACCATGTTGACCTCGGTGTTTTGCTCACCAAGGTGACCCAACGCTCATCAGTGAACAGGACGGTAGTCCAGTTCTCTGCTATGGCCAAGTGGCGCTGCTCGTCCGTTAAGTGACATCGTGTGTTCATGGCTGCTTGAATGATGAACTGGGAATGACTTACTGACAATACCAGCTTTTTATACCCCCAGAATGTTGAAATTGATGCCACATTGAAAAGGGTTGTCTTTTTGTATTTTTTGGTATTGGCCCCAAAATGTAATGCGCACTGTACACACTGAGACCATTACGTGGAAAACACAAAATGAGGTGTGTCTATCACCCTAATACAATTGCCACCCTATCCCAAAAATCACTGAGGTGAAACAAACACCTTATGAATGAAATCCACTGAGTCTCTTACAATATCCCTAACTTATTATGAATAGTGTAGTGTACAGAAGAAAAAGAAGAAGAAGAAGAATGAAGTCAGATTACAAAATGTTGAAATGCTGACTAAGCCTTTCAACATAATAAAGTAGAAGAACAATAAGTCGAAATGCTGACTAAGCATTTCAACTTAAGAATAAAGTAGAAGAACAATAAGTCGAAATGCTGACTAAGCATTTCAACTTAAGAATAAAGTAGAAGAACAATAAGTTGAAATGCTGACTCTGCATTTCAACTTAACTACAGGCCTATAACAAACCCTCTAACTTCAGGCCTATACCAAACCTTCTAAAAACAGGTCTGTACCAAACCTTCTACCTGCAGCCGTACATCTGACCCTCTAACTGTAGATACCAGTTTGTACACATGAACAATAAGTCTTCTGTGTACACTAAAGTCAGGTACAAAGTTGCTCAAGGTTCTGTGCTAGGTCCAGTTCTCTTCTCCATATACATGCTTCCCCTCGGTGATATCATGAGGAAATACTGTGTTAATTTTCATTTTTCCGCTGATGATACTCATTGAAGTCAGGTGAGACAAATCAGTTATCTAAACTAGACGCATGTCTAAAGGACATTTGGACTCAGAAATGTTTTTCTTCTTAACTCAGACAGAGGTCAGAGGTCATTGTGCTGGGCCTCCGACACCTTAGAGAAACCTTTTCTAATGATTTAACTGCCCTAGATGGCATTAGTGTGACACTGAGCTCAACTGTTAGAAATCTTGGGGTTCTATTTGATCAGATTTGTCCTTTAAATCTCACATAAAACAAATTTCAAGAGCAGCATTTTTTATCCTTGGAACATCACTTCAAATCAGGCCTCCCTGTCTCAGAGCGATGCTGAAAAGCTAGTCCATGCTTTTGTTACCTCTAGACTGGACTATTGTAAGTCTCTTCTATCAGGCTGTCCCAGCAAGTCGCTTAAGACACTTCAGCTGGTTCAAAATGCTGCAGCACGTGTACTGACTAGAACTAGGAGAAGAGACCACATTACTCCTGTGTTAGCTTCTCTGCATTGCCCTCTATAAAATATAGAATATAATTTAAGATTCTTCTTCTCACCTATAAAGCTCTCAGTGGACAGGCACCAATTAATCTTTAAGAGCTTGTAGTGCCGTACAACCCCTCTAGAACATTACGCTCCCAAAATGCTGGCCTGCTCCTGGTACCATCAGTCTTTGGAAGCACTGTGGGAGGTAGAGCCTTCAGTTATCAGGCTCCTCTTCTCTGGAACCATTTAGGGACCACGGTTCAGGAAGTAGACACCCTCTCTACCTTTACCTTTTTTTTTTCCTTTTAATGCACGTTCATTGACCTGTCCTTATTTTGTACTGTAACCTTCAGGACCTGGGATGATGGCTGGATCAAGCCAAGTCAAAAAGATTCTGATCACCAGATCACAGTGAAACATACACTGCTTCAAAACAGTTGCGCAGGAGAAGTAGGTAAGCTGCTGAGGTGTTCATTAACTTTGGTATTGGGGAGGGGGCTCAGAAATACCTGATATCTGGAATAAATCTATTTTCAATAGACACATTGGTGATGAGGAATGTTTTTGTTGCTCTCATCAGCTTTTACTTTAGTCCACTTGTCTCTGCCCACCTCACTTCCCCATCACAGCTTCAGAGCTTCAGTGGATGGCTGATCAACATTAGACTGGATCTGCTCAAGACCTCCAGCTGCTAAACGATGGGGGTGGGGGGATGTTGCAACTGTAACGGTGCGTTCTCACCAAATGTGACTTGGGTGACCTGGGTGATCACTCTCCCTGCAAAGTCAATTAACAGCCGCGATGCGACTTAGCCTCGCCGCTCGGTCGCCAAAGCTTAAAAATTGGAACTTTCCTTCTCCTTTGAACTTTACTTCTCCTTGGCGACATTGCATGTGGCTATGCCAATCAGCCAATCAGCATAGTGTAGGTGTGTGATGAACACCTGGGACAGTTAACAACAACTGTTTTTATTCCACCGTACATTAAAGTGACAATCCATGTCTGTGTGGGAACATTAGTTAGTGAGGGCATTAGCTCCTTCTTATTCAACAGAAGTGGCGTTTCTCTGCAGTCCTGTCTTTCCTCATCTGCATCAGCTGCAGTGTTATACAGTTGGAAGATGTGAAAAGGATACAGTTGGAATAATGTCAGCTAAAAAATACAAATATATGATATCTATGATATGATACGATATGATCGTGGTGAAACTCGGGCAGACATGACGTCACTGAGCGGTGACAAAATAAGTTATTCATGGACACGCGATGCACCTTGGGTGGGCGACGCAATCTCAGTTGCCAAGTTGTGTTCGGTGTGAATGCACCTTAACTGTAAGCCATCCATATTGGCACAGTGCTGCACTCATGGTGGATTCATGTTTGGATGGATGTATATGTGCAGTATGTGTACATGTGTATTTATTTGTATCTATGCATATATGTTTGTTTATCTATAAATGAAGAGTTTGTCTTCAGCCTGCTCTGTTGTAAAGTGCCTTGAGATAACATTTGTGATGATTTGGCATGATACAAATAAAGACTGATTGATTGATTGATTGATTGATTGATTGAGAGGGAAGTATGGGAACCACTGCTGTAAGACAACGACCTAACTTGGATTCTTTCATTCATGCAGTTCCTTTTGATCAAAAGCTCTTGCCAGTGAAGAGGACAAAGACTCTCCTGGTGTCAGCTTATCAGGAGCACCGCACCCACAGTAGAGAGGTCAGTGAAATCGTGAGGCACCAGAACTCATCCTCTTTTGTGCTCAGTGCTCATTTTCCTCTCCTCTGGTTCAAGGTTCGTGTTATTGCAGTGGTGAGGAAGAGAGAGGAAGCAGTCTATCACTGTTACCTCTGCTGTGATGGGCGACTACATCACTCTGCAGGCATGAGAAACCTCAGCCACTATGACAATGGATATGCCTATACGCCAGCAGACAGTCCCCTCATCCTGTGAGACAGTTACTCACATTGCTGTGACCTCTACTGATGCTAAAGGTGACTGAAGTAAATGTATTTGAATGTTTTTCAGATACTTTAACAACAATGGGCCATGGCCTACATTTCTAGGGATGAAACGATTTAATGCAACATCGACCATTCAAAGTGACTTCCACAGTTCAATAGCATTTTTGTTCTGGTACAGTATATTTGTGCACATAGCTCAGTAACAGTAGTGCTTGTGTGTTTGCTCTGCTGTGTTTGAGTCTATGAGAGGGCATGCAGGGGTGAGGTATCTCTTGTCCCCAGCAGCAAATCAACCATAACATGCACAAGTAAGAGATATCGTACTGTCATCACTGGGGTCATCAGCTAGACCTTATGTCTAAGGTTTTTGTCCAGTCAGTTCCCACAGCACCTCTAAGAGGCTGATCAGTGAACTTTGGTCTCCCAGAGCCAACTCTCTTTCCGTTAACTCTCACCACTTACCAAGCTAGCACACTGCTTTGTCTTGCCTACTTTACCACATGGCTATTAGAGCCCAAACAGCACTGCCACCTTTAACACACCAGGGCTCTGTGCATGCAAGCTTCAGGTTGTGACATGCTGATATGACCTTCACACGTCTATAATCCCCCCACTTATCAGCAGCTACTGATGCCCAACACTAAAATGTACAGTCATGTAAGAATGATTTTAATACAAAAACACCCCCAGAATAAAGGGAATTAGTGCTTTTGTCTACCTTAGTCTGCATTAATACTCCTCATACAAATCCACTGGCTCTTATTGCTTCATCTGATGTCTCCTTCACTATCTTTAATTAAACCTGTCCATGGACACCCAATTCTTTAAGTCAGACATGCCAAACTCAACGCCTGTGGGCCAAATCTGGCCTGATAAAATTAAAGATAATGAAATAATTTGTCTGTTATTAATAGCCCTCTGTTGAATAGCACTCCTACCACTCATAGTGCAAATGCCACAAAGCATTGCAGCTGCCATGCAGGACCTGTACACAAACGCCTCCTCCCATTGCTTTTATATCACTCTGGTTAGTGATCAGCAGATGAATACATTGGTCTGTGTTCTTATAGTGACTTTAAGCTTGCTTCAAAGTCAATACGCTTTTCAAATTGATATTTGTGATTGAATCATTGTCAGTTTTTTGACCGTTCAGTAAAAGTGCATCCTGTTTGGACCTCATCTTAAACTATGTTTTACATGTTGGCCCCTTCTGTCATTGAGCTTGATACCCTTGCTTAAAGTAATAAGACTGCTGATGTTGCTATGAACCCCATTTGCCCACCTCTACTGGGCAAATCTTTACTTTGCCGCCTCCCGGTTCAGCTCTTGCCCTAAGATATTTAAAGCGGACATATGCAAAAACCCCATTTTTAAGGCGTTTGAATACATTTTTGTGTATTTGGCCTTCCTCCCAGCCCACAAAATGTGATAATAGACAACAAAACCAGTGTTTAGCAGGCTGAATGAATGGAAACTCATGGTATTTGGTGAGCTGTTGAGTCTGTGGATATACTGTGACGTAACAGTAAATGTTTGATTTACATACCTAACCTGATTGGTCAACCTGAGTACCCCCCTCCCCCTGCCGGAGATATTCCTCTGTGAAGAGCAGCCATGATGTTTATATTCTTAGTGACAGATCGGTGTTCAGCATGTGTAACCTCAGAAGCTATCACTATATAGGCTACCAGCCTCGGAGGACCAAAGGGCCCAGTGGATTAATTTTGTTTTTGAAGGGAATGAGCAGTTACAGTCGGCTAAAACCTGTATGTGTGTGTCAGTCACTTCACGTCTGACTGCTTCTTCAACTTCAGTCAGTTCAACACAGGACTGGGAACTAGACTTTTCCTGAATCCAGGCTCAGTACCAACAAACCTGATGATGGAAATGTGAGTATTTTAATGATGTGGAGTATTTATTTTGCTCATTGCTACTAGCTAATGCTAACAGCAGGGTGAAGTGAACTTGAGGTAACTGCACAACATGTTCGTCAGTTTTCACGTTACTTGTTGAAAGTCTGAAGGATAAACTTCAGTGTATGAAAATTCTTACATTAGTCAAGAGAAGTTTAACATTTGGAATGAATATAATCAGTCCCACTGCGGTGACTAGGCCGAGGTTAGCATGTTGTGCATTAGCCTGTGATGTCTGTGGGAAATAAGATTGCTGTTATCTGTTAAACAGCAGGAATTTGTAGTTTGTGTGTGTTCACGAAGAAAAGTTTAACAGTTGGTTGAATATAATCAGTCCTTTACCCGACCCCAGATCACTCTGTTTGTACAAATATTAGCATGGAAGGTAGGCTAAGTTGTGGCTATCCCACTGTTATATTCTGCGTTAGCCTGTGATGTTAGGGGGGACCAGCTTCGCTGTTGTAACCGTGTTTGTGGTAACCGGCATGAATTAAGGGTTTGTACGTGTTCAGGACTGTAAGCGGCACGTGGCTGGAGTGCCCGCTTTGCTCAAGTTACACTGCAGGTCTATTGTGAATTTCCAATATGTACGCTGCTCTGCTGTGGCTCACAAGCATATGAAGGTGACCGCCCTCAAAACCAGCTGTTCTGAACAGAGGGGTTTATGTGAGCGTGGAAAGAATGCAGCTGTGCTTCATTCATTGGCTTTTTGGACCAAAGCATGTTGCTAACATTTCACGAAGACATCAAGGATCCATGTTAAACTGCAGAAAAGGAGCAAAATATGGAACCTTTATTTCATTACATTAAGCGCTTTTCCTTGACTGAAACTATTAACTGACTTGTAGATCATAATACTATGCATGGTCTTTTGTTAGTGCAAACCATCTCTTGGCGAGCAACCAACTTTCCATCTAAATCTACCTGCAATTCCCAAATGTAGCACATCTCAAGGCCTGTCTTGTTTACTTGAGGCAGGCCCCAAGCTTCCCTGACCTAGCTGCACACTGACTATGATTTCTGCATGCCTAACAGCTGTCTCATGTACTGCCTGTCTTGGGCTTCATTTCCCCCCTTTGATCCTCTCTCTCTACACCAGGTGCACTTTTATATACCTTTTGAGGGGGGGGGGGGGGTCCCATTTGGCCCTGGGCCTGATCAAGCCTTTGCAGCCCCAGGGCTCCCAAGTCTCATGCAGTCAACTTGTGACATGAACTAATATATCACGACTCAGCGTCTTGGGTGGGCATTGGGGGGTTGTGCCCACCCACGGAGTCAGCTGTGCCTGCCCTGGACTAACAGCAAATGTTTCTGTTTATTGTATTTGGGTTTTGTTTTTATCCTGTCAGAGTAGCCATCTTCAGTTAATCCTAGCTATGTTGATATGTCAATCCATCCAACCAATTCCAACCGAACAAAGGCAATGTTTTAGCCAATTAGAGGTAGAGGGGGGCGGGTCACTGAGTCATAGTGATTATCGAGTCAAATATTCATGGTTGGTTGTACAATAATGAATAACAACAATAATGGATATCAGAAGTTATTTCCAAAAGTCTTGGAAAAGTGACGATACCAGGGCCACCCCTGGCCAAATTGGGGCCCAAAGCAGAATTTTATTTTGAGGCACCCCGCCTGCACCATCGATGAGCAGAGGTATGTTTACCCTTTAAATTTCTCCATTGTGGGTCGTATAAAGGACTATCTTAATTTATCTCATTTTTTTTAATCTTACATGACTGTCATGAACTAAATTCACCTAAAGGTTTCAACAATTTACCTCCAAAAAAATACCCCAAACTTCCATTGATAGCATAGATTGAAAGGCTAAAACTAGGCTTTACACAATCAAGATTTTGGAGCTGATCACTGATTAGTGAGTTTAAAAAAACGACCACTGATCCGATCGCAACAGGGAGCAATATATCTATGTAAATAATTAAGTCGATCCAATAGAGCCGATCAGATGAATGGAAAGCCTGCTATAAACCTGGCCCAATATATGATCAACAACTGGTCAATAATTAATCACTCCTTTTTCAACAGAGATGGATGTAAATGCAGTTAACTAGACATTATCAGTAAATGATAATCGGGGCCGCAGGGAAATTTAATCTCTAGTCCACATCTAGGTTTATTCTAGTGGGTACACTCTGACATACTCTGATGGATGTTTGTCCTCTTCGGGCCTCCATACACTGAAGACATTTTTGCCACAGTTTTACCTGATTTATACTCCGTCCACTGAAAACAGCTCTAAGATCCATTCATGGGCCCCCACCCACAGGTTGAGAACCGCTGCACTAGTGGATTGTGTTTGAAGCTTGATCCTTCAAAGATTGTTCTGATATCATGGAGAATAAGTGATGGAGGATACCTTAGGATGAATTTATCATTTAGAAAGCAGTGAATGAGTGGAAACAGCGGCTCAGAGCTGGACTGCTGAAGAATGTTTAGTTTTGGCTGAGGCTGACTCGCCTTTTTTAAGTCTTTGTGTTACTTAAACCACACAAAGGGTTTATAAACAGAGAACATTAAAAAAGGCATCCAGCATTGTGGGTGATGATGATCAGAGGCACCCCCTTGCCCGTTCATTTACACTGTTGCCCTCTAGGCGGCGTTACTGTGCTCCTCTGTTCATCAAAAACAGATCCAAATTTTCTTTTGTTCCACAAGCGATTACATTTTTAAATGAACAACGAGGAACAGTTAAATAGATCTAGCCGGTCTAGACCAACCTGCCTGTCCATCACTACATGGCTTCTTTTGTTTTGTTTTTGTTTTTTTTCTCTTCTTTGCGAGTGCATTGTTTTTGTGATTTCTAGTGTTTCTGTTGCCAAATGTCTGCAATCCCTGCCACACCCTAATTTCCCTGCGGGGACAAATAAACTAAACTAACTAACTAACAAAGTGACTGATGATCACTCACTGCCCTCTGCGATGCACGCCTATCTGCGTCTTTGTGCTCAATGGCAGATGGAGGAGCACGCGCACACAGACGCTGCGCAGTTAAGGCAGTATTTAGATCAAATGTTCACATGTGCTTCGGCTGCACTGCAGAATGACAACAACGGTAACAGCCACACTTTAAATGGAAACTATCAGGCCTGTAGTCAACAGAGCGGATCGTGGCTACATCAGATAGCGGAGAATGCGTCCCATTGCTTAAAATGGGGCCCCCTATGGACCACGGGGCCCTATGCACAGCACGTGTTTTGCGTTTAGGGAGGGGCAGCACTGGACAGTGCAGTCGGGAGCGAGCAGGAGGCAGCGCCATACAGCTCCACTTCGACTAGAACCACCACCACCGAAGTCAACAGCCACACTGCAGTAAACATTCATGATAGGAGGGTTACCTACAGCAGCTAGGGAACAGGAGGAGCAGCGCCAAGCCGCATGAACCTGCTGCCCGGAAGAAATGGGAGTGACAAGGTTAATAATAACAGAGGCAAGGACATTCATGGAAACTACAGCTGCAAGGAACAGCAACAGGCCATCAGTCATAGTTCTGAGGGGGAAAACACTGTAAAATTAATTCAAATGCACAAAGAATGCACTCAGATAATCTGAGACAGACCACAAATAGAGCTACAAACCATGAATGCTTCTGTTACATCTATGACATTAAGACAATGAAATTTAGAAACAAGGTCCAGCAGGGTTAATCCTTGGGTCTCTGTGGCTTTTTTCTGTCACAAAAGGATGATATTTAGTGCTGACTGATCATAACTTTGACTCTATTCAAGAGAGTGAAAACGTTTTTGGTCAAGAAACTTATTTCTACATAAATTTTGAAAATGTGATTTAGAAAATTTTAAAAGGTCAAAAATACACTGTGGGCAAATGTACTACCCTTTCGTCCTGTTTTGGCTGTTTAAAAGGAACAAACTTTAGCTCCAATAACAACATTTCGCATAATTATTTATTTTTTTACTTTTTTCCCCAAGTCTCTTCATCCAGCTTAAGCTATTTTTCATGGCTTTATCCCAGCCTACTTTTATTGAAAATACTCCTGTTTATTGAGGGTTTTTAACTCAACATCTGCTAGCAAGTTTTCTGAGCTTTTTACTTCTGCATCTTTAACTGCCTTCAATCCAAATTTTAATCCAGTTCTTAGCACAGAGGAGCTTGTCTGCCTTTTTAATCATTCTTGTAGAACCATCTTGGACTCTGGAACTCCTCTGAAAGCTAATAGCTCAAATAAAGAACCCCAGCCCTGGCTTACAGAGTCCACACATGAACTAAAGTAAATATGAATAAAAAATATGAACAAAAATGGAAGAAAACTGGTTTGTTGGGTTTTTTTAACCAATCATTCAAACTCCTGAGTTTTATGTAATGTTTTAGAGTCCCTTATCAACCCCTCCCCCTCTTATTTTACGGATGCTTCCCAAGACACCTGTGAGAAGCTTTTGATTCATTTTTATAAACAAGGTTATAGACATCAGGCATCAGGTCACTCCTCCTGATCTCCCTGTACTCATAAGTAGGGAAGTTCACCATTTTTGTAGCCGTTTTGAGCCGGTTTCGTTACCCCCCTTATCTGATATTTTATCCCACATGAAACCAGCTGAGAGATTTCAGTCTGGTTTTAGAGCAGGTCACAGCACTGAGACGGCCCACAGGGTGACCAATGACCTTCTTTTAGCAGCAGACAGTGGAGTGGGCTTCATTTTAATTTTTTTAGATCTCAGTGCAGCTTTTGATACAGTTGATCATGCAATTTTAATTAAACATCATAAAAACTGGGTGGGTATTGGGGACACTGCACTTAGCTGGTTTCAGTCCTATCTTTAGAGCAAACCTTTGTGGTCACCATAGCCAATCACAGCTCCTCTACCTCTGCCATTGCCTGTGGTGTACCGCAGGGTTCAGTTTTAGGTCCAATTTTATTTTCTATTTAAATGCTGCCCCTTGGCCAATTAATTCAGTGCCACCAAGTCGCCTTCCACTGCTATGCAGTTGACACACAGATATACCTTCCTTGAGACCTGAGGACCCAAGAGGCCTAGCTGCTGTCATGGTCTGTCTTTGGGACATCAACTGTTGGATGGCAGAAAACTTCCTTCAACTAAACAGCTGAAAATGTAAAATAAACCTCTGTAAGATAAAAAAAAAAAACTGCCCCCTCAGTCTAGTCTTAGTCTACTGTCACTAAACTTTAAATCCACAGCCAGAAATCTAGGAGTTTCGTTTGATTCCGACATCACCTTCTCCACCCAGATCAATAAAGTCATCCAGTCCTGTTTCTTTCACTGAGGTGCAGTTTCAAAAATAAAAAAATACTCACCCCACCAGATGTTGAAAAAAATCCACGCCTTCATTTTTTCAAGGCTGGACTCCTGCAACTCTGTCCTCCCTTATCCTTGCAGAGCAGACGGACCTGCCTGATTCTGAAATTACACATATCCATCTTGCCAGCCTCCATTGTCCAACGACTTCACTCAGCTAAATGCTTAACAGTCCATTATGGAGTAGAGGTGGGAGCTGCGGGAGCAGCGGACGTGACGACAATAGGAAGAGACTGCATGTTTTAAAACAATGGCGGCTTCTGAAGCGGTCTCAGTATCTGCATTTTTTTTTTTTATATATCAGAAATGGACTCAATTTATTCTTTAAAAGAGGAGGAAAGGACGTCACTTGAAGCTTGTCTTATGAGAAGTCATGTTTTTGCTCTTCTCCTGGCCGGGGATCACCGCTGGGGAACTGGGAGAGAACGTGAAAATCAATCCACGGACATGCCGGTTAGTCTATGGTCATCATGGTTACTCAGCGATGCTTGGCGAAATATGCTCTCCTCAGAAGTTTACTGGGAAAACTTGGTAGGGATTGTCTTTGGCGAGGTTCGTGTCACATGTAAGTGTTAATTGATACATCTGTGTGGTAAAATTTAATGTGAAACGATAATCTTCAGGTAGTTTAAGCTAACGGCTAACAGCCATACTGGCTAACTGTTGTTAGCCGTTAGCCCTAGCAGTTAACAGTTAGCTGTTAGGGCTAACAGCCGTTAACCGTTGTTAGCCATTGTTAGCCATGCTCATTGTGGCTCAGCGGCACTGTCACTGCCTCTTGCCCCGGGAATCGTGAGTTCGATCCTCGGGAAAGGAAAGGAAGTAGCAGTAGTGTCTTACGGCCGCTAACGTTGTTAGGCGTTAGCTACTACGTGTAGCCGCTACGTATGCTATGTCATACGTAACAGCTTTTCTTGAGGTGGATTGGTCTTTGATGAGTGTAATGAGCCGAACGATCGTCCACTCACAAGCTGCTGTTGTTTTCGAAGGTTCTGCCCCTGAAAACATTTTTGAACGGCTCCTTCGCTCCTTCCCAGATGGATTAGTGAAA
This sequence comes from Cetoscarus ocellatus, assembly GCA_037902135.1. Classification (NCBI taxonomy): domain Eukaryota; kingdom Metazoa; phylum Chordata; class Actinopteri; order Labriformes; family Labridae; genus Cetoscarus; species Cetoscarus ocellatus. Next base: position 196,008 of record JBAMNC010000118.1, on the reverse strand, counting down.
TATTTCCAATATGAAACTGTCCATCTGGAGTGTCAGGTTACTCCACCCTTGCTTAAATCTAAAACCTCTTAATGGCCTCCAACTAGTTCAAAATGCAGCAGCCAGGCTTTTAACCGGTTTTGGTAGACGGCATCACATCACTCCAATTTAGCCTCCTGTCACTGGCTTCCTGTCAGTTTTAGAATTGATTTTCAGATGTTACTTTTACAGCACTCTTGGGCCTGGCCTCCAGCTTTATTTCAGAGCCATTGATCCTATATGAGCTAGATCACCGCTTCAGATCCTCCGGCAAGGGCTTTCAGGTTGCTCCAAAGTCGAGGCTCAAAACTAAAGGTGATAGAGCTTTCTCCATCAGAGCTCCTTTGGAACGACCTGCCAGAGGAGATAAGACGTGCAGAGTCAGTCACTTCCTTTAACACTAGAACCACCAACGTTCCAATCTCCCGAGAACCACCAAGGGGGGTCATTTTGACAGTATTTTAATTATTTTAGAAGACCAGATAAATTAAAGCTGCACTCTCTCACACACATTGCTCATAGTCAGCACACATGCTGTACATTTTGACTGTGTACTGTCCACAAACTGCACGTTAGCACTTCTGACTCATCATCACCCGCTAAAAATGACAGGTCATCGATCTCGCCCTCCACACTGATGTCCCCTCCGTCTAATTCCTCCTCACCTAAACCCACCGTTATCTCTCCTCCCTCCTACTCTCCCTCACTCAGATCCTGGTACAAGAGCCAAGCCTCTTTGGCTGTCATAAATCTTTTAGACAGGTCCACGGGATGTAATACTGATAACTGTCAAATTCAGATAATATAACAAGTGCTGTTAAGCAACCGCGAGTGGCACGCGAGGTGCTGTGTGAAAAGGGACAGCTGTATACAGTGTTTTACATCAGGGGGTAAAAATGACCCCCTTTGGTGGTTCTAGGTATACATGGTAGTATTTATTTTTCTATTTATCACACATTCACCAAAATTCACTGAATGATTAATTAATCCATTTTAGGAAAGTCATGGACTTTAAGATGTAGGGTTTTATTTTAAAAGAAAATGCAGGGGGTAAAAATGACCCCCTTGGTGGTTCTAGTGTTAAGTCACTTTTAAAAACTCACTTTTACAGACTTTCTTTTTTCTGTCTTATTTCTGTTTTACAGCTTTTTAAGCTTTTTTTCTGTCAGATTGCTCTCATCATTTTACCTCAGACTGCTTTCAGGTCCTTCCTTTTAATTTTTTTAATTTACAGCTTCTATGTTGTCATTACTTACTTTTATGTCAGATTTTGTCTAATTTATGTTTCACCTTATGTGATAGTTTTAATCTTTTATAGATAACCTTTTAGGCTTTTTCATTATTTTATCTCCTACCCATGTCTGTTGTTAGGGTCCTCTCCCAAGGGTCAAGGACCCTACTGTTCCTGCTGCATTTCTTTTGTTGACCCCTAAACATGCTCAAAAACTCACCAAAACTGGCACACACCTCAGAATCAGCGGAAAATTTGATAAAATTAAAAATTAACCCCCAACATGCCAAAATGAGCTCTCTAGCGCCTCCCAGGCACACGAAAATGTCCCTCACAGCCCGTAAGAATGTTGTAGAGAGATCAAACAATGCCGACTCACTCCAGTGAGGGAGCAGCAGGAGGAGAGAAGAGCAAGAACAGTCCAAAACTAGGTCACAACCTGAAGACTCGTCACAACCTCAAAGTTGGTCAACCCCGAAAAAGCCCTCCGAGTTCCTCCAAAAATGAATGGGCTGAATAGGATACAGCTCCACATAAACTGTGGTTGTTCGGCCTCTACACAACAAAACAGAAGTCTTACATCCTTAAAAAATTACATGGATGGATTCCTGACAAAATTACAATCAAATCATCATTTTTAGAGAGATTTGGTGAAAATTGTGCCATCTCTGAGGCGGTGTTTTAAAAATGTTCACTCAGTTTCATTCCCCCTCAGGGGCAGATGTTGTCACTCACTGATTGACAGCTTAGTGCAGCTGGTCATGTGACTCACTGAAGGCTGGAAAATGGAGTGTGTAATTCACATGAATCATAAAGACTGAGGAGGAGCATGAAATACATCACTTCAACTGTAATATCTCTAAAAGGATCAAAAAGGAATAAAACCTCAAAATGGAGGTCAAACGGTCATGAGGGATGTGCAACAGAGCGGTTACCCAACCAATGCTGCTTGCAGTGTTAATTATTACCAATATTACAATCATTATTATAATTACTGTTATTATTATTACTGTTCTACCTGTTATTATAATGATGATGATTATTATTATTATTATTATTATTATTAGAGCCCCAGATGCAAGCTGGGCGAGAGCCCTATTGTATCCCTTGAAATTATTTGTTATTATTAGGGCCCAAACCCCAGCAGCAAGCGGGGCAAGAGCCCTATTGCCCCCTTGGGAACACATAACTGACTCTAACTCTGTCATTCTTTGCCCAAACACCACACATTCTTTCACATTTATTACTAAAACACTCCTGAGCGACATGATTTCAACATATGTCAGTAATTTCGTAGCGTCATCTACTGGGAAAAGGAAAGGCAGTCATCCTTTCATGGTCTTCAGATCAAGCAGCATTGATTCTATGCAGTTAGGTCTTGCAAATGACAGACGAATTCCCATGCTGATGCTGTACTATGGATTTTGGCGAGGTTAGTGAATTTGCAATAAGATGGCGCTACAGAGGTTTCCGAAGAAAAGGGAGTTCTTTGAAATAGATTTAGAAATGTGCAAGCCTCATGAAAGTTGCTACACCTGTCAGGAGGACCATCCTCTTAATGCTTCCACTGTCACAATGGAAACACACCCAAAAATGGCTCCACAGTGCCCCCTACAAAATTTCAAATGTGTAGCCCCACAAGTGTGCAACTTTTTATTAGGAGGCTTAGTTTGCCAACAGGGCCCCCTCAAACAAAAATAATGCTTTTTGGCATAGCCTACAAATAGCTGACTCCAAAGAAAAGCCTTTTCAATCTGAGGTTGTTTTGACTCAAGTCTGGAGATGAGACCTTGGAGCACATCATATCCAAAAATCTGGCTTGTCAGTTAAAGGGCGTGGCTACGGCCCCATTCAAACTTTGATGTTTTTTAAACTAAACAGCTTGTCAGGATTTTGGCTGAAAACCCGAAAAGCATACCACCTTTAGTGGACAAATGGCTGCCTCCAAAGACAGTCAAAGTCTCAGAGGTCGCTGACTTGAGAGGATGGGGCTGCACCGGGGCGTCGGTGACACGTGGGTTGAGAGCCCGTCAAAACTCTGCAGGGGTGCTAGTTATTATTATTATTATTATTATTATTATTATTATTATTATTATTATTATCATCTGTTTATATTTGCTCCCCTGTTTTCTGCTTTCACCCCATTTTATTGCCTTTTCTTTTTCTTCCTTTTTGAATATTTTAAGTTTTTTTAATTTGGTCCTCATGGCCTCACTTTATGTTGCAGGGCTCTTGAATTGTCTGTGTTCTTATGGTTTATGATTTATGGGCCTGGAGTCACTGGAGAATACACCAGTGCATGTCGGTATACACCTTCTTCAGGCCGTAGCCACACACTGAGTCATCCCTAGCTCTTGTGTGTTGCTGTGTCTTGGTGTGGGCTGATGTGCTTTGGTGTGTTTTTTTGGTCTCTGGTCCCATGGGGTCAGGACCTCCTGTGTTTTTTATGTTCAATGACTGGGCCTGGATTGTTGGGCCTAATTCTTTTTTCTTTAGGTTTTGTGAAATTTTCTTCATTCTATAAGCATTGTTGGTCTGAAAGACTGAAGTGTTGATGGTCATTGGTTCTTTTTGTGCTCGTGTCTCTTATGCCTTCTGCGTTTGTCTGTAAGGGTTCTTTGATTTTAATTGAGCTTTTTTTAATGTCTTTTTGTGCTGAAGCTTTTGTGCCTTATGCCTTTTTATGATCCTGCCTGTTTGTCAAAGTACTTAGTAAACCTGTTTTTAAAAGTGCCAAACAAATGAAGTTATTATTATTATTAATATTCTCTGTGAACCCCAGAAATGATTGAGTGTAAAGATCCCTGTTGATCAGCAGTTTCTGTCAGACCAGCCCGCCTGGTCCACGTCATATTTGAAGTCACTTGGATGACCTTTCTGCTCCACTCTAATGAGCTTCAGCAGGCTGTCTTGATCATGTCTACATATCTAAATGCATTAGGTTGCCTCTGTGTGAGTCTACTATTTGCTTTTAAGTGAAGAAGCACTTGAATGGTTGTTTATGGCAAAGTTACTGTTGACTGAATGAAGTGCAGCATGAGCTGCTGATAAATTACCTGGACCTATCCACCCATCAGAACTACGGCCTATTTTTAAACCACCTTTTGTCTGAAAGTAGAGAAAACTGTCTCCAGAGAATTATTATTCCAGCACCACAGTGTTTTAGATTATCTTTAACCAGCTTGGTAAGTACACACAGCCTGCTGAATTATCCTCTGACCTTGTCTGGATCATTTTCCTTTCTCATGTATAGAGGAGATGAAGTTCCTGGAGGTGAAGAACCAGAGAGCAAGAAACGATTCCTTTCCTTACAACTTCACCGTCTGCTACTCTGCCATGTTTAAGTCTGACAATGTACTGCAGGTAACGTCTGGCAGCACTGATTTCACATCCAAAGCTTCCTGGTCTCATTAAAAACATACCGAGTCGTGAGTGTGACTAAGAGTGTTCATCTGTGTGTGTTTTTTTATAGCTGTTCCAGAGCTTGGAGATGCTGCAGATACTGGGGGTGAACAAAGTCGCAGTTTATGCCAGCAGCCACAGCCCTGAAGTAAAGCACCTACTCAACTACTACATGCAAAAAGGTAGAGTACAGAGAGGGTATGATGCATGAAAGAGAACAAGTAAAAAGTGAGCTGTTGTAGGGGACTATCCAGTTTCCATCTGTTCCAGGGTTTGGTCTGATTTAAAATTTAAAGGGTATACAATTGTCAAGAAAAGTAGAGCCCACACTGTGAGCTTTATAACCAGGGCCGCCCCAGGCCAAATTTGGGCACTAAGCAGAATTTTATGTTGAGCCCCCAGCCCCACCCCCCCAACAAGATGGCTGTATCATGAAATACCATTTGTATTTGCAACCTTTATTAGGAACGAAGACATTTTCTGGATGCAAAGTCATCAATCAGGTCATCATATGACAGCTGCTGTGCCACTTCTGCATTAATACTCATGACAGCCAGGCCACTCAAGCGCTCTTCAGCTTGTGGGTCAAATAAAGGATTATCTTAATTTATCTTGTGTTTTTAATGTTATATGACTGTAACGAATTAAATTTACCTAGAATAAAAATAACCCAAAACTTTTTTTGATAGCATAGATTGAAAGGCTATGAACTAGGCTTTACACGATCAAGATTTTGGGGCTGATCACCGATCAGTGAGTTTTAAAAAATGATCACTGATCTGATCACAAGAGGGAGCAATATATCTATTTTAATAAGTAAGTCGATCCAATATAGCCGATCAGATCAATGCTTTAAACCTGGCCCAACATATGATCACCAACTGGTCAATTATTAACCACTCCTTTTTCAACAGAGATGAATGTAAATGCAGTTAAAAAGACATTCAGTAAATGATAATCGGGGCCATTGGAAAATTTAAATCTCCAGTCCACATCTGGACAGAATTATCCTCTCTTCTCTCTCATGTTTGCAGGCTAGCAGCTGGGGTGTTTATGCCACCAAGTTTTTCCTTTTTATTTCAACAACATACATACCCACCCTCCAGTGTTGTAGTCTGGTTTATTCTAGTGCAGGGGTGGCCAACAGGGTGCCGTGAGCACCTGGTAGCCCACAGGGAGCCATTAAGGTGCCCACTGGGACGCCCTGTTAACACCATGGAGCATGAAATAGATGGCCAATTTTAATTTGAATTTCATGTTTTGCAAACCAATGATGATTACATCAATACAAAAATCATCAAATGTAATGTATGTGACATTTTAAAACTGTTTATTTTCTGTTCAACTTTGACCTGCAGGGGTACATGTATATTTATGTGTCTGTGTGTGTATTTATATATATATATATATATATATATATATATACATATACATTTATACACACTATATTGCCAAAACTATTCGATCACCCATCCAAATAATCAGAATCAGGTGTTCCAATCACTTCCATGGCCACAGGTGTATAAAAGCAAGCACCTAGGCATGCAGACTGCTTTTACAAACATTTGTGAAAAATTGGTTTGCTCTCAGGACCAAATGTGTATTTACTACTCTTTGCCTTTTAAGGGCAGTATGGACAGCACATGTTTTGCATATAGGGAGGGGCGGCAAGAGATAGATAGATAGATAGATAGATAGATAGATAGACGGTTGCTTTGTTGAGGATGGAGATGGCAGATGGTACAAAGCTTTAGTTACAGTGTGCTCTTCTCCATCTCAGTGTTCTGTACCTGGCAACAGCCTAGAGTGGGTATTGAGGGGGTGCTCTGTGTCCATGGCTATTGTTCTGCTGAGGTGGGCTAGTGCTCTTTCACTGAGTTCTGTGATGTTGGGTGTGGGGGTGCAAATTATTTTCGAGGCTATGTGTGTGATTCTGTTGAGTTTATCTTTGTTGGAGACAGACAGCATGTTGTAGAAAGCGGGGAACAATACTTCAAGATAGATTGGATTATGCTCTTGTATAGTAGTAACAGATGATGGGGGACAATGGAGAGTGCACTGAGTGAACGGATAGCATGTAGCCTCTGCTGTGAACGCTTATGGATGTTGATTATATGGTGGTCAAAGGATAGGTTATTGTCCAGGGTGAGTCCGAGATATTTGAATTTGTTGACCTGTTCTATTGTTTTACCATTGATGGAGATGGGATTGAGACTGGAGGTGGGTGTGTTGAAGACTAGTTCCTTTGTTTTCTCTACGTCGAGGTAATTGTCCATGCACCATTGTGTGAAATGTAGAACTGTGTTATGATAAGCTGTGATGGAGTTGCTGTCATTGAGAAGGGCCAGGATTGCAGTGTCATCTGAATATTTATAGTATGAGGTGATAGATGAGGGGCTAATGCAGGCATTTGTGTAGAGTGTGTAGAGGAAGAGACTGAGGACACAGCCTTGGGGGGCTCCGGTGTTGGTGATGATGGTGACAGATTTGGCAGACACTATCCTCACAACCTGTGGTCTGTTGTTCAGGAAGCTGTGAATAAAATGGATGTTATGAGGGGTGGTGTTGAGCTATTGTAGTTTTTTGATCATCTGATGTCGCTGAATTGTGTTAAATGCTGAACTCAGATCAATGAAAAGGACTGCTGCAGAGTTTCCAGGAGTCCCCAGATGTTGAAGAAGGGAGTGAAGGAGACATACCACAGCATCCTCCATTCCTTGCCTAGCCTTATAGGTGAACTGATATTTAACCAGCTGTGGACTGACAGCTGGAAGGATGGTGCGCAGGATCAGTTTCTCAAAGCGTTTACTCACAATGGGTGTGAGTGCGACTGGTCGGTAGTGGTTTGGTTCTGAGGGATGGCGTTTCTTGGGTAGGGGAATAATGGTTGATGTTCTCCAGAGGGCGGGCCACCATGCTGTGCTGCAGGATTCTTGCATTATGGAAAAGAAGATAGGGGACAGTTCCATTGCGCGGACCTTGAGCACCCTAGCAGGGATACCGTCCGTCCCCTTGGCCTTGCCTATTCTGCACCTGCTCAGCTCCTCTCAAAAATCTTCCTCTGTAAAGGGAGGGGATGATGGTGGATCAGATGGAAGAGCACTGAGTAGGTGATCACACACAGCTGAGTGGTCAGTTGTGTCAAATCTGGAATAATAGGTGTTGGTAGAGGTTTGGGGTTCTGTGATTGTGGAATAGTTTTATTTGACTTATTTGTCCTTGAGGATGTCATTTTGTATCTATCGATTATTTTAAGTGAAAGCCAGTCCTTGTGCTGAAATATATTGTGTTTTTCTATGAGTCTCTGTCTAATCAGGGGAGTCATTCAAGGTTTGGAGTTGGGAAATGACCTGTAAGTTATTGTGGGAATGCAGTCACTGATGCAAAACTTAATGTAGTCCATCGTGACTGACGGTTTCTCATCCAGAGTGCCATCAAAACTACTCCAGTTTGTGCATGCCAGGTAACCCTGTAGGCGTGCAATTGCATCCTCTGACCAGCAGGCAGCGCTGTTGACTTGTGGCTTGATGCGCTTCAGTTCCTGTTTGTACTGAGGAAGAAGGACCAAAACATTGTGTTCTGATTGTAATGGTATGAACCCAGAGTTTTAAAGTTGGACCCAAAAGCTGATAACCGGAGGCAGAGTAAAGTTGTTTCAAAGAGATTTTATTTTAAAGGAGACCAGGAGGGGGGAAAGAGGGGGGAATCCAGAATCCGTGGGGAATTGCCCGTGAAGAGTGTAAAGGATAAAGGTGGTGATGAGGGCTTGTGAAGGCACAGTTGATGCGGGAATCATCTGGCACTGGAGTGCAGTCAGAGGGTCGACTTTGTAGATGCAGGTGATTGGAGTGATTGAGGACAGGTGTGGAGCTGCCGTGGATCAGTGCAGGGGAAACCATGCCCACTCCCAGTAAGGCAGAGAGGCAGAGGATCAAAAAATGCCTCACCAGAGGCAAAAACAGTCCCAAAAAACCACTAACAGAAGGGGGAATCCTTACAGTCCCCCCCCCCCTTCAACGGATGTCTCCTGACTTGTCCGGGTGCTCAGTGTAGAAGTCACGAAGAAGGGACTCATCCAGAATGAGCCTACGGGAAATTCATGAGTGGTCCAAATACTGGAATCCCCGCCCCCTAGTTCTGACATCCAGAATCCTCAAGACAGTGAAGGCCAGATGGTCATCGACGAGCAGGAGGGGCGGTGGCGGGGTGGCTGGAGGGCTGAGATCACTGGTGGCAGCAGGTTTTAGGAGGGGAACATGGAAGGTGGGATGGATCTTGAGGGATGCTGGTCACTGAAGTCTCACAGCAGAGGGGTTAATGACTTTCTCAACAGGGAAAGGACCATGGTAGTGGGGAGCAAGCTTATTTGAGTCTACTTGGGGTGGGGGGAGGTCATGGGATGAGAGCCACACTGTCCGTTCTTGCCAATACTCAGGGGCTGGAGAGCGATGTTGGTCCGCCAGACTCTTGTTACGTTCCACTGAACATAAGAGAGCCGCTCTGATGTTTCTCCAAACCACCTTAATACGCCGTAGATCTCTGACAGCCAGCACAGCTACCTCAGACTCCTGTTCAGGGAAAAGGGGGTGATGAAAGCCATAAGAAGGCCATGAATGGGGACATACCTGTAGCAGGGGAAACCACGCCCACTCCCAGAGAGGCAGAGGACTGTTTTTGCAAGAAGAAGTAGAGCCCACGTTGAGAGCTTTATAACAAGAGAAGAAGTAGAGTCCACACTGTGAGCTTTATAAGAAAAGAAGAAGTAGAGCTGACACCATTTATGAATATTAACACAGATATGAAAATGTAAGTTTATATACCACAAAAATGCTTTTCTCTGCTTGCTCTTGGGTTCCCATCATGTTCCCAGGTCAGTTTCTGATCCTAACTGCTAAACTAGCTGTCTGATGTACAATCATCAGGGGCCAGAAGTGCTTCAAGAGCATAAACATTTGGCAAGGCATTCTTGACTTTATAGCTGAGTTATTGTGAAAATGTGGAAAATTGCTTCATATTGCTCTGTTGATAAATCCATTAAAACATCCCTATACTGTTAATACCTTTATCTAATCAATATGATCAACAAATTACTAAAAAAAAATCTGAATAAAATGAGATAAATGATTAAAACTTCCTCAAGTGGATTATCAGTTGCCAACAACATCTAATGTATCAAATGAGATACAAATACAAATACATATATATATATATATATATATATATATATATACATATACATATATGGATAGATAGATAGATAGATAGATAGATAGATTGATATATTTATATATGTATATATATATATAGAGAGAGAGATATAGATATAGATAGATAGATAGATATCGATAGATATATATATATATACATGAATGTTAAATGTTATGGGAATTTAGATTTTGTTGGATTTCAGTAGAAAGTGAAATCAACATTTCAGCTCCATAAAATTTGAATGTTCTGGCTATTAATTGTGTATTCAGGCTTTAAATGGTTAAATTATGAAGTGCAACTGAATTTAATTTAATTTTCCTTTCGTAACTGAAAAATGTTTTGGCATCAATCTGTAGGCTACAAGTCCACAACACTATGAACTATCCAGTATAAAAGCATCTGACTTGAAAATTAAAGTAAACAGAGGTGATTTGGAAGTTAACAATCAGAATTTAACATCAGAAAATAACATATAAGTCAAAGTTATCACTACTTTATCACTACTACATTTTTAAATCAAGAAATCTATACTAGAACATCAAACTCAAAGTAATAATAGCCTACATACATGAATTTATAATCTGGACAGGAATATCTGAGTAGAGAAATGTAAAACAGTGTAATATTTGTGTGTAGTCTGGTTTATTCGAGTGGGTATAATCTGACATACTCTGATGATGTTTGTCCTCTTAGGGCCTCCATACACTGAAGACATTTTTACCACAATTTGACCAGATTAATACACCGTCCACTGAAAACAGCTCTGAGACCCACAATGGGCCTCCACCTACAGGTTGGGAACCGCTCCACTAGTAGACTGTATTTGAAGCTTGATCCTTCAAAGATTGTTCTGATATCATGGAGAATAAGTGATGGAGGATCCCTCAGGATGAATTTATTATTTAGAAAACAGTGAGTGAGTGAAAACAAGAGCTGGACTGATGAAGAATGTAGAGTTTTGATGAATGAAAGGCTGACTCGTCAGTTTTTGAAGTCTTTTGTTCACTTAAACCGGGCACATGAGCTGTCAAGACACCGTGTGAATGGTAAAATCACACAGAGTGACTGATGATCCCTCACTGTCCCTGCGATGTGCGTCTATCTGCGTCTTTACGCCCACCGGCAGACGGAGGAGCGCACACACACACACACGCTGAGAGAAAGTGAAAGTCACACAAGCATGCTGCTATACGTATCCTTGCGCATTTTGTAGTGGTTATATGGTATTTTGGGGTGTTTTGTAGTGGGTATATGGCGTATACCTGCGTATACAGCCAGAGTCTGGCGGACTCCGCGCAGAATGTCCGTGGGCGTCAGAGCTGTCATAGTCGAGCTCACTGCTGCGTAGTATTTTCTTGTGAAATGAATGTGAAAGCCTACATTTCTCACTAACCTTGCGCATTGTTTTCCATTTCTCTGTCATGACGCTGTAGACTGAGGACGAGGAAGAGGAGCTGCTCTGCCTGCTACATTTTTTTCCTACATTTCCCACAATCCTTTTCGCATGTCTGCGTCATGACGCTGTATACTGAGAAGATGAGCAGACGAAGGTGGTGATACGACAATGAAATGTGTGGGTCTCACGAGTAATGCGTGACAGCTGGCAGGCGTGAATTTTGAGGAGTAAAATGCCAAAGACTGTAATGAGCAGCATGCATGTTTATGTATTTTCTGAAATATGCATGGTAGTATAAGATAGCCTCTACCAAGAATCGAACCCCAGTCTCCGGATAATTTACCGGTGGGCTAACCGCTCAGCCAACAGATCGGATACTTCACAATGAAACATCCGCCGATACCGCAGCAGACTATGTAATGATGCTGTATGCTTGCCAGAAAGGTGAAGTTAAGCTGGGTACTTCCGGGTATACGGGCTAATGCTGTGCCAAAACCCTGATAGCTATCAAAAAAAGGACTGCACCGTGAGCATCCCAAGAATCTCTTGAAAAGATTGATGTAAGTTTCATGTCTGTACTGTGGAAAATGTTGACATGAGAGCAGTTTAAAAACGGCCTTCAAAGTGAAGCGATCAGCTCTCTGGGGAAGAGAATTTCAATTGGAGTAGACGAAGGACTTTGCGGGATACCCGTGGCTCTGAGGCTCACTGAGACAAAACGATGTCAATGTCTGAAAGAGGAGAAGTGTACCTTTATTTTGATGTATAAATCATATCTGTGGAACAAAGTTTGTATCTTTTATTGCAGTTTATCCGCTAGAAATTTGGGAATTTTTAGGCGAAGCTCACGCTCTAACAGGTCATGTGACACGCTCTAAGAACAGAGAAATCCTCCAAACTTAGTGTTGCTTAAACAGTGATATCTCAAAAACTGAAGAAGACAGCAAAAAGCTGAACACATGTAAAAATAGTTGAGAGATCAGTGAATCTGTCAAAGCAAGAATGAAGTCTGTAGGTGGAAGTATGCCGAAGCTGTACAGCCTGAAAGTTGAAGCACTTTTCAGCAGACCTGCAAAAATCTCCTATTGACTTCAATGCAAAAAATCTGCCGAAAATGATTTTTACTGTAAAAACTGTAACAGTTAAACATGTGAAAACTACAAGCGCAAATCTCCTGAACATGCTGCACTGCTCAATTTTTTTCTGTGAAAATCTGTGCAGATTTGAAAGCTGTGAAAAGGTCCAAATAGTTGAGGGAAGAAGAAGAAGAAGAAGAAGAAGAAGAAGAAAGTCGGATAACAATATGTTGAAATGCTGACTCAGCATTTCAACATAATAAAGTCGGATAACAATAAGTTGAAATGCTGACTCAGTATTTCAACATAATAGTAAAGTAGAACAATAATCAACAAAAATCAACTTAATAATAAAGTAGAAGAACAATAAGTTAAAATGCTGACTCAGCATTTCAACTTAATTAAAAATGCTTTAGCAGACTTCTCACATTGGAAACATCAACCATAGGAACGCAGAGAAGCTCTCAAACCCCTGATGGTAAAGTGATGAATCAGCACAGACTGATGCAAAGCTGGAGTATAAGCTGATCTCACCGGAGCCAAATCAGGACAATCAGTGATACACAGCAGCCCTGCTCTGACTTGATACCAATTTGGCCCCCTTACAGGATCACTGCCAAAATCCAATCACTTCTTCCTTGTGCTATGACCAACATTTGCTGGCAATTTCCTCAAAATCTGTTGAGAACTGTCTGAGTTACCTGCTCACAGATGGACGTAGGCTGGATAGAGTTAACCTGCTTGGTCGAGGTCATGTCAGAAACATCTCTGAGTCTCATTTAAACCTGTGGGATGACAGCATATCCTGATAAACTCATTCTTGTCTTCTTTTTCTCAGGTCTAGTGGATGTAATTCCATGGTCTATAACCAGATATTTAAGGCCATTCGCAGACATTCATTATTATGCCCAGCTTGCTGCTCTCAATGACTGTGTCTACAGATACATGTATGAATCCAGATATGTGGCCATGTTCGACGTGGATGAGCTCATATTGCCCCAATCAGTACAAAGGTACGGCTTCATCTACCAAATGCAAACAGTGCTGTGAGAACTCAAATGGTGTGGTGATGAAAATTTAATGCTAATATGATTTTCTTTCTGCACATTTTTCACTAGTTGGCCCGAGATGCTGTCAATGTTGGAACAAAAACGGCCTGGTCGACTGTTACAAATTTGAGAACCATGAGTTTCCAAACTCCATCAGACTGCCCCCTCCCTCTCACCAAACTCTGCCCCCGCAGAGCCACTGGGACAAGGTCCCCGGGGTGAACATCCTCGCTCATCTCTACAAGAAATTCTACCGAAAGACTGCACGAGTAAAAATGATTGTCAACCCTCGGATTGTAATCTCAGCAAGGAATCATGTAATACATATTCCAAAAAGAAACTGCTTCCCAGTACAGCACAGCATAGGACGGATGTATCATACAAGGTGGGCTGCTCTAAAGTGATTCACTTTACAATTTGATCCATGACTGCAGTGCTGTATCTGTTTAGAAATAGTGTCTCCAGGTCAGCTAGAACTATAGCTATCCCCGACTGTGGAACGCCTCGCTGAGCCATCAGCACCAGACGCTGAAAGCATAACAGTGGGTCGAGACGAAGAGCTGGGAGGGGTTTGGGATTAAAGACAGACACAGAGACTTGAGTTTGAGACTTGACATGAATCGCACTTAAGTCACACCTAGAGGTGACTTGAGACTCATCTTGGACTCGCCCCTCAAAGATTTCCTCTTGAAGTCAAGGTTTAAGATGTATGCCCAGTAATTTTGGTTTCTATGTCTGGCTCTGTCAGTTCGAGGTGCAAACTCCTCTGCATCTGGTGAGTGAGCGGCTAAACTCTCACCTGCAGCAGGGACAAAGGCCAGGCCTAAGGCACTCCCGGTACAGGTGACTGTCTGTTAGCCTTGCAGAGCAGACGGACCTGCCTGATTCATTGTCTGAAGTCCTGCATGTCCGTCATGCCAACTTCCATTGTCCAATAACTTCACTTGGCTGAATGCTTTATGGCCCAATCAGACAAGAGAGGCAGGAGCTGCAGACATGACGACAACAGGAAGTGGCTGCATGTTTGAAAACTGGCGGCTTCTAAAGCGGTCTTCAATTCTTTGAAAGAGGAGCAAAGAACGTCACTTGAAACTTGTCTTACAAGAAATCATGTTTTTGCTCTTCTCCTGACCGGGGATCACTGCTGGGAAACTGGAAGAGATGCTGAAATTTTCCACAGACGTGTCGGATTAGTCAATGTTCGTCATGGTTATTCAGTGATACTTGCCAAAATATGCTGTCCGCAGAAGTTTATTGGGAAAACTTGGTAGGGATTGTCTTTGACGAGGTTCATGTCATATATAAGTGTTAAATGATAGATCTGTGTGGTATAATTTAATGTAAGACCATAGTCGAAGGTAGTTTAAGCTAACGGCTAACAACAACGCGAGCTGCTACATATACGTAGCAGCATTGCTTGATATGGATTGGTCGGTGATGAGTGTGATGAGCCGAATGAACGTCCAATCACAAGCTGCTGTTGTTTTTGAAGGTTCTGCCTCTGAAAACATTTTTGAACGGCTCTTTCTCAGATGGATTAGTGAAATATTTCCATGGCAAATGTATGGAACTGTCAGTCTGGCGTGTCAGGTTAACTGTCTGTGGTGCAGGGCCGAAGAGGAGAGCTGCCTCAAACCCAAAATTTTACCTTGACTGTTTTGTAGAGGCCCATCATACAATGTTAAAGCCAGTAAAAGACACTTTGCATCAGCTGGAGCTCTGGCATGAGGCATGAGCATCAACTTTTATAATTATTCATTATTTTTTTGTTATTTTATTATTAGTATAATCAGGGCCGGCCCTATCCAGTGTAGCACCCTAGGGTGAGATTTTATATGGCACCCCCCTCCATTGGCTATTTGTATATGCTTACAAAAGAAATTGAATAGCATAGTTTTTACTATTGTCTTTAATTTAGAAAACACATCAATTTACTCATTTGGTGAATGAGTAGTAATGTTAATTGGGCATTGCTTTATATTTGAATCAATGTGAGCTTTTCTATTTTAAGAGTTAATAGTAATAAGTACCTTTATTAAAGGTAAATTCTTTCCCTGTTTTGTTGCACCCCCTGGAGGCCACAGCGCTCTTTCCTGATTATTTACTGCTGCATTCACACTTTGGCTCACCCAGACTTTACACAGAAAACATACAAGAGTGGCACAGGGAATTTACCCAGGTAAAGTCCAAGTGAAAACCAGCAGTTTGCCCTTCACACATAAAGCTCACCCAGGTTTTCGCAGGCATGAACAGGGTATAGCAGTCATCAAAAATGAATATATATTTCATGTCGCTTTAGAGGGCTTATAAGGAGCATATATTGTTCTGCCTGTGGTATTTTGTTATGTTATTTCATCATATATCATATCGTCACCCCCGAATTGCATTTTGTTATGACAGATTCCAGCCAATGCACAATCTGTATAATCAACTAAATGCATACAGTATATAGGAACAGAATTAACATTTTTGGCATAAATTTGGAGCTTAAACATGTTGTGACTTTCAAAACATTTAAAAATTATTGAAA
This sequence comes from Cetoscarus ocellatus, assembly GCA_037902135.1. Taxonomy (NCBI): domain Eukaryota; kingdom Metazoa; phylum Chordata; class Actinopteri; order Labriformes; family Labridae; genus Cetoscarus; species Cetoscarus ocellatus. The sequence continues at coordinate 180,098 of JBAMNC010000118.1, read as the reverse complement.
TTAATAACTTTGTTTGCAGGTAAACAGTTAACAACGTTAATAATTGATTGAATGTGCCCAGCTCTTAAATTATCCGATGAAAACTATATATTTATTATTTTGTTAAATTTCAAGTAAAACAGTCAGTGCTCTTTACTAAGAAACTATTTGGCTGTTTGACAGTGGGGACAGACTTACTGTGGCCCTCCTGGTTACCAAAGTTGCCCACCCCTGGTAGAAAGTATGTTATTGCGAATGAATGAGTGGCGCTGCGCCCTTACCCGCGCTGCCCTGGAGGAGCACAGATCCTCGAATAGATTCTAGACCACGGGCTGCCACTTCTCCACTGGCTCACATTCCCGTCCGCAGCCACATCCTCAATCTGGGGCCTCTTCCCTATCTCGTCGTTATCCACCCTGTTGTCCATGTTGAGCTCGAACACATTCAGAGCCTCCTCAGCGTCCCGGTGCTGCCTGTATGTCATCCAGCAGCATGGCTCCACTGACTCCTGTCTGACTTTCTTGAGATGTGCCCCTGTGTCACGTAAGGTGGGGGTGCCACAAGTGACAAACATTATGGGCCTGATCTACTAAGATCCAAAATAACGGGTGCTCAATTGCGTGTGCAACCTAAAAAATTGCAAGTGCTATTAGTGGGTGTGTTATGGGTGATCTACTATCACTGTGTGTGCAATTGGTAACAGGTGCAAAAGTGGTGTGGACTGCCGCCTTTAAAGGAGGATTTTGCGTGTGCTACCGGTGTCACCATGTAGAGTTTGGGAGAGCAGAGTGGCTGCAAATGAAAAATGAAGTTTGAAGCCATGGAGTTGGAGGCAAATGAACACACTTGCAGTAACCTGTTTTGCTGTCTGTTATTTTGACAGACAAGGTTGTCACTTTTCCCTCATGCCTTATTTCTATCCGTCATTTTAAATTTTCCTTTTCTGATTCCAATTAATCATAATCTAAATGACAGGATTCACACAGTTACACAGCTTCATCATCAATAACCTCTCATGTGAAGAGCAGTCTTACAGTTACGCACCCACAGACCGTGCAGGTACTCTTGCCTTTTACGCTCTGACTGCATCACTCTCCACGCACTAACAGCTCCTAAACTTGCTGTCAGTGCATGGAGAGTGTGATGCAGTCAGCTCAGGAGTGACAAACGGAGTTATTATGGCTATGAAGGTTTGTTTTTTTACACAGGTTAAATGTTCTCCTCCACAATGCATTAAGAGTGCAAAACAGAGAAGGTTTACTTTACATGTGTGTGTGCATAAGTATGATGGCACACTGGATTGTCCCTCTTTTTCCAGTCCCTCATAATGACGGAGAGCCTCCAAGTCTTTATGTTTTTCATCTAAAAATTCTGTCAGTGATGGAAAATATTTTGTTAATGTGACTCCTGTTTCTCTGCCCTGCGCTGTGCCAACGGGGTGTGTCCAGGGCATTTTGCAAGTTTCATGAACGGCGCAGTCTGGCGCAGGGAGGCGCACCCACACCTCCATCCCTCCTACCGGCGCAAGCAGCAGAGAGGGAGGAGAGGAGGAGTGAGTGGGTTTAACACAGCCGAGTGTAATCTTCACCAATCAAATGAACACCTCTCCTCGCCTTAAATGCACCGCAGGCGAAGTGCAGTTACAATTTTACCTCGGTGGCAAAGATGGTCAGAGCTGCTGTCACTTTTGCAGCAACTGGGAGAGCGCAGGGGCCACCGGGCTGCACATCTGAGGCCATGATGCGCGTCACCATGTGGACCACCTCGGGGGACAGATGTAAGTCTTTATTCTCATGAGAATGGGAACAACACACAGAACCACAGGGCAGGAAGTGGTTCAGAGTTTTGCCCCCTCTCTTATTATACCATCTTAACATGCCCCTGGCCCTTTGAAAAACTACACAGAGCTTCTTTACCAGATGTGTACATCAATTGGGGTACAATAAAACATAATTGGGGTACAGAAAAACAGATGGAGACTCATCTCAGGAATTGACAACTGGGAATAATCTCCGATGGGGAAACAGATCTCTTCCTGCTCTCTCCTCTGTGACCAGAGGGTGATTTTACAGAGGGGTTGGAACAGGAGGGTTCACCAGGTCAAAAAACAAAGCATGGAAAAAAAAATCCATCACATAACGACATTTATCATGTATGATAAGCTAGAAAATACTCACCTTCAAATCTACACATCATTTACAAAACCCAAAACCAGTGAAGTTGGCACGTTGTGTAAATTGTAAACAGAAACAGAATATAATGATTTGCAAATCCTTTTCAACTTATATTCAATTGAATACACTGCAAAGACAAGATATTTTATGTTTGAACTGAGAAACTTTATTTTCTATTGCAAATAATCATCAACCTAGAATTTAATGGCAGCAACACATTGCAAAAAAGTTGGCACAGGGGCATTTTTACCACTGTGTTACATCGCCTTTCCTTTTAACAACACTCAGTAAACGTTTGGGAACTGAGGAGACCAATTTTTGATATATATATATATATATACATATATATATATATAAAATACACAGATACATATATATACAAATATATTCATCCAATATCCAACATGAGTCCAAATAGCCACTCATGAATCCCCGCGTCATGGCAGCAATAAAAAAACCTCTTGTTTAGCAGCAGGAAATCTTGAATGTGGACCCCAGTCTCATGATGAACAGCAAATCCACACGATGCTGTGTTGGGTGTGTGGACCAAAGTAAGAACTAAAGCTAGTGACAGATCCATGGGCCAATCATAGACCTGTTGTCGTCACATTTGTATCTGCTGAATACAATTTTATTAGAGGTTAGCCCCTTGAAATACAACATCTCATTTTCGGGAGGGTCCTCATGTCTGTATGATAGTAGTGATAGTTTTTTAAAGAAGTATAATCAATAATAATCATGGAAAGAGTAATAATCTAATATTTACATTAATGTTAAATAATACAACAGCATCAAAATGAGAATTTATAAATGATGTATTTTCTGCTGATGATTTATGTACGCCCAGATAAATGCGTCCCCACCACACTTGTCTCCATTGAGTATAAATTTATTAAAGGTGAGCCTCGTGAGATGTGACATCTCATTTTCTAGAGGGACCTCATGTCTATGTGGTGCTAAAGATGGTTACGATAGATTTTTCATTAACCATGGATAGCGGGATCATGCTAATGTCTACATTAACAACTTTAATGATTATGAACTGAAATGGGCCTAAAGAAATGGCCAAATATTTGTTATGTCTGTAACTGTATTTAATGAGGCTTCGTGACTCCACAGCAGCAGGCAGTCTCCACAAAGGATCCCAGGCCACCTACAAGACAAGAGCCAGAGACGAGTACAGGAGCAAACAGAAAGGGGCAGAGTCATACAGACGTGGACAAAATTGTTGGTACCCTTCCGTTAAAGAAGGAAAAACTCACAATCATCCCTGAAATAACTTGAATCTGACAAAAGTAATGATGGGTAAAAATGTACTGAAAATTAACTAATAAAAATCAGACATTGCTTTTGAATTGTGGTTCAACAGAATCATTTAAAAAACATAACAATAAAATAATGAAATAACATAATAATGAAACTGGCCTGGACAAAAATGATGGTATCCCAAGAAAAGATTGAAAATGATTTGACCATAGGGACATGTTATACTAAGGTGTGTCCTGTAATCAGCATCACAGGTGTCTTCAAACTTGTAATCAGTCAGTCTGCCTATTTAAAGGGTGAAAGTAGTCACTGTGCTGTTTGGTATCATGGTGTGTACCACACTGAACATGGACCACAGAAAGCTAAGGAGAGAGTTGTCTCAGGAGATAAGAAAGAAAATTATAGACAAGCATGTTAAAGGTAAAGGCTATAAGACCGTCTCCAAGCAGCTTGATGTTCCTGTGACTACAGCTGCACATATTATTCAGAAGTTTAAGGTCCACAGGACTGTAGCCAACCTCCCTGGACGAGGCTGCAAGAGGAAAACTGATGACAAATTGAAGAGACAGATAATACAAATGGTAACCAAAGAGCCCAGAACAACTTCCAAAGAGATTAGAGGAGAACTCCAAGGTCAAGGTACATCAGTATCAGATCGCACCATCCATCACTGTTTGAGCCAAAGTGGACTTAATGGAGGACACCACTGTTGAAAGCAAATCATAAAAAAGCGAGACTGGAATTTGCCAAAATGCATGTTGACAAGCCACAAAGCTTCTGGGACAATGTCCTTTGGACAGATGAGACAAAACTGGAGCTACTTGGCAAGTCACATCAGCTCTATGTTCACAGACGCAAAAATGAAGCATACAAAGAAAAGAGCACTGTACCTACTGTGAAACATGGAGGAGGCTCAGTTATGTTCTGGGGCTGCTTTGCTGCATCTGGCACAGGGTGTCTTGAATCTGGAGCCAAATGTGCTGCCCAGTGTCAGAAAGCTTGGTCTCAGTCACAGGTCATGGGTCCTCCAACAGGATAATGACCCAAAACACACAGCTAAAAACACCCAAGAATGGCTCAGAACAAAACATTGGACTATTCTGAAGTGTCCTTCTATGAGCCCTGATCTAAATCCTTTTGAACATTTGTGGAAGGAGCTGAAACATGCAGTCTGGAGAAGACACTCTTCAAAGCTGAGACAGCTGGAGCAGTTTGTGCGGAGGCGCTTCTCCAGATCAGTGACCCTCACCTCCAAATCTACAGGACAGGAGAGGAGACAGAGAGAGAAGCCATACTTAGTGCCCAAATGCTAGGCTAAGCTAAGGTAGGAGAATCGAACTGAATTTATACTGCCTCTGAGAGGCGAGAGTGCGTTTACTTAACCTTAGTACATTTGATTGAACTTTAATCAAACAAAACAAGTGTGTTCAAGGCTTAAATATCAAGTAGTTGTTATTAGCATTTGCAATCAATGCAAAACAGGAAGTGACAAATACACTCATCAGAAAGTGTTGTTGATTCAACAGGATTGTTCAGAAGGAATCAGCAGCACAGCTCAGCAGCACAGGTCAACACACATCGTCCACAGTGAATGGTCCTCTTGGCTGTCTATCTCCTCTCTGTCCTCATCCTCTTACACACCCTCTTCCCCAGCTGCCTGGTTGTCTGTCCCCTGGGGTGTTGGTCTGGACAGTTTAAAGCATGGTGAGGGCTGCCTTGTGAGGATCTGCTGTTTTTCTGCCCTTGCTCTGCTTCCTTCTCCGTTACACGCACTCATAGATGATCGTGCATGCACGCAGAGCTCTGAAAGACGAATATGTTACTATTCCCACACAGGAAGTTTTTACCGTGGTCTTAATCTCTGGTATTTGCTCCATTTAAAAACAGTTACTGAGGCGGATCTCTCATATACCCACAAGGTTGCTCCAATCAGCTGGTTGATCGATGCAGCTGACAAAACACTCATCTATGTTTTGAGTTTCAGGTGTATCGTGGCTGTTAAGCTGTTGAGGTGGAACGTACGGCAGTGATTGGTGAGAAGCTGGGTAGGATTTGAGGTCCAGGCCAACCTTTACCAACTGTGGGAGAGATGGATACAGGGCAGAGCGCTGAGAGGCACTGTCTGTTCTCGTCATGTCAGATTGGTCAAAAACATGCATTAGGCAGCAGTTCATTTGTCTGTTTTCTGTCTCTATGTTCTGTTTCCCTTCTCCACATATTAAATGCTGCCTTTTGCTGTTCCATGTCTTTGAATCTTTAATCAACAACTTTTCTCCTTTCTTAATCTGTGTTAAGTGTTCTTCAAGTGAGGCTATTGCTGTTAATCCAAAAGAACCCCCCTTTGGAAACCCCATTTCTTCACACCACTGTGTGTGAACTTAATTGTTTCTTTCCCAAATTTATCATGCAGGCGACACAGACTCATATTCTTTTACTGCCTTAGACATCATCTCCACATTAGCTTGTCAAAAGTGACAGATTGTCACTTTTCACTTTTATGTAAAATCTGTTAATTTTACACTGTCTCCCTGAGACTATAGGTCCCTGACCTGTGTGGTATTTCTTGAATACCTGCCAGACCCTGTACTTGAATCTAACCCTTATGGCCCTCTCTTTAGAGGCACAAACGAAGGTCCCAGACCTCCTCAGTAATCTACAGGTCGATTTCCGAATTTGTGGAAATCTGCTCATGCGGTTCCCATTCATAAAGGTGGTGCTAAGGAAGATGTAAACAACTACCGCCCAATCTCCAAATCACCCTGTTTATCAAAAGTCTTGGAATCCTTGGTCAATAATCAACTCAAGTGCTTTCTGTCAGATCAATCAATTCTCAATCCACACCAGTCTTGCTTCAGACAGAAACATAGCACAGTCCCAGACATTACATTAGTTACAAATGACATAATATCTGCATTAGACAAGAGGAAACACTGCGCTGCTCTTTTTATAGATCTTTCCAAAGCTTTTGACACAGATGATCACTCTCGACTGTTAAAAAACTATTAAGTATCGGTTTGGATGAAGGTTCATGTGCATGGTTTCAGGATTATCTGTCTGAGAGATCTCAGTGTGTTAAAGTAGGTCAGGCCAAACCAGATTTTTTATTGACTGATAGAGGTGTGCCACAGGATTCAGTTCTGTGCCCTATGCTTTTCACTATATACATCAATGACATTGTCTCTACCCTGCAAAATTGTCATGCACATCTTTACGCAGATGATGCTATTGTTTATTGTGTCGCGGATACTGTACAATCTGCCATTAATAACCTGCAACTTAACACTCCACAAAAGTCTCTCATTAACCTTAAACTTGTACTTAATGAAAGCAAAACAAAATTCATGCTATTCTCCAGGGCTAGGAATATTAAATTCGACAATATAGAAATATCAACTTCCAATGGATCAAGAATCGAGAGAGTCACAGAGTTTAAATACCTTGAGATATGGCTTGATCAAGTATTTACATTCAAACATCATATTAACACTCGTCACCCAGCTGCGACAGAGAGTTGGCTTCCTTTACAGAAACAAATTTTGTTTTCCAATGTCATGTCGTAAAAGAATCGTAGAAGCAATGTTCTTACCTGTCTTGGATTATGGCAATATAATTTACAGACACACTGCAATTTCAACTCCCAAGCTCCTGGACTCGATATACCACTTTGCTCTCTGATTCATAACTGATGACAGGCACAACACTCATCAATGCATCCTCTATGAGAAGGTTGGTTGGCCATTACTTGAGCAGAGAAGGAACAGACTTTGGTTTTTGTATATTTTCAAAGCCCTTACTAACAGGCTACCACCCTACCTCACAAACCTGTTGAACTTTTATGATTGCTCCTAAATGACTTGTTCCTCCAGTTCAGTCACTCTGAAAGTTCCTCAAGTCTATACTGAACTCGGTAAATTTCCATTTTTCTTTGATGCCCCTCACTCATGGAATTTCCTCCAACAAACTCTAACGCTAACAGCCTTTCCCTCTCTTACAAAGTTTAAGACTTTGCCTACTGACCACTGTTCATCTGCTTGTAACTGTTTTAATTGATTCCTTTGCTGTTGCGATTGATTGTGTTTGTTTATTGTTCATATAATGTCTGTGATCTCAACGACATTGAAAATGAGGGAAACCTCAATGTCTTTTCAAGAATAAATAAAGGTTTGAATGAATTCCTGGAACGCCCCAGCAGCACCATGGTCTGTGAATATTGTGAATACTGGAATCCTTTAATACTAAGCTAATGAGAAGGCACAATTTGACAACCTCCCTTTTTATTATAATTTGTAGTTGTTCATTTTGATCTCAGCTGTGATGGTCCACCTCTGATCAGCCCATGACTGTCCTCAGGCGGTCAGACGAATTACTTGCAAGATGCCACCAACTTGTCAACATTTCTTGATCTTCCTATAGAGAGTCAAAAAACAAGACTGGAAAGGTAGTAGTGCACCAAGTCTTTATTCTTGTGAGAAGAGAAAAATACACAACTGGGGTACAGAAAAACAGATGGAGACTCATCTCAGGAATTTACAACTAGGTGTAATTTCCTGTGGTGATCCAGATCTCTTCCTGACCTCTGCTCTGTGCCCAGAGGGTGATTTTACAGAAGGGTTAGAACAGAATGTTTCACCAGGTCAAAATACAAAATGCCTAGTTAAAGAAGCTGAGGGTAAAGGTGATGGACTGGCCAAGCATGTCTCCAGACCTAAACTTTATTGAGCATCTGTGGGGCCGTCCTCAAGCAGAAGGTGGAGGAGCACAAGGTCTCTAACATCCACCAGCTCTGTGATGTGGTCATGGCGGGGTGGAGTTCATTGACAACCTGTGAAGCTCTGGTGAACTCCATGCCCAGGTAGTGCTGAACAATAATGGTGGCAACACAAAATATTGACACTTCAGGCCCAATTTGAACATTTTAACATAGAGGTGTACTCACTTTTGTTGCCAGCAGTTCAGACATTAATGGCTGTGTGCTGAGTTATTTTGAGTGGACAGTAAATTTACACTGTTATACAAGCTGTACACTTACTACTTTATATTGTATCAAAGTTTCATTTCCTTACTGTTGTCCCATGAAAAGATATAATAAAATATTTGCAGATATGGGAGGGGTGTACTCACTTTTGTGCTACTGTTAGTTTAAATATGTATATTATTAAAGTGACATGACACTTGAGGGACTTGTGGCTGCTCCTTGACCCCACCCCTCCCACCCCTCCCACACACACACAAAGACTTAACCTCATAACATGAATATTTATGCGTCTGCGTCCAGGTATTGTTTCTCTTCTTAGGTCTGACAGATTAGTTTGTTTTGATCTACAACTACTATCATGAAATGCTGTCCATCTGATATCAAGTAATGGGGCTCAAGTCTATTGATGGTGTTAAGAAGACAAGCAGTTTGTGAGCAGCAGCCTCAGTTTCCTGCTCTTAGCTGACAGGAGTGGCACCTGGTGTGGTCTTCTGCTGCTGTAGTTGATCTGCTTCAAAAAGATGTGTGTTCAGAAATGGTCTTCTGCCGATCTTGATGGTAACGAGTGATGTTTAGAGTTCCTGTTGCCTGTCCATCATCTTCAACCACTCTGACCATTCACCTCTGACCTCTGACACCAACAAGGTATTTTGGCCTAGAGAACTGCTGCTCACTGGATATTTCCTCTTCATCAGACCATTCTCTGTAAACCCTAGAGGTGGTTGACCCTGTAGATCAGCAGTTTTTGAAGTACATGTACCAGCCTGCACATTGCCAACAATCATGCTGCATTCAAAGACACCTAAAGAACCCATGCTTTTCCAGTCATTGGTCTTTGATGAAAGCCCTGGTCCGGCCGTATTCTCTCCTTGTGTGAGATGTTCTGTTACAGCCCCTGCCCCCTTTAGGCTCCCAAGTGTGTTTCTTCAAACCTGTGCATCTATCAGATCCCAGTGTACCATAGACCACATGATAATAAATGCAGCAGGTATGGTTTCTTCAGAGTTATGAGGAGTCCCACAGAGGGGCCCAGAGTCATGAGTAGTCCAAAGTCATTGGAGGAACACAGAGGGGGCCCAAAGAGGGGCCCAGAGTCATGAGGGGGCCTACAGAGGGGCCCAGAGTTATGAGGACACCCACAGAGGGGTCTAGCGTAATGGATTGGCCCAAAGAGGGGCCCAGAGTCATGAGGGGGCTTACAGAGGGGCCATTGTGCAACTGTTTTAGTTAACAAGGAGCCCTCCATGACACTCATCATGTGATCTTTACTAACATCAGAGATTAACTGGTACATTAGTGTTCAGGGACCATCTCTGAGCACAATCACAACAACATCTGTGATCTTGGTTTTTGTGATCATTGGCTGCATTGCAGTCTTCATGTCCAATTTGTGATTGAAAATCGTGTCTCCCGTTGTCCCTGCAGACCTCAAAGACAGACCAAGGTGAAGATAGGAGACCTTATTTATGATGGAAGACTGCTGACTTACAGTACACAGCTGACGTCTGCTGTCAACAATGCTCTGAGGGAGAGTGGACTCCTGCCACAGGACAGCATGACCTGACCACCAGAGACTGGACATGCTTCATCTGCAGGAACCCAGAACAGATGGGCCTTATCTTGGTGGTGTGGGGGCATTGTCTCAACATGGGTGTAATACAGTGGTTTGGAGGGGGTCTGTCAGAGCGGTGGGCGCCTGCTGGCTCCAGTTCTTTTCATGGTTGGTTTCAGGGTTTGTTTTGACCTTCAGCTCCCTTCATGACTCTCCTTTTATTGGGCCCAACAGTGTCAGGGCTGCCAGCTCTGGGTCCGACTGGAGTGAGTTTCTGTGACAGAATCAATCAGACTCACTTGCACCTTGATGATCTCTTTTTTGGATCAGGCTGTTGTTACATATGGAGTTATCAGTGAATCTGACAGTAGAGGCAGCTCTTAAAAAATCAGATATGATACAGCCTGGGTATAAATTTAAAACAATGTTTGCCCATTTCAAATACAGCACAAAAACAGTCTGAGTCCATGACCGTCTGTGAATCTGTGTTCACATGGAGATGGAGATGAGGAAAAGATGAAGTAGAACAATCCCTGGTAGGGTGCTGGATCCAAAAAATTCAGATGAAAAAGTACAAAAGTACACAGGTTTCTTTTCTTTCATCTGTTTGGTACCTCATTAGATTGGTGATGAGTTATGTCACCTACACACCTGTCTGTATTTAAGATGGCCACTCACTAACCACGTTGTCAAGTCTGAACAAGAGCGGTACGACTCCAAACGTCACTGATTTTCAAATGAATTCCTGAACGGAGCTCCTGTTAATGTGCAGATCTTTTTTACTTTTTCAAAATGGAGATGGGACAAATTAATCTGGGGTCTGAGGTCTGGGGTGTGGAGTCCACCCCCCTGAAGAGCCGAAGGGATTTCCCGACATTTTGTGCATCTTTACATGTTTTGATATGTAATTCTGAGAAAATGGAGCAGTGTGTTATGCATTATAATCATAATAATAGTACTGATTATTACAAGAATGATTATTGTTGGGGATGAGGGCTTTTTGGTGATATCCAATGTGATGATATTTCTGTGCTCTCTGTTGGAGATACTGATTTTTTGGTTGAAATTAAACAGAAGTAAAAGTGAATTTTTACTGTGTGACAGTTTGTGTTGAAGACTCATGCTGAAGAAGAACAACATTTCACTCTCTAAAAAAGGATTCTGTTGATTTTTTTAATTCACACATGCAGTGATAAAGGGGAAACATCGTGGTTAATTCATTGCACCTTACACTGTCCTGTTTGATGGCACTAATCATTGTTGATCAAAGAAGAACTCATTTGGGAGAAACGCAGACTGAGGGGAACCGTGGACACAGAAGAACAGCTCCTAGATAGTCATTGATCTGCTGCTCTTCATGTTTTTACATAGTCTCTGAACAAGGGCTTTGTTTTGGTGAGAAAATGCCCCCAATATTTGTTCGCAGAAGTGTTCTCTGCATGTCTGAGCACACTTTTCACAGAAATTGAACTAGGGATGCACAAATACCACTTTTTTCCAAACCGAGTACAAGTACAAGTACAAGTACTTAGATTTGAGTACTCGCTGGAGTGCTTAAAATGTCCCACTGTTTTACGTCCTACTGCCACCGCGTCAGCTACACTTCTCTGAGCTAAAAGTCCTTTGTGAACGGCTAGCTGAAGAGTGTGAGCAACACAGGGCAGGCTGGGGAGTCCAGCATCACTCATGGCTTTAATCATGTTTTTGGCGTTATCTCGAAGCACAACATGTACTGCACTTTTCAGGATGCTCCATGTTTTTAACATCTAATTAAACACATCCACTACAGCTTCACTGGTGTGCAAGCCCCTGAACTGTTTTGCTTGTAGAACGACAGACTGTGGAGTAAAATCTTCATCAACCCACTGCGCTGTTAAACTTATAAGAGACATGGGACTGACGCTGCTTGTCGAAATATCCGTGGTGAAACTGAGAGCTGAAATGTCCTTCAGCAGGCTGTGGAAGTGTTTCTTCACGGAGTCATGCAGCTTTGGTAACTCCATGTCTGTAATGTGATGGCGGCTGGGAATCTCATACCTGGGCTCCAGCAGACTGATAAGATGATGAAATCCTGTACTATCCACAACAGACAAGGGCTGGTCATCCAGGGCAATGTACTGGGTAAGAGCTTCAGTAATTTTATTGCCCACGGGTTGTCCCTCTACATTTTTTCTCGCTTCACCAGTGATTGCTGTAAAGTTGGTTGTAGCTGTTTGCCACTGCTAGCTTTAGCAAACTCTGTGAACTCCGCGGAGTGTTGGTTTTTTTAGATGTTTTATCAAATTGCTCGTGTTAAAGAGCAACTTCTTGCTCGTCCTCTTGACAGCTTGGCGGTGCATAATTTGCAATTTCCTTGGTGTTGTCGTCCTCGTAAATGCTGAAACATCTCCAGACAGCTGACAACATGCCTCATCCTCTGCTTACCGCTAACGAGAGCTTGACGTCACGCCGTAATGTGGTATCGGTGTCGTAGTATCGGAGAAGTTTTACGACTATGAGTATGAGTATTTGAAGGCAGTATCGGCCCGATGCCCGATACTGGAATCGGTATCGGTTCATCCCTAGCTGTACTGACTAAAGATCCTCTCCAGTCTGCTATGCAAACTGATGAACACACCACTGTCGATGTGTTCACCCTTAGTCACACCTACATCCCCTAACATGCTGTCACCAAAACCAAACCTAACTACCTTATCATCTACCACCAACTGCTGTGGCAAATCTGGGACAGACAGCAGATTTGTCACATGGTCAAAGACACCCAGGTCACGCAAACCAGTGTACAACTCATCGTCTAAAACCAACACATGATCCAGCTCACACCTATCCCAGGAACAAACACTGCTCAGTGCAGTGTATGGCTAAGCTGACTAAAGCTATAGCCATACTCTGCACTCCTCCTTACACAAACCCATCATCTCCTTGGTGAAACGACCCGCGGACAACCTTCACTAGCGTGACGCCTCTGCTACCCTCAACCTTTGCTGCTAAATCATTACTGTCAGAATCTAAACCAACATCAGCAACACAAACATTAGGGAAAAAAATCGTCCTTATCTTTGCTGATCTTCTTCGGCCTCTGGGTTCCCTCGGGCACGGCAGGGCACGTTGCAGCAACCTCCTCCACGATGACCTCTGGCACCACGGACTCCTGCGCTGTCTCCACGACGACCTCCGGGACCACGGACTCCTGGGCTGCTGCCTCCGCCTGACACAGATCAAAACTCAAGTTTAACTGCATCACAGACCAGGAGAAGAAATGCAATTGTCACCATAAGTCACATCTCATGTTTAAACAAAGACAGACCTGCTGCTGGACTGGACTGGGACTGAAGGCAGACTCCATCACCTGGGCAGGTGAAGGTGTTGCCACCACCTACAAAGAACAGGAAAAGATAAAATAAATCATTAAAACAATGCAACTCTTATCAAAACATGCACCACACTACATCGGTTGCTCTTCGACAAAACAATAAAAAAAGAAAAAACACACCTGCCGCTTTCCTCCTCTGAGCTTCGTGGCAACACCTCGTGGCCGACGCTTTCCATGGGAAGCCTAGAGGAATAAAAACAAACCTTTGTAACAGCTGTCTACCACTTGTGTTCTCAACTATTCAGACATGTGACTTGTGAGCACTTTACCTGGCCAGCTGGTGGCTCAGCAGTGCAGCCAGAGCCAGAAGAAGGACTGACCTCCATAGCATCCAACATGTCACCGCTGAACCACACAGAGTTGGGTGGGATGACAGACTGAACCACGACAGGTGTTCCAGCCTTCAAAACAAAAAACAAACATCGTTGTGTTAATAAAAGTTTCCATGCAGGCTTTGCACAAACTTCTAGACAATCACTCAGAAAAACACATTACCTTGCCCTCCTTTCCAACCACAGTCCACTCCCAGGGGTCGCTGTGACGTGGCATGGGGACGTGTCCCGTCACAACTAACCTGGGAGAAACCGCAGCAAGCGGCAATGTCCGGGGAGACACCGTGGGCGTGGGCGGACGAGGTGCCAGCTGCTGCAGGGCAGCATCCCACAGCAGCTGCACCAGGACGGGGGTCCCATCGGTGTCGCTGAGGTGCACCTGAGAAACAGTCAAACACAGCAGACATTTCACTGCATTAGTGTATCTGACACAAAAGAAAACATCAAACTCCAACTGGCATGACAACAAAGAATGATGTACCTATGCCGTCGTGGCACCACAGCTCCAACCGATGGAGAGAGAGGTGCTCTGCCACAGACACATAAGGGAGACCTGACACAAATGTCACAAACAACAACAAAAAAAAATGTAAATACTCTAAGTCCTATAAAACATTAGAGTTAAATTACACATGTACATGCATTTACATGTAAATGATCATTAATGCATACTGTCATATTTAAAAAAAAAACATTCTTAAATCTCAAATATTGCAGCAAATATGACTGTGCAGATAAGCTCGACTTAAACATGCCCATGCGTGCTGTGACACGATGGTACTCCTAATGCAACGCCAGCTGCAGGCCCGGCTCGATGTTCAGGCATGGAGGGAAGTCCAGCATGAACACCTTAAAGAAAATTTTTTTGTCATCAGACCACATGCATGTCTCCAAAATAAGTGCATGACAAAACAACAGCTGCTCACAATAGTTTTACTATTGAACAGACAGAAAAGCAAAGGATACAGAACCTACCGGGATGGGCACAAAGTCGTCCACAATGGCCGGGAGGTGGGAGTCGCCAACGACGAACACCAGCTGCAACAACAGAAACATTGCTTTACAACAGAGAAAGCAAACGCGACACCTTGTTAGCTGCAGTTTCTCTATGAATAAGAAAACCTTATACCTTCTGGTCCGGATGATGTGCCGGAGAGACAAACTTCCTGGTCCAGTGGGTCAGCTCGGAAGTTTGCTATCTCCACGTACGATGGTGGTACCCCATACCGCGCCCTGTTTCGTTGAGATTGAAGTCAGACAGAACATCATTAAAGGATATATGATCTAAACCGAAACAGTGAAACATCTGAAATGAGAGTTTGACACATACGAGGGACGAACTCGGGGGACAGGTGCCAGGGCGGTCCGTGGGGTGCCCCTCTGCCATCCTCCTCTTCAGAGCCTGGCTTGTAGGTGTCCCTTCTCAAGAGGCAACAATTGGAGTGAATCTGTGCCAATCATACTCACAAGCCTTCACATGGCTACGTTTGACCTAACATTGAAATATAGAATTGTTTTAACTCACCTTAGTCGAGGAGGAGTGTGTGTGTGTGTGTGTGTGTGTGGGTGTGTGTGTGTGTGTGTGACAAACAAAGGCAAGATGGCTGCTCAAAGGCATTTATAACCAGGACCACATGGGGAGTGGTGGAGGTTAGGAAAGGTTTCTTTGTTTAAGGTTGATGCCGCTATATGAAGGGGTAATGTTAAAATACACAGCAGTTAGGTATAGCTTAAGCTCAAAGAGCATATTCAATAAATCAATGCAGTGATTGTAGAAACTGAATAGTCCTGTGCTTAGCCGTACTACGCTAAACTCTGTAAGGCCCAGTTACATTACCAAGTCCATGTAAGGAAAAGGTGTCCCTTTTGGGTGATGCTCTGCAAAGTCCAGTGCTGCAGGTTTGGTGGTTTCCTAGTGGGTTCCAGGCCAGTCTGGCCCTTCAGCTTCTGGCTCTGAAGACCACTGGTTGCACCTTTGTCCCTTTAGTTAGCAGTTTGATACTAACTCTGTGGTGTTGCTTCTTGTTGTTTGGACTGGAGCTCCTGTTCCTTAAGCAGGCTCTCGCGTCGCTTATGTGGTGCTACAGTCTGCTTTGAGCAGGACTGCGGAAGAAGTCTTGAGGTTGTATTCCTGAGAAGAGACTGGAGAGGTTCGGTGTCTCTTTCTACAGGCTGAGAAAGTCCTGAGAGAGAGGAGCTGTGTCCCCTTCCCCCCATGGTTCAGAAAGAGCGCAGGACTGCATAGCAGAGCAGGGTCTTATTGTCCTTGTAGGAGGTTTCACACCTATGTGTGAAGCCTGGGGGAGGGGGTGAGATGGTCAGCCAACTGGGGTTTAGGCTTCTGCAAGGACGTGTTCCTTTTAGAGCGCATGGATCCCAACATCCCCCCTTTGGCCTCAGGATTGCCCCTGATGGTTGATCCTGAGGGCAGTAAGGTCCATGCGTCGTCCATAAAGGGGAAGAGTTCATTTTCCAGTTCATCTGAATTTGTAACATCTGGGCAGTTCAAAACTATCTATCTTGGCTAAGCAAGGTCAGTCAATCAGATTCTGGGCCAGAATTTCTGCATATGGTCTCCTACAGCTTCTGTTTTGTGAGCGCCTATCTATGCAGTTGGTGGACATGGCGACTACGCTCAGTGTCCGTCTGTGGTCTTTTACCACCCCCCTTTGGTCTGTTCTGAGGGTGATTTTTTAAGACTGGAGGTCTCATTAACACTTCTTTTTAGGTGGCACTGGCAGGCTCAGTTGTTCTTGTTTTGGACTGGACAACAGTTTCCCAAACTATTTGTGTCCTCTTCTTCATCTCATGCATTGAAGGTTTCTCTTGGTATGCCCAAATTTTAACCTGAGAAGGAATGCAGGGATGAAGGTTATGCAAGAACAATGACTTGAAAGAAGAGTTTTCTTCCAGGCCTGGTGCGTTTCTGCCTTGGAAGTATGCATGTCTCAAATGCCAGAAATAATCTCTGGGATGTTCCTGATGGGAGTGTTTAATTTGGAGGGCTGCAACCACTGCTGTGGCTTCATCAGCAGTAGAAGAGAATTCTTCAATCAATGCCTGACGCTGCTTGCTGTAGTCATCTCTGACATTAGGAGGAAGTGATTGTATAAACTTGTGGACAGATGTAGAGCAGGTCTTCCACACAAGTTTAACTTTCTCCCTTTGGGTTGCATGGGGCAAGGCAATTAGTTGTTGGTCTAATTGGTCAAAATAATTTTCAACATGATGATCACAGTTGTCTGGATCAAAATGGTCAATGTCTTTGGCCATAGTGTCAAGCTCTTCAAGGCGCAGGCTCTGAAGAGTCCTTCCTGGTGAGGGACAGGCTAAGCTACCTACACTATGGGCGTGTGCTTCATTTGTGACAGCTCTGTCTGTTTGGGAGACATGGTCTGAACAGCTGTCATTACTCTGGCTGTGGTGTGAAGGAGAAGCTGACCAGTATTTACATGTGCTAGTCCTCCCTTTGGAGTGATAAGCACATGTGAAGCTTTCATGCATCACTGGCTGAGAAGAGCATGATGCTGCATCTTCTCCTGAGGACAAACTGTGTGTGTATCATCAACTTCTGTTTTAGAAAGATGAGAAGGCAGGACAGAGTTAACTCTGTCTCACAGTGGGGGTTTTAACCTTTCGGTAATGGAGGAGTGTGAATCAGAATAACCACAATCACTTGGTGTCAATGGCTTTGGGGGGCCAGAACGTTCTGACCTAAGCCTCAACAATTCCTCCTTGTGTGAGCAAAGATATAACTCTGCTGAGTGCAGGTCTTCTAAGTAGCGTATGGCTTTCTTGTTAGCAGTCATAACTTCCTGGAGCAGACATGCATTCTGCACTCTTAGGGACTCTACCTCCTCTTCTAAGGCTGCTTTGCTCTGAAGGACAATGCTGGTTTGCCTGTGGAAGTTAAGGAGCAAGCATGTTAACAATGTGTGTTTGGATGATGCCTGTGCATCACACCTGTCACTGAGTAGTGAGTCTATCTCCCTTTTGCACTCACTGAAGTTTAACTTGCTGGTGAATTCAGAGTAGCCAGGTTTTAGCGTTTATGCTACGGTAGAAATAAACTGCTCTACACAGGGGTTCTCCATTGTTTTGTTTAAATCGAGGGGTAGAATTAATCAGTTGTTGGGTGCAAAGCAACAACAACAACAATTTGGTTGGCTACAGTGTAGCTTGGGCAAAATTTTGTGCACTAATTGAGGTGCAGGGCAGTAACATTTAGGAGATGGTTTCTGAAAGCTGATTCAGGCTGAACTATTTGACAATATCAGCAAGGTACTTGACTTTTCACAGGGCTGGTAGCACACTGTGGCTCTATCTGAGGCTCTATTTCTGACTTAGGCTGAAAAGCATGGCAGTAACAGCCAGGTACAACTCTGTGTCACAGGGCCAGTGGCACACTGTGGCTGAATAAAACAACAAACAGGAAGCAATTGAATTAACTGTCACTTCTAACAGCTTTCATTGAATACACGGTATTCAAATGCTAATCCAAACCTCTTACAGTTCCTACAGAAAAGGTCTAACTGGAGTGGAAAGCAGCAGCAGCAGCAAACTTCATGTAACACTAAGACTAATGGTCCACATTTGTTTGGTCCTGGTTAAAGTTAATATTGCACAGTTATGAAAAATTGCCAACAATACGCTGCCTCACACGGGGCACCAATTATGTTGTGCATTTATGAATAAAATTTATGATAAAAATAACCCAACTTACCCAAAGGTAAGTTGGGTTATTTTTATTAACTTAATTATAAATCATGGTTCCAAATTGATAGTCAGTAACCTTTATGAGACTGACTTAATAAATTGACTATCATTTCCCTTTATTGGTGGTGCCCCGAGCTAGATTTAATGTAAAATTAAATCCCATTACATCATGTAAGTTATTATCAATTATTTCTGATAGTCAGTATTATTAGGTGACACAGTGAATAGTTCTCCACTGATCATAAATGCACAACAATCTTCACCTGATAATTTTAAACTTAAATCATTTCTTTCCTGCATTCTGATCATTTTTAGCACACAATTTTGTAACAATCATGAGGTGGTCTCGTGATCTTAGTGGTGCTTTCTGAAATCAGTGTTTTTAATGCTTATCTCACTTAAATATTCAATTTTTATTTTCATATCTTAAATCTTTTCAAAAATATGTCAGATGAACATGTAACACATTTACTCACACATATCTGAGTTTGTAGTTTCTGAATGACAGAGAGACTGACAGCTATCACATCACAGCAGACATGGTAATAAAAAAACATCCTCCTGATATATTTGTGTAAAAATCCCCCCATTTCAAAAATGAGGTCACAATACTGCTGAATTCACCGTCTTCTCTGTTTCTCTTGTCCTGGTGAAGCTTTCTCACCAACACGCCTCAGTTTAAAACAGTTTGACCCTCCATCCCTTCACAGCAGCAGCTGATGTTTTTAAAGTAAAAGAGTTTATCAAAACATCCATTAGATGAGCTTCATAACAGGTTTGAAAATATTCTGAATGCCGCATGTGAGCTCACAGCTGAAGATGCAGCAGCATCCGGCTCTCCCCCTGCTGCAGGTCACACAGAGGTCACACAGAGGTCATGGAAGGAGCACACATGAAGCATGTTACAGTTTACAAGATGTATAAAAAAACCACACATTTTCTGCAGATATTGCTAAAACATGCAGAAATAACATCCATAAATCAGAGTTAAATACAAGAGAAGACCAGTTTTTAGCTTCACTGTCCTCAAAGGCGCACAGACACACTTTGCTCATTACGTGTGCGCTGGGACACATCAATGACAGATGTAATAGAAAGAGGAGAATCTCTTGGCCACAAAAATGTCTGCTTTAATACCGCACAAAATGACGGAAATGACACTCGCCAGTATGTGAGCCGTCCTCAGACTTTTAACGCGAAGCTAACTTTAACATTTAGGCTGGCTGACACTGTTCTGGGTGGACGTTAGCTAATGTTAGCCATAAGCATCTTTACACATTTGCACCAACTCACACAGTAACATTACACAGAAGCATCAACAAGTTCTTTCCAAGTGTTTGGGCATTAAAAGTTCCAACAAAGATAATTACACTAAAACAATTACATTATATACTAACCACTCCACTTGGATTAAGTTTGCCTTTTGTTAAGGATCCACTCTGCCGCCGATGTCTGTACGTGTCCCGCCAACTGTAGAGAGCTGTTGACACATCGTGAGACACTGCGTTCTCACGAGACAATGCAGGATTTTGAATAAGCCCCGCCCCTTTCTTATAAAATTAAACATACCGGGTTATCTCGACTGAACATGATTAGTGCAATGAATCTCTCCCGCTAAATAGTACAATCAACAATGTTGTTTAGTAATGAAAGCAGGTTTTTACAAAAAATAAAACATTTAGTAATGATCACTCTGAAGTTAAAGTATAAACAAAATCTGGGTTTACAGTAATTGTGGTTAATTTCAATGAAGATATCAGTCAATTAAACAAATTCTAGTAAAATTACAAATTAAATAGTCCTTTTTCTATTCTCAATGTCATTTTATATTATTTCTTATTTTTTAATAGTTTTAAAGTTTAATTTAACAGTTTAATCTCCAAAATAACCAGATAAATGTTTGTAAAATAACGATTCATTTGTGAATGTAGTTTATGTTATTTTACATATGCCATGTAAAATCACAGTCTGTTTTTGTAGTTTTAATGGTTATTTTAAAATACAGAAAAAATCTGTAAAATAAACAGTAAAATACTGTTGTTTTACAGATTTTTTTTTTTTACAGTGTGGCCAGCGTGAGCTCGATGGCCCTAGATGCTAACGACATGTTTTATGCTAAGCACATAAAACATTTATTACAGATTAGGTTGACCTTCCATTTGATATGGAGAGACATTAGATGAGTAGCGCACATTACCTACAGATGAACTAATATGTACTTACTCAGACTGCAGAAATATGGTGGTCGGCTCCCAATGAAGTAATGCCAGTGTGACTCGCCTGGCCCTGTAAAAAAATGGATGCCACCTCGCTCGACTCAAAGTGAGGTCGCCACAAAAACTGCTCCCCCTGGTGACTGGCTCCAGTATAGGAAAAAACGCTGTCTCCACTAGGGATGGGCATTTTATCCGATGTGCAATCAGTGCATCGTGGCAATGATCTATGGTAAATTGCATTGGTTGGAGTGGTGTGCATCGGAGTAGAAACTGGGCTGAAACCACGATGTATTGCCTTGTAAAAGCTTTGCATCGGTAAAATCCGATGTCATGTTATTATATGTATATTTTTTTAATTATTATTGTCTTGAAGGAACAATAAAGTTGAGTTGAATTTGCACGGATCTGCATTGTTGATGCATTGCATCATGGTAGGAAGACAAATCGTGTCGTCCTGAATTGGTAGATGCTTCATGTGAATCGTTAGTGTATCGTACCGTAGCCTACATATAGAGATGCATATTGTATCGTCCTGGGGATGGAGATTTCCATCCCTTGTTTAGAGACTATGTAAAAACATGGAGAGCAGCAGATCAATGACTATCCAGGAGCTGTTCTTCTGTGTCCACAGTTCCTCTCAGTCTGCGTTTCTCCCAAATGAGTTCTTCTTTGATCAACTATGATTAGTGCCATCAAACAGGACAGTGTAGGATGCCATGATTTACCACAAAATCAACAGAATCCTTTTTTAGAGAGTGAAATGTTGTTGTTCTTCTTTAGCGTGTCTTTATCACAAATAAACTGTCACAGGGTAAAAATTCACTTTAACTTTTGTTTAATTTCAACCAAAAAAAAATCAGTATCTCCAACAGAGAGCACAGAAATATCATCACATTGGATATCAGCAAAAAGCCCTCATCCCCAACAATAATCATTCTTGTCATAATCAGTACTATTATTATGATTATAATGCATAACACACTGCTCCATTTTCTCAGAATTACATATCAAAACATGTAAAGATGCACAAATGTCACGAAAACCCTTCTGCTCTGTTAAAGGTTTTCAGGGTGGACTCCAGACCTCAGACCTCAGACCCCAGATTAATTTGGCCCATCTCCATTTTGAAAAAGTAAAAAAGATCTGCACATTAACAGGAGCTCCGTACAGGAATTCATTTGAAAATCAGTGACGTTTGGAGCCGTACCGCTCTTGTTCAGACTTGACAAAGTGGTTAGTGAGTGGCCATCTTAAATACAGACAGGTGTGTAGGTGACATAACTCATCACCAATCTAATGAGGTACCAAACAGATGAAAGAAAAGAAACCTGTGTACTTTTGTACTTTTTCATCTGAATTTTTTGGATCCAGAACCCTACCAGGGATTGGTCTACTTTATCTTTTCCTCATCTCCATCTCCATGTGAACACAGATTCACAGACGGTCATGGACTCAGACTGTTTTTGTGCTGTATTTGAAATGGGCAAACATTGTTTTAAATTTATACCCAGGCTGTATCATATCTGATTTTTTAAGAGCCGCCTCTACCGTCAGATTCACTGATAACTCCATATGTAACAACAGCCTGATCCAAAAAAGAGATCATCAAGGTGCAAGTGAGTCTGATTGATTCTGTCACAGAAACTCACTCCAGTCGGACCCAGAGCTGGCAGCCCTGACACTGTTGGGCCCAATAAAAGGAGAGTCATGAAGGGAGCTGAAGGTCAAAACAAACCCTGAAACCAACCATGTAAAGAACTGGAGCCAGCAGGCGCACACCGCTCTGACAGACCCCCTCCAAACCACTGTATTACACCCATGTTGAGACAATGCCCCCACACCACCAAGATAAGGCCCATCTGTTCTGGGTTCCTGCAGATGAAGCATGTCCAGTCTCTGGTGGTCAGGTCATGCTGTCCTGTGGCAGGAGTCCACTCTCTCTCAGAGCATTGTTGACAGCAGACGTCAGCTGTGTACCGTAATTCAGCAGTCTTCCATCATAAATAAGGTCTCCTATCTTCACCTTGGTCTGTCTTTGAGGTCTGCAGGGACAACAGGAGACACGACTGTCATTCACAAATTGGACATGAAGACTGCGATGCAGCCAATGATCACAAAAACCAAGATCACAGATGTTGTTGTGATTGTGCTCAGAGATGGTCCCTGAACACTAATGTACCAGTTAATGTCTGATGTTAGTAAAGATCACATGATGAGTGTCATGGAGGGCTCCTTGTTAACTAAAACAGGTGCACAATGGCTGCCAAGTGTCCCCTGCATCTGTTTACTGTGGTATGTCAGCTGTGCATAACCTCTGGATTACTGCAACAAGGACGGGGGTGCAGTGACCGATAGGGTCAGTGTGAAGACAGAGAAGATACAGCACAGCAGCGAAGAGGATGACACCCAGTGGTGTTAAAAGTGTATTGCACTATGTTTCCTGGAACTTGCATTTAGTCAGAGAGCCAAGCACAGGGCTGCCCACAGGGCCCAGCCATGTCTGATTAGACATGGCTGGGCCCCGTTTTTTTGCAGTCCGTTGTCTGCAAAAAAAGAAAAACACAGCACCAGTGCACATTGGATTAACGTTACGCTACAGCGAGTGACTGCCTACTACAAGTTGCAACCTATCACGGTAAGCAAGTACCACCTACAAATTATAGTGTTCGTCCATCGCACTAAAACCTTGTTCAACACGTCACAGGAGGCATATTCTGGAGATGATTTTTATGTATTCATCAATTTTATATTTATTTCTTTAAAATTTGCTTGAAAAAAAAAGAAAGGGCTCGCATTGTATGCATGGGTGAAAGTTGCTTTTCCAAGGTGTTCCGGTGCATTCCTGTAGAAAAGGTCTGTATATTTCTTACCAGCACGACGCTCCGGTGCGTTCCGGCTTACTTTCACCTCTGGCTTTTGGGCAGTCATAAGTGTGTAACTGGGATTTTAGGTAAGTTGGTTGTCTTATACTTTTTTATTTTTTGAGGAAGCTGCATCTACAGCAATTCCACTGTGTGCCAGACAGGGCA
The DNA here is from genome assembly GCA_037902135.1 of Cetoscarus ocellatus. Taxonomy (NCBI): domain Eukaryota; kingdom Metazoa; phylum Chordata; class Actinopteri; order Labriformes; family Labridae; genus Cetoscarus; species Cetoscarus ocellatus. Next base: position 156,486 of record JBAMNC010000118.1, on the reverse strand, counting down.
TCTGTCAGAGGATGAGAGGACTCTGCTTTTGTGCGGGCAGTCAGCTCAAACAGAGAGGCAATTTGTTGTTTGGTTGTATTTTGGTCAGCTAAGAGATATCCTTATACCAAGAGCAGCTGCTGATGTACAAACTTGCCAGAGCTGTGTCAGAACACTTCCGTGCTGTTTTGGTGGAGTGGGGGTGTAAATAAAACAATGAAAACAGCAATGGTTGTCCTTTTGTCAATTCAGTTCTGTTTCAATATTCAATTTCTATGGGCTTCATAACTAATTTTACAAATGTTTTATTCTACAGGTTCTGTAAGCAGGTCAGTGCATTCAGTAGGTTGTTTTAGCCCTTAGATTCTGTAAATGTATTGTCACAACGATACAATCACGCACTGACATTAAAATGAAAATGTACTTTTAATACTTAAGTACTTTCAAAAGCAGGTACTCCAGTACTTTAACCTTAAGTAAAAATGTGACTGAACAACTTTCATTTGTATTGGAGTAATATTTGAACAGGAGTATCTATACTTTCACTCAAGTAATGGAGTTATGTATTTTTGTCCACCCCTGATAAAAACCTTATTATAACTGTCTGTCAGTCAGTCGGTCTGTACGTCTGTCAGTCTGTTTGTCTTTCTGTCAGCCTGTCTGTCTGTCTGTGTCACAGGATGCATTATTCACAAAGATGTGAACAGGCTGGTTGATTGTATGACAAAGTCCATAATATTATCATACTAATAATAAAATAATAAATAATACATGCATAATTATAAAAGCTGATGCTCATGCCTCATGCCAGAGCTCCAGCTGATCCGATGCAAAGTGTCTTTTACTGGCTTTAACATTGTATGATGGGCCTCGACAAAACAGTCAAGGTAAATTTTGGGTTTGAGGCAGCTCTCTTCTTCAGCCCTGCACCACAGACAGTCACCTGTACCGGGAGTGCCTTAGGCCTGGCCTTTGTCCCTGCTGCAGGTGAGAGTTTAGCCGCTCACTCACCAGATGTAGAGGAGTTTGCACCTCGAACTGACAGAGCCAGACATAGAAATTAAAATGACTGGGCATACATCTTAAACCTTGACTTCAAGAGGAAATCTTTGAGGGGCGAGTCCAAGATGAGTCTCAAGTCACCTCTAGGTGTGACTTAAGTGCAATTCATGTCAAGTCTCAAACTCAAGTCTCTGTGTCTGCCTTTAACCCCAAACACCTCCCAGCCCTTCGTCTCGACCCACTGTTGAGCTTTCAGCGTCTGGTGCTGATGGCTCAGCGAGGCGTTCCACAGTCGGGGATAGCTATAGTTCTAGCTGACCTGGAGACACTATTTCTAAACAGATACAGCACTGCAGTCATGGATCAAATTGTAAAGTGAATCACTTTAGAGCAGCCCACCTTGTATGATACATCCGTGCTATGCTGTGCTGAACCAGGATGCATTTTCCTATTGGATCCTTTAGGCCATGAACCATTGCTGAGAAGACAATCCGAGGGTTGACAATCATTTTTACTTGTGCAGTCTTTAGATAGAATTTCTTGTAGAGATGAGCGAGGATGTTCACCCCGGGGACCTTGTCCCAGTGGCTCTGCGGGGGCAGAGATTGCTGAGAGGGAGGGGGCAGTCTGATGGAGTTTGGAAACTCATGGTTCTCAAATTTGTAACAGTCCCTCAAGCCGTATTTTTGTTCCAACATTGACAGCATCTCGGGCCAACTAGTGAAAAATGTGCAGAAAGAAAATCATATTAGCATTAAATTTTCATCACCACACCATTTGAGTTCTCACAGCACTGTTTGCATTTGGTAGATGAAGCTGTACCTTTGTACTGATTGGGGCAATATGAGCTCATCCATATCAAACAGGGCCACATATCTGGATTCATACATGTATCTGTAGACACAGTCATTGAGAGCAGGAATCTGGCCATAATAATGAATGTCTCTGGAACTCCAAAGAGGTTTATTGTTCTCAGATGACGTTAAATATCTGGTTATAGACCATGAAATCACATCCACTAGACCTGGGAAAAAGAAGACAAGAATGAGTTTATCAGGACATGCTGTCATCCCACAGGTTTAAATGAGACTCAGAGATGTTTCTGACATGACCTCCACCAAGCAGGTTAACTTTATCCAGCCTATGTCCATCTGTGAGCAGGTAACTCAGACAGTTCTCAACAGATTTTGAGGAAATTGCCAGCAAATGTTGGTCATGGCAGAAGGAAGAAGTGATTGGATTTTGGCATTGATCCTGTCAAGGTGCATACACATCAAGAGTGACTTTGCGATCTCAGCGATCACTTTCCATGTGAAGTTAATGCATAGCTGCGACCCTCCCGCAACACGATGGACGCGTCCAGGGCGACCACTTTGCCCATCACTTAGTCACCAAAGTTGAAAATTTTGAACTCTCCAGGGGATGTCTCATGTGGCTGTGTGACAACAGCCAATCAGCGTTGAGTGGGTGTGTGACGGTACCCGGGACGGACTGTTTTCATTCCGGTTAACAGAGTGACAATCCACCTAGACGGGACCACAGAGAACTCACAGACGATGCTGCTGCAGGGCCATCAGCTGCAGTGTTCTGTGGTTGGTAGGTGAGTGAAAAGAATACAGTTGGAATAATGTCAGCTAATACATCTTATTATATGATATATGATGCGATGGCGACAGGCAACGGTGACCAAAATGAGGTTTTTATGGACACGCAACACAACTTCAGTGGGTGAGTTCAGTCATAAAAGTGGCGTTCGGTGTGAACGCAGCTTCGGATAGTGCAGCTGGATAGTGCGCTTGGTCAGTGATCGGGAGGTTGCAGGTTCAAGCCCAGCTCCGGGCGGCACATGGCGATGTGTCCTTGGGCAAGACACTTAACCCCAAGTTGCTCCCACTGCTGCGTCAGTGGTGTGTAAATGGGCATGAAAGGGCGTGAAAGTGTTAGCTGATACTGATGGATAACTAACATAGAAACTCTGAACCATCAGTGAGTGAATGTGAGAGCGAATGGGTGTGAATGGGTAAGTGTGACCTGCGGTGTAAAGCAGCTTTGAGTAGTCAATGACTAGAAAAGCGCTATATAAGCTCAAGTCCATTTACCATTTACCATTTAGCTTTAGGGGATTCAAATTGGTATCAAGTCAGAGCAGGGCTGCACCACTGATTGTCCTGATTTGGCTCAGGTGAGATGAGCTTATACTCCAGCTTTGCATCAGTCTGTGCTGATTCATCACTTTGCGATCAGAGGTTTGAGAGCTTCTCTGCGTTCCTATGGTTGATGGTTCCATTGAGGGAAGTCTGCTTAAGCATCTTTAATTCTTCTGTGGGATAAGCTAGATGTTCTAACACAGCCTCTGTCAAACAAGAGACCTTTTTCATTAGTGACATGGAGCCATTGTCCCTGTGTTTCATTTCCCCATCCCCACATATTGATCACGTTTGTGGTTATTCCTCTGAAATAACTTTAAGAAACCAGAGTCTGCGATTGTGTCCCATTCTCCAACCTCCTGGCAGAAGGAAAGATAGATGTGGATCCTGGAATGTTTTAATGGATTCATCACCAGTGCAATATGAAGCAGTTTTCCACATTTTCACAATAACTCAGCTACAAAGCTAAGAATGCCCTGGCAAAGGTTTATGCTCTTGAAGCACTTCTGGCCCCCGATGATTTTCCATCAGACAGCTAGTTTAGCAGTTAGGATTAGAAACTGACCTGGGAACATGATAAGAACCCAAGAGCAACCAGAGAAAAGCATTTCTGTGGTTTAGAGCGATGTCACAGTTCATGAGTTGGAACCAACTTTTTCTGGTTGCAGGCTCAAAACGGTCGGTGACCTCTGCTTTGCAGAGAAGCACCTCTTTATCTCACGAAGTGATCAGTCAATCAATGACATGTATTTATAACTTTAGTTCTGACAGGACAGCGGCCTGTAACTGTGTAAACTCACTAACTGTTTGTGTTGACTTCACAGTGAGCTCTGTGAGGTGCAGCAGAGCAGGGCCCATGCTTTGATTCACTTTAGAGAGTGCATGTATGGTTGTGTGTGAAAGTATGCTACATATTTTCAGACATAAGTTCTACAATAGAGTCAAGCAAAAGTCAGTCTCTCCACTTCAGACACACACACACAGAACATGCATAGACATACAACAGGTAAAATGTACTTCAGTGTTGAACTCTCTGTCCCTTCTTCGTATTGTCTGTTTTTTCTATGTCCAGCTGATTCTGAGTGCTGGTTGTGATTTACACAATAGTTTCAACATAGAGGATAAATGTTCACATTGATTAATCCAATGATGACTTAATTTTTTTTCAGGGAAAGTGGAAAATAGAGTGCTTGAGTACAGGGGTGGACTGGGACAAAAATTTGGCCCTGGACTTTTTGGTCCAGACCAGCCCACTACTGTCCTCACACAGGTACTGTGCTAACTCTCCCCATTGATGTACCAAACACACAAGCCCTTCATAACAACACTATGCTTAACAATATCCCTTTATATTCTGAAACTTTGAATAAATAAATCATAAATATACAGGGCATTGGATACTTGCTCTTAAGAAGGATACTGGAGTAAGGATTTAAGATTCAAGAGTGGGGTCTCTGGTGAGATCATCTCCACAGGAGAGGCTGCACTGGGCCCGGGGCCTTTCACAAATCTGGACATGTAAAGTAGAGGAATAGTCTGGAATAGGCTTGAGCAAGATTACATGCAAAAATGAGTCTGCATGCAATGACATCTTTGGCTAGTTGGCTAAAGTATGGAAAACAATAGTATAATGATCTGGAAAAACAGACAAGCACTCAATTTTTTATTTTAGGACAGACAGTACAGCTCAGCATCATGTATAGACTATACACCTGCATCATATGTATGCAGATGTTTGTACTGTAACAAAAGTTAATCCGTGTTTTATTTATTTTAACTGTAGGATGTAAAAGTATTATTCCACAAAGAAAATAATATTAAAAAAAACATACATATTATTTCAGTCGTTAGATCAATGTCCGTCATGAACCAAATTGGACTGTGGGCACTAAAAAGGTGCATGTTGACACTTCAGACACTTTAACTCTGGTGACATGATTGGGGGGATGTCATTAAAAGTAGAACAGAAATGATCAAAAACTGTGAAAATAGCAGATCTTCATGCTCAAACACATTACATTGCAGCATGCAAGTTGTAAACTTGTAGATCTGCAATGTGGCCTCCTGTGATGAAAGTATAAAATACGGCTTAAGTGGTTAATAAAAGCAACTGATCAATCAATCAGTATAGTTATTGTTTTCCAATACTTTAAATAACTAGTTTTAGTTATAAGACACCACACCATGTTTGCTATTTATTATGTCACGTAGTTCAGAGACAGTTAAGCAACCGCTCTGAACCATTTATTAGACTGAATGTTTATCCACACCATGCTTGAGGGCACACCTGCTGACCACAGTATCACCTTTCTCAACATTAAATTCATCTGCCTCCTCCTCTGCTGCTGTGACGGACCCGCTGGAGCAGCCTGCAGCGAACACCTCCGTCACCTTTCTGCTCTTAGCCTGTGTCGCTAGAGCTTTTCTTTTCTCTAAGTGTCTCTGCATCTCCTTTTTGTTTTTTGCTTGTGCTCTTCATCTTTTTTGTTGTGCTGCCGTAACATGGTTGTTTCTCTCTCTCGTTATCGACTGACTGCTTATCATCCTTAAAGATGACTGGACGAGGGGGGCTAGAACATGCGTGGGTGGGACTCCTGGGCCTCTGAAGCCTCTCATAGAGGGCCATTGGGCCAGGTAGTCTTGACAGACAGGCCACTGGCTGGGCCAATCAATTGTCACCTCTCTGTCTCTGTGACTGAGTGCTGTCTGCAGGTGCATGTCCCCGAGCCGGTGTTCTGACATATTTGCTACCTTGTCAGATTTTGCTACCCTCACCCCAACCCTAACCCTAAACCTAACCAAGAGAGAGATGTAGCTGTAAGGTGCATGCACAGAACCACAAACAGTTTTTCATGGGTAGGAGAAAATGACAGAACGGAGTTTCAGTAAGTACCAAGGCAAGGCGCAGCAATAAATATATGAATAATAAAAAGGCCATCAATCGGCCCATTATTGATCGGCCCACCGGGAAAACTCCCGGTACTCCCGATGGCCAGTCCACTCCTGCTAGAGTATTTTCATAGTTGTTTTGGTAAATAGTAAATAGCAAAAATTGTTTCTATTTTTCTCCAAAATGAAACCCTGAAATTGTGTAATGACTGTGGGATTTAAAAATTGTGGTTATGGGACTCAATGGGACATTCTTGTGGTATTTACCTAAAGGGTTTAAGTTAGAATCTGACACCGCAAAAAAAATAACAATGCATCAAAATCAATTTTATCACTAATCTTATGTATATTTAAGCCTGATCTCTCCCCCCCAAAAAAATACCCAGCCATCTAACATTAATTTTATGGAATTAACAAATTTTACATATATATATATTTTTTTTCCCATAAAAACACTGACCTCATGTAATCAAATTGGGATTTAAACACTCTAAAATGTAATAGCTATTCTAACTTAAATTACATTTGTGCACGTTACTTAAATCTTACAAAACCCAAAACCAGTGAAGTTGGCACGTGTAATGGCAAAATTAATCTTTTTACATTTCCAGGCGAATCTTTTATTTTAATCATAGTAAGTTAGTATATTCATTTTGTGTTGTTTTATACTATTTTATATAACCTAATGATTAGTTAGTAGTGTGACCTGATGGTCTTGTGATTCACTGGGGTTCGCATTGAACAGAGCTGATTTGTGTGTTTGCAAAGAGTAGAAAAGACCCAAGGTCGGTGTTCATGTAGATCACGCTCTGTCCCCTGAGAATCAGCACCTCAGTATCTGTGTCCGGTTTGATTAATGTGAAACATCGGGCCTGCTAATTGGCCCTAGAGTCATACAAAGTTTAAGTCGAGAACAATGGGGCACAGAAACTAGAGGTGCATCTGGTGATATGTGATTGATGTTTATGCCATCCTCCCTTCTGAGCTCCTGAGACAACGTCAAGGCCAAGGTCCCGAGGGGGAGAAAGGGAGGCCAGTACCAAAGGTGGATGTGTTCTGAGGATTTTGTGTGTCATAGGGGTCAGAGGGAGGTGTGCAGACCTTGTGTGCTGTACGATTGACTTCTCACTTGCAAGACAAATAAATATTCTCAAAGACATCTTTGGACTCAAGATCCTTTATTGATCCTCCACGTTGGTAAAAATTGCCAAGACACACATTGTGTAAATCGTAAATAAAAACAGAATACAATGATTTGCAAATCCCTTTCAACCTATATTCAATTGAGTACACGGCGAAGACAAGATACTTAACGTTCGAACTGGTAAACTGTGTTATTTTTTGCAAATATTAGCTCATTTTGAATTTGATGCCTGCAACATGTTTCAAAAAAGCTGGCACAAGTGGCAAAAAAGACTGAGAAAGTTGAGGAATGCTCATCGAACACTTATTTGGAACATCCCACAGGTGAACAGGCTAATTGAGAACAGGTGGGTGCCATGATTGGGTATAAAAGCAGCTTCCCTGAAATGGTCAGTCATTCACAAACAAGGATGGGGCGAGGGTCACCACTTTGTGAACAAATGCGTGAGCAAATTGTCGAACAGTTTAAGAACAACATTTTTCAACGAGCTATTGCAAGGAATTTAGGGATTTCATCATCTACGGTCCATAATATCATCAAAAGGTTCAGAGAATCTGGAGAAATTACTGCACGTAAGTGGCAAGGCCGAAAACCAACATTGAATGCCCGTGACCTTCGATCCCTCAGGCGGTACTGCATCAAAAACCGGCATCACTGTGTAAAGGATATCACCACATGGGCTAAGGAACACTTCAGAAAACCACTGTCAGTAACTACAGTTCATCGCTACATCTGTAAGTGCAAGTTAAAACTCTACTATGCAAAGCGAAAGCCATTTATCAACAACACCCAGAAACGCCGCCGGCTTCGCTGGGCCCGAGCTCATCTAAGATGAACTGATGCAAAGTGGAAAAGTGTTCTGTGGTCTGACGAGTCCACATTTCAAATTGTTTTTGGAAAGTGTGGTCGTCGTGTCCTCCGGACCAAAGAGGAAAAGAACCAGCCGGACTGTTATAGGCGCAAAGTTCAAAAGCCAGCATCTGTGATGGTATGGGGGTGTATTAGTGCCCAAGGCATGGGTAACTTACACATCTGTGAAGGCTCCATTAATGCTGAAAGGTACATACAGGTTTTGGAGCAACATATGTTGCCATCCAAGCAACGTCTTTTTCATGGACGCCCCTGCTTATTTCAGCAAGACAATGCCAAGCCACATTCTGCACGTGTTACAACAGCGTGGCTTCGTAGTAAAAGAGTGCGGGTACTAGACTGGCCTGCCTGTAGTCCAGACCTGTCCCCCATTGAAAATGTGTGGCGCACCCTAAAAGAGTGTGAATGTGAGTTGATACTGGTGGATAACTAACACAGGTAGTTGACATAACTTTCTTAATCCAAGTTAAAATAACTCAATAAAATTAAGAAAATACAACAGAGTTCCGAGTACACAAAACAAGTAAATATAAAGTAAATGTAATCTAAGAATATGAATCATATTTACTTAACTTTTTTAAGGCAATCGGTTTCCAAATTTTTTTTTAAGTAATGCCAACTTGTTAGATTTTAGAGTGAAGAGTTAAAATAAAATAAATAATTAAATATTCTGTATTTTTGATTAGGTCTGAAGTTGATTAAATTATTTTAGCATAATGAAGCAAAAATATTAATTTGATATGTTTTATAGCAATCTGGTTACCTCAAAGGGCAGTAAATTAGGACTGGCACTGCAAAAAAAGAAAAAATAAAGAAAAAATAAATAATGACAATGCATGAAAATCAATTTTGTTACTTATCTTATTTATATTTAGGCATGATTTTTAATAAAAGTCCCCAGCCCTCCAACATTTATTAAATTGTTAATAACGCATTATTCTTGTATTTTTTTTCTTCATAAAAACAGTGTCATCATGTAATCAAATTGGCATTTAAAGGGTTAAATTCAAATAAATAATAAAATATTAGGTATTTTTCAATAGAATTGAATGGGATTGAATGATTTGAGCAAAAACAATACAAAAAATATTCATCTGTTTTGTTTTTACAGCAGCTTTTGGGGGAGGACTTGCATGTCTTTTGGTAACCTCAAAGGTTCATGAATTACAAATCTGGCACTGCCAAAAAAAAAAAAAAAAGCATGAAAATCAATTTTGTTATTGATCTTATGTAAATTTAAGCCTGATCATTAAAGGAAAAAAAAGAAACAGCCCTCCAATGTTTATTGTATTGAAAATAACTAATGTTTTTGTATCTTTTTTTTTTTCATACAAACACTGATATTATGTAATCGAATTGGCATTTACAGAGTTAAAATAAAGCAAATAATTAAATATTTGGTATTTTTTGATTAGAAGTGAAGTTGATTGAATGATTTGAACAAAAAAGAAAAAAAACTAATCTGTTATGTTTTATAGCAGCTTTTGGAAGAGGACTTTTATGTCCTTTGATTACCTCAAAGGGTAGTAAATTACAAATCTGGCACTGAAATAAACAAATAAATAAATAAATAAATGACAATGCATGAAAATCAGTTTTGTTACTGCTGGATATTTCTATGATTTTATGCTAACATTTATTCAAAGATTTCATGTTTTTACTGTTTCAGTTAAGAATGTCATATTTTTACAAAATGAACTATGCTCCTTTTTCGTAATATTTCCAAACTTGCAATTTTTGTCAATAAATGGTGAGCTAACCAGTCTAATCCGGACTTGTGCTCCCTTCCAAATTGAACAGTCTAACATTACTAATCTTATGTATATTTAAGACAGATCGTTAAAAAAATCCCCAGCCCTCTAACAGTTATATATTGGATATAACTCATTTTATGTGTTTTTTTTTTGTTTTGTTTTGTTTGTTTGTTTTTTTCATAAAAACAGTGACATCATGTAATCAAATTGGCATTTCAAGGGTTAAAATAAAATAAAAACATATTTGGTATTTTTGATAAGGACTGAAGTTGATTGAATGATTGGAACAAAAAAAGTAAAAAAAATATTGAATCTGTTATATTTTTATTGCAGTTTTTAGGTGAGGACTTTTTTGTCCTCTAATTACCACAAAGGGTAGTAAATAAAAGCAACCCATAAGGGTTAAAGCTCACAGTGTGGGCTCTGCTTCTGCTAATCTAACGCTCACAGTGTGGGCTTCTTCTTCTTCTTCTTCTTCTTCTTCTTCTTCTTCTTCTTCTTCTCCTTTGTATGGGAGGAGTGTGAAAGGAGAGAGTGAGAAAAGTTTGAGCTTTTGTTTTTCTATCTTTTTCTATCTTTTTTCTTTGTGTTAGTCATGTAGTTGTCTTTGTTTTTTGTGTCTTTATTTGTCGGGTTCATTTTGGTTTTGGGGGGATTTGTGTGCTTTTACCTGGCCAGGTGTTGGCTGGCAGGTCGGCTTCTCACAGCTGACATGGAAGCATGGCTTTAAAGTCGCTGCGGGCTCTCCGTGCAGCGTGGAGGAAGTTGCTCTGGCTGTGGTGAAGTGATCAGGCATGGATCAGTTAAGTCTGCTGCTCAGATGAATGGTGCGGTGGTGCTGTTTGTGGAGAAGGTGGAGCAGGCTCGTTCGCTGGTAGAATCAGGCATTTCCGTGAATGGACTGCTTGTCCACTTGCTCCCACTGAGTCTTCCAGCCACAAAAATCACACTTTCAAACATGATTCCTTATGCAGAGAGTTATCACGGCATGGGAGAGTGGTCTCTCCCATCAAAAAGGTGCTGTCAGGCTGTAAATTTCTTCATCTGAAGCATGTTGTCTCCCATCGGAGACAACTGTTTATGACTGTAAACAACCGGAATGAGGAGTTCAGCATCCGTTTTCATGAGAGGATGGATGATTTTGATGATATGCTTTTTGCCACGATGTCTAACATGAAATGTTTTGGTTGTGGTGAGGAAGGACATGCGATCAAGGCATGCCCTCAACAAGCTGGCACGGCTCCACCTGGTGCAGAGGAGCTGTCATTTTAATGTAGTTTTTATTAATATTTATGCTCCAAACAACGGTGCAGAGAGAAAACATTTCTTTGAAAATGTCTCAGAAAAACTAAAGGATTGGGGGTCAGCTGATTATGTTTTTCTAGGTGGGGATTTTAATTGTACAGAAAATGAGCTTTTAGACCGTAATCACACAGAGCCTCATCCAGCATCCCAGCAGGCTTTAAGACGGCTGGTCTCATCCCATGGTCTGGTGGATGTATGGAGAAGGATGCACGCAAGCTCCAGGCAGTTCACGTGGTCCCACATGAGTGAAAATAGAGTATCATTAGCTCGTTTTGACCGGTTTTATGTTTAAAACATCATTTTGATGTTTTTAAAACATGTAAGATTTTACCAATGGGTTTTACTGATCACTCTTTGCTTTTATGTAGTGTTTTTATTCAAAACATTTAACCTTAAAGCGCCTTCTGGCATTTTAATTCAGTTTTAACCATGGATCATAGTTTTAGAGGGGCACTTATTTATTTTTGGACTGATTTTAGACAGAAGAAAAATGATTTTACCTGTCTAAGACAGTGGTGGGACCACGGGAAGCTCCAGATTAAATTATTATGCCAACAGCACACTCTCAATGTTACACGGGACATCACCAGATCTATCAGAGATCTGGAGACTGATGTGGTGGAACTAGAGCAGTTGAGTGAGTCCACAGGAAATCGAGGATATATTGAAATCCTCAAATTAAAAAAGATGGCTTTAGCCAACCTGCTGGACACCAAAGTACAAGGCGCACTTGTCAGGTCCCGAATCCAGACCATCACGGAGATGGATGCTCCCTCTAGCTTCTTTTTCAGCTTGGAGAGGAAAAACAGTCAGAGGAAGGTGATCCACTCACTGCAGTCAGAAACGGGCCAAGAACTAAGCGAGCCAGGGCAGATCAGGCAGAGAGCGGTGGGTTTTTACTCTGCTTTGTACTCTAGTGAATACAAAGAGAATGAGGAGCTCATGGAGGAGTTCTGCAATGGACTGCCTCAGGTCTCTGAGGAGACCAACTCAAAGCTGGAGAGCCCTCTGAGTGTGCAGGAACTGCACACAGCCCTGCAGAGCTGCAAAGCCCCTGGTATTGACGGTTTAACCGTTGAGTTTTACAAAGCATATTGGGACATCTTTGCAAGTGATTTATTGGAGGTTTTTAATGAATGTATGGCCACTGGTTCTCTGCCTCTCTCATGCAGGAGAGCCGTCATCACCCTCCTGCCAAAAAAAGGAAATCTGCAGGAGATAAAAAACTGGCGCCCAGTGTCCCTCCTCTGCACTGACTACAAAATCCTCTCCAAAGCTATGGCCATAGGCTAAAAGAAGCTATGGAGCAGGTCAGCCATTGAGAGCAGACGTACTGTGTACCCAGCAGGTCCATGGTGGATAATATCTACCTAATTCGGGATGTTTTGGAAGTCTCCAGTTCATTGGGTTTAAATATCGGATTGATCGCATTAGATCAAGAAAAGGCATTTGACCGTGTTGAGCACTGCTTCCTCTGGGAGACATTGAGGAGGTTTGGGTTCAGCGCTGGTCTCATTGCCAAGATCCAGGTGCTGTACAAAGACATTGAGAGTGTGCTGAAGGTTAATGGCAGCTTGTGTGCTCCTTTTAGGGTGCATAGAGGTGTTCGGCAGGGCTGTGCACTGTCGGGGATGCTCTATGCACTCTCCCTGGAACCCCTCCTCCAGAAAATACGTTTGAGTGTTCATGGTCTGGTTTTACCTGGTTTTAATAGTAATGTTACATTATCTGCTTATGCTGATGATGTAGTTGTCTTAATCAAAGACCAACAGGATGTGGACATTTTAACTCATATTACAAACAATTTTGCTGCAGTCTCTGCTGCCAGAGTGAACTGGGGAAAATGTGAAGCGGTTGCTGTGGGTGAATGGCACAGAGGTCTTCCACTTCTCCCTCAACACCTATTGTGGAAAAGGGATGGGTTCAAATACCTGGGTGTCTTTTTAGGTGAAGAAATCTTCATGAGAAAGACCTGGGAGAACATAACAGAAAAAATAGAAAACAAAGTAACAAAGTGGAAATGGCTTCACCCACAAATGTCCTACAGGGGGAGGGTGCTGGTTTTAAATAACCTTGTGGCCTCGCTGCTCTGGCACCGTCTGGCCTGTTTGGACCCACCATCAGGTCTTTTGACTCAAATCCAGAGCAAAATGGTTAATTTCTTCTGGAATGGTTTTCATTGGGTGCCACAGTCTGTATTGTTTTTATCCAGAGAGGAGGGGGGCAGGGCCTTGTCCACCTGGCCAGTAGAACAGCCACCTTTAGGATACAGTTTGTCCAGAGGTACCTCACAGGACCTCCAGACTTAGTGTGGAGGGATGTGGCCAGCTGCATCTTCAGGCATGTGAGTAACCTGGGGCTGGATGCTGCTCTGTTTTTAACTGATTTTAAATTTTTAAAGTTTAATGGGTTACCAAAGTTCTATCAGGGTGTTTTTAAATCATGCACCCTGTTTGAGTTAAAAAGAAATGTGAAATGTGACTCTCTGCACTGGTTGTTGATGGAGCCTTTAATTCATGGTGCCAGACTGGATGTGTGTTGCAGCTCTCTTCCAGGACTGATGGGGGCGCTGAGCAGCTCACAGACGGTATCTTTGAAACAACTGGTGGATGCCGCAGGACCAGACCTTTCTGATGTGGAGGCCGTGGGTTCCATGTTAAGGATGCGCTCTGCCAGGCTGATTAAGAGGAGCCTGGAGCTCTGGAGAAAGAAACTGTCAACAAAAGAAAAACTCCTCCTTCAGCTGTACGGAGAGGGGAGAGTCCAGCCTGAGCCCACAGACCCTTTCCCTGACCTCACCTTCTGCCTCGACCTCTCTGACCTCAGTGGTCCTCTCCTGACTGTCAGTGGGGCTGAAAAGGTGACACTCCACAGTACAGACAAAAAGATGCTGTACATGAACTGTGTAAAAGCTATCAACAAGAAAAACCTGAGCGACAGACCCTCGTGTGTGTGGACAAACAGACTGGCGGGACACACACCTCACTGGAGAAGTTTATACAAGCCTCCTTTAAAAAAACGAACTGGTGACCTCCAGTGGAGGATTTTACATGGTGCAATCGCCACAAACAAGTTTTTATCAGTTATTAACCCCACTGTTTTAAATGAGTGTCCTTTTTGTGGTCTGTCAGAGAATGTTTTTCATGTTTTTACTTAGTGCAGGAGACTTAATCCTTTTTTTACCTTTTTAACTGGAGTTTTTAATCTATTTAATGTTGTATTCACGAGCTCTGTTTTTATCTGTTGCATTAAGTATGACAAAAAATACAAAATTTAAGTGCCAAATTTTAAACTTTTTAATTGGTGAAGCCAAAATGGCTATCTACCTCACTCGGAGAGACAGGCTGCAAGCTGAATCCTGTGGCCTTGTGGAAGTGCAACATTAAAGCCAGACTGAGGCTGGAGTTTCAGTTCCACAAGGCCATGGGAAAAATGGATGACTTCTTACAGTTGTGGGGCTTTCAGAATATTTGATGTGATGTATCTGACAGAAAACTAATTTTCACAAAATGCCTATTCTGAGTAGATGTTAATAATTAAGTGCCTGTCTGTTTAATTTCATTGCAAATAAAGTGTTTGTTAAAAATAAAAAAAAAAATAAAAAATCTTCTTCTTCTTTTTCTTCTTCTTCTTCTTTTGTTTGAGTGGCAAATCACAAACAACCTTTAGGTTCATACCGCCACTTACTGCACCGGGTGTATAGGGTACACCCTACCCTCAACTCAACTCAGTGTGTGAATCCATAGTGTGGGCTATTTCTGTCCTCTTGTTATAAAGCTCACAGTTTGGGCTTCACTTGTCTTGACAATTGTATACCCTTTGAATTTTAATTCAGAACAAACCCTGGAACAGATGGAAACTGGAGAGTTCCCTACAGCTCACTTTTTACTTGTTCTCTTTCATGCATCATACCCTCTCTGTACTCTACCTTTTTGTACGTAGTAGTTGAGTAAGTGCTTGATTTCAGGGCTGTGGCTGGTGACATAAACAGCGACTTTGTTCACCCCCAGTATCTGCAGCATCTCCAAGCTCTGGAGCAGCTATAAAAAAAAACACACAGATGAATACTTTTAGTCACAGTTGAGATTCAGTATATTTTTGATGAGACCGGGAAGCTTTGGATGTGAAATCAGTGCTGCCAGACGTTACCTGCAGTACATTGTCAAACTCATACATGACAGAGTAGCAGACGGTGAAGTTGTAAGGAAAGGAATCGTTTCTTGCTCTCTGGTTCTTCACCTCCAGGAACTTCATCTCCTCTATACATGAGAAAGGAAAATGATCCAGACAAGGTCAGAGGATAATTCAGCAGGCTGTGTGTACTTACCAAGCTGGTTAAAGATAATCTAAAACACTGTGGTGCTGGAATAATAATTCTCTGGAGACAGTTTTCTCTACTTTCAGACAAAAGGTGGTTTAAAAATAGGCCATAGTTCTGATGGGTGGATAGGTCCAGGTAATTTATCAGCAGCTCATGCTGCACTTCATTCAGTCAACAGTAACTTTGCTATAAACAACCATTCAAGTGCTTCTTCACGTAAAAGCAAATAGTAGACAAACACAGAGGCAACCTAATGCATTTAGATATGTAGACATGATCAAGACAGCCTGCTGAAGCTCATTAGAGTGGAGCAGAAAGGTCATCCAAGTGACTTCAAATATGACGTGGACCAGGCGGGCTGGTCTGACAGAAACTGCTGATCAACAGGGATCTTTACACTCAATCATTTCTGGGGTTCACAGAGAATATTAAAACAACTAGAAAAATCGTATTTCTTTGCAGCAAATGCATTGAAATGCTGAGTCTGAATGCAGAAAATGTGAAATGAAATAGCTAAAAGCAGTGCAAACAAAGCTGAACATGTGAAAATGTGGGATAAAAATGTTTAAAGTTTTCATGTGGTGGAAGACAAATGAGAACAAGTTACCCCATGTCACAAAAGTTCCACAACGTCACCTCTCTGTCCCCGGAACTTCTGTCGCAAGTGAGAGAATTTTCTCCACTGCAGGGGACATTGTCACTGCAAACCGCTCTCGCCTTGCTGCAGACAATGTTGACAGGCTTATCTTCTCACAGAAAAAATTTGCAATAGCAGAAGAATAAATATCTGATGCCCATACTGGCTAATTGATATTGCACTTTACACCCTGGATATAGTATTCTTTTGTTCATTTAAAATAGGCCAAGCTACAGAGCCCCTAAGGTGCCACGGAGAAAAAAAATATAAATTGTGCGCACAAGATAGTAAAACGTGCACACGATATATTAAAACGTGCGCACGAAATACTTATTCGTGTGCACGTTTTAGCTTAAACATGTGCATGAGATACTAAAACGTGCGTATGATATATCAAAACATGTGCACGAAATACTTATTAATGCGCACGAAATAAAGTTATTTACCACGTTTTGACCTGTCCTTGTACCGTTGCACCTTAGACCACACTGTCATTTTTTCCTGACTGACTGACTGAAGTCAGTTGATAGTTTCAGTTAAGGAAAAAAGCTTTACTTGATTAATCAAAAGTCCCATATTTTGCTCCTTTTCTGCAGTTTAACATGGATCCTTAGTGTCTTAATGAAATGTTAGTAACATGCTTTGGTCCAAAAAGCCTATGAATAAAACACAACTGCATTCTCTCCACGCTCACATAACCCCTCTGTTCACCCCTCTGGTTTTGAGGGCGGTCACCTTCAAATGCTAATGAGCCAGAGCAGAGCAGCATACATACGGGGAATTCACATTAGACCTTATACTGAAATTTATCCTTCAGACTTTCAACAAGTAACATGAACATTAACGATCATGTAGTGCAGTTACAGTACGTCTAGTTCACTTCACCCTGCTGTTAGCATTAGCTAGTAGCAATGAGCAAAATAAATACTCCACAGCATTAAAATACTCACATTTCCATCATCAGGTTTGTTGGTACTGAGCCTGGATTCAGGAAAAGTCTAGTTCCCAGTCCTGTGTTGAACTGACTGAAGTTGAAGAAGCAGTCAGACGTGAAGTGACTGACACACACATACAGGTTTTAGCCGACTGTAGCTGCTCATTCCCTTCAAAAACAAAATTAATCCACTGGGCCCTTTGGTCCTCCAAGGCTGGTAGCCTATATAGTTATAGCTTCTGAGGTTACACATGCTGAACACCGATCTGTCACTAAGAATATAAACATCATGGCTGCTCTTCACAGAGGAATATCTCCGGCAGGGGGAGGGGGATACTCAGGTTGACCAATCAGGTTAGGTATGTAAATCAAACATTTACTGTTACGTCACAGTATATCCACAGACTCAACAGCTCACCAAATACCATGAGTTTCCATTCATTCAGCCTGCTAAACACTGGTTTTGTTGTCTATTATCACATTTTGTGGGCTGGGAGGAAGGCCAAATACCCAAAAACATGTTCAAAAGCCTTAAAAAAGTGTTTTTTGCATAATATGCTCCCTTTAAATATCTTAGGGCAAGAGCTGAACCGGGAGGCGGCAAAGTAAAGTTTTGCCCAGTAGAGGTGGGCAAATGGGGTTCATAGCAACATCAGCAGTCTTATTACTTCAAGCAAGGGTATCAAGCTCAATGACAGAAGGGGCCAACATGTAAAACATAGTTTAAGATGAGGTCCAAACAGGATGCACTTTTACTGAACGGTCAAAAAACTGACAATGATTCAATCAAAAATATCAATTTGAAAAGCGTATCGACTTTGAAGCAAGCTTAAAGTCACTATAAGAACACAGACCAATGTATTCATCTGCTGATCACTAACCAGAGTGATATAAAAGCAATGGGAGGAGGCGTTTGTGTACAGGTCCTGCATGGCAGCTGCAATGCTTTGTGGCATTTGCACTATGAGTGGTAGGAGTGCTATTCAACAGAGGGCTATTAATAACAGACAAATTATTTCATTGTCTTTAATTTTATCAGGCCAGATTTGGCCCACAGGCCTTGAGTTTGGCATGTCTGACTTAAAGAATTGGGTGTCCATGGACAGGTTTAATTAAAGATAGTGAAGGAGACATCAGATGAAGCAATAAGAACCAGTGGATCTGTATGAGGAGTATTAACCCTTATATTGTGTTCGGGTCAAAATTGACCCGTTTTCAAGTTTACGTATGTAAAAAAGTACCATTTGCTTTTTTGTACAGGAACAAGGCTTCATCTAATCCTCAGATACAACTATTTTAATGCAACGAAATTAATTTTTACCATTTTAGTAAATTCTAAAGGTCTCAAAAAAAAAAAAAAAAAGGGACATTTGTGGTGTTACGGGTCAAATATGACCCGGCAGAGAATACTGGCTGTTGTATGCATCACTTAAAAGCTGTGGGTTGCTCTGTGGATCAAATATGGCTCAATATGCCCCATAAAACACAGACAGACACCACCCCCCCACACACACACACACACACACACACACTCACACACACCTACCTGCCCCGACACCATATTGTTTATCAATGTTCAGTTTATGGTTCACCCAGACACACACACGCAGACACACAGCTGCCCTATACACACACATGTTGTTTTTCAATGTTAAATTTATGATTTAATTTTCAATTTGCACTTGCAATTCTGATTAAAATAAAGTTGGTTTTCTGAAAAGGAACAGACTTTTTGTCTTTTTTGTGAGGATTCAGTGAATCCTCAGCAGTCTGCTCTCCCCCTCCCTCACGGACTTTCTCTCCCTTTCCTCTGGTTGGGCAGAGTTCACCGCTCAGCAGCTTCCGCACCTTTTCCTGATTCACCTCATCAAGCTTCCCTATTTAAGACGGCTCCAGAGAAGACATGGGCACGGGAGGATTGCACTCTGTACCTCGGTTTGTGCTAGTCTCGTCCAACTATCTCCTGTATACTCGCTATTTTTGGCCTTAAGCCTTTCGTCCCTGTCCAGGGGCGTTCTCATGCTTTTTGTGGCCTGCTTGCTTTTGGTGTTTTTTGACTCTTGGATCACTCACCTTCTCTTCTGCTCCCTTTTTCCAGGTTTCCAGGAGCCCTCACCACTGCTGCCCTGCTTACTCACCTGCTTGTCTGTGTTTGATCTCTGGAGCCCGGTTCACCAATAAAACCTGTTAAAACTTCCTCCTGCTTGGTTTTTGAGCTTTTGGGTCCAACATAAAAATACTCTGGTCATATCCTGACATTTATCCTACCATAAATCTATACGGGTCGGTTTTGACCTGTAACACCACAGATGTCACTATTGTTAGTCATTATATTAAAAAAATAAATAAATAACACAATCTATTTTTGGGTAGGTGTACTCTAATATTAGTTTATAAGACATAGATAATATAATTACTCATTTTATCACTATAGGAAAAATAATTACTGAGTTTAAACAGTTTTTGTAATTGAAAACGAGTGGTAAATTGTAAGATACAAGGTCTGTGGAGCCAAAAAAAAAAAAAATTTAAACGGTGTTTCCATGGATATGTATACATACTAAGTTAGCTATGAGGTGAAAAACAATATTAGATGATAACTAGTGATTTTAAGTATTTTCAGGCTGAGTTAAATCACGGGTCTAATTTGACCCGCTAACACTATCGATGTAGGCAGCTTTCTAACACAATACAAGGGTTAATGCAGACTAAGGTAGATAAAAGAACTAATTCCCTTTATTCTGGGGGTGTTTTTGTATTAAAATCATTCTTACATGACTGTACATTTTAGTGTTGGGCATCAGTAGCTGCTGATAAGTGGGGGGACTATAGACGTGTGAAGGTCATATCAGCATGTCACAACCTGAAGCTTGCATGCACAGAGCCCTGGTGTGTTAAAGGTGGCAGTGCTGTTTGGGCTCTTGTAGCCATGTGGTAAAGTAGGCAAGACAAAGCAGTGTGCTAGCTTGGTGAGTGGTGAGAGTTAACGGAAAGAGAGTTGGCTCTGGGAGACCAAAGTTCACTGATCAGCCTCTTAAGGTGCTTACACACGCAACACAACTTTGCAACCTTTTTTTTCTTTTTTTCTTGAACAGGCGATGTTGCGTGTGGCTGTACGGCAACAGCCAATCAGCGTTGAGTGGGTGTGTGACGGTACCCATGACAGACTGTTTTCATTCCAGTTCACAGAGTTACAATCCACCTAGACTGGACCTAGGACTGCAGAGAACTCACAGAAGATGCTGCTGCAGGGCCATCAGCTGCAGTGTTTTGTGGTTGGTAGGTGAGTGAAAAGGATACAGTTGGAATAATGTCAGCTAATACATCCTTTTATATGATATATGATATGATTGTCGCAAAGTTGTGTTCGGTGTGAACACAGCTTTAGAGGTGTTGTGGGGGCTGATAACAAACCTAAGATATAAGATGCCCACCTGATGACCCCAGTGATGACAGTACGATATCTCTTACTTGTGCATGTTATGGTTGATTTGCTACTGGTGACAAGAGATACCTCACCCCTGCATGCCCTCTCACAGGCTCAAACACAGCAGAGCAAACACACAAGCACTACTGTTACTGAGCTATATACACAAATATACTGTACCAGAACAAAAATGCTATTGAACTGTGGAAGTCACTTTGAATGGTCGATGTTGCAATAAATCGTTGCATCCCTAGAAATGTAGGCCATGGCCCATTGTTGTTAAAGTATCTGAAAAACATTCAAATACATTTACTTCAGTCACCTTTAGCATCAGTAGAGGTCACAGCAATGTGAGTGACTGTCTCACAGGATGAGGGGACCGGACACATGATGTCTGCAGCCCCATGGGCATATCCACTGAGATAGTAGCTGAGGTTTCTCATGCCTGCAGAGTGATGTAGTCGCCCATCACAGCAGAGGTAACAGTGATAGACTGCTTCCTCTCTCTTCCTCACCACTGCAATAACACGAACCTTGAACCAGAGGAGAGGAAAATGAGCACTGAGCACAAAAGAGGATGAGTTCTGGTGCCTCACGATTTCACTGACCTCTCTCCTGTGGGTGCGGTGCTCCTGATAAGCTGACACCAGGAGAGTCTTTGTCCCCTTCACTGGCAAGAGCTTTTGATCAAAAGGAACTGCATGAATGAAAGAATCCAAGTTAGGTCGTTGTCTTACAGCAGTGGTTCCCATACTTCCCTCTCAATCAATCAATCAATCAATCAATCAAGCAGTCTTTATTTGTATCATGCCAAATCATCACAAATGTTATCTCAAGGCACTTTACAACAGAGCAGGCTGAAGACAAACTCTTCATTTATAGATAAACAAACATATATGCATAGATACAAATAAATACACATGTACACATACTGCACATACACATCCATCCAAACATGAATCCACCATGAGTGCAGCACTGTGCCAATATGGATGGCTTACAGTTAAGGTGCGTTCACACCGAACACAACTTGGCGACTGAGATTGCGTCGCCCACCCAAGGTGCATCGCGTGTCCATGAATAACTTATTTTGTCACCGTTGCACCGCTCAGTGACGTCATGTCTGCCCGAGTTTCACCACGATCATATCATATCATATCATAGATATCATATATTTGTATTTTTTAGCTGACATTATTCCAACTGTATCCTTTTCACATCTTCCAACTGTATAACACTGCAGCTGATGCAGATGAGGAAAGACAGGACTGCAGAGAAACGCCACTTCTGTTGAATAAGAAGGAGCTAATGTCCTCACGCAATATTACAGTGGCAACATCCCCCCACCCCCATCGTTTAGCAGCTGGAGGTCTTGAGTAGATCCAGTCGAATGTTGATCAGCCATCCACTGAAGCTCTGAAGCTGTGATGGGGAAGTGAGGTGGGCAGAGACAAGTGGACTAAAGTAAAAGCTGATGAACAACAACAAAAACATTCCTCATCACCAATGTGTCTATTGAAAATAGATTTATTCCAGATATCAGGTATTTCTGAGCCCCCTCCCCAATACCAAAGTTAATGAACACCTCAGCAGCTTACCTACTTCTCCTGCACAACCGTTTTGAGGCAGTGTAAGTTTCACTGTGATCTGGTGATCAGAAGGTTTTTGACTTGGCTTGATCCGGGACCTGAAGGTTACAGTACAAAATAAGGACAGGTCAATGAACGTGCATAAAAAAAATAAATAAATAAATAAAAAAAATCAGTCATGGCCTTCTTTTACTTGGGATGATCCAAGTCATGCTAATAACAGCCTTCCACTAACAATGTCACAAGTGGCAGAAGCTGTGGGCTCAGTGTGGCGAATCCCCCGGCAGTCTAGGCCTGAAACAGCTTAACTTTGTGTCTAAACTATGGACTATGAGCTGGTTCCTAACTGAAAGCTTTATCAAAGAGGAATGTTTTACGTCTAACTTGAAAGGTAGAGAGGGTGTCTGCCTCCTGAACCGTGATCGGTAAATGTTTCCAGAGAAGAGGAGCCTGATAACTGAAGGCTTTACCTCCCACAGTGCTTCTAAAGACTGATGGTACCACGAGCAGGCCAGCATTTTGGGAGCGTAATGTTCTAAAGGGGTTGTACGGCACTACAAGCTCTTTGAGATAAATTGGTGCCTGTCCACTGAGAGCTTTATAGGTGAGAAGAAGAGTCTTAAATTATATTCTATATTTTATAGAGGGCAATGCAGAGAAGCTAATACAGGAGTAATGTGGTCTCTTCTCCTAGTTCTAGTCAGTACATGTGCTGCAGCATTTTGAACCAGCTGAAGCGTCTTAAGCGACTTGCTGGCACAGCCTGAAAGAAGAGACTTACAATAGTCCAGTCTAGAGGTAACAAAAGCATGGACTAGCTTTTCAGCATCGCTCTGAGACAGGATAGGCCTGATTTTAGTGATGTGACTAGGATGAAAAAAGGCTGTTCTTGAAATTAGCTTCATGTGAGATTTGAAGGACAAATCTGATCAAATAGAACCCCAAGATTTCTGACAGTTGTGCTCAGTGTCACACTAATGTCATCTAGGGCTGTTAAATCACTAGAAAAGGTTTCTCTAAGGTGTCGGAGGCCCAGCACAATGACCTCTGACCTCTGTCTGAGTTAAGAAGAAAAACATTTCTGAGTCCGAATGTCCGTTAGACATGCTTCTAGTTTAGATAACTGATTTGCCTTACCTGACTTCAATGACATGTACAGTTGAGTATCATCAGCGTAACAATGAAAATTAACACAGTATTTCCTCATGATATCACCGAGGGGAAGCATGTATATGGAGAAGAGAACTGGACCTAGCACAGAACCTTGAGCAACTTTGTACCTGACTTTAGTGTACACAGAAGACTTATTGTTCATGTGTACAAACTGGTATCTATCAGATAAGAAGGACTTAAACCAATTTAAAGCAATCATAAACTTAACCCTGACCTATAGTTCAAAGGTCTGATGTAGACCTACAGTTAGAGGGTCAGATGTACGGCTGCAGGTAGAAGGTTTGGTATAGACCTGTTGTTAGAGAGTTTGATATTGGCCTGTGGTTAGAAGGTTTGATATAAGACTGTAGTTAGAAGGTTTGATGTAGGCCTGCAGTTAGCTAATGTGCCTGGATTGAGGGTAGGTTTTTTGAGAAGAGGTTTGATTACAGCTATTTTAACAAACTGTGGCACGTAGCCTGTTGATAAAGATAAACTGATATCTCGAACAAGGATGGACAAACTAAGGCTAAGTCCTCCTTGATCAGTTTAGTTGGGATCAGGTCTAAAAGACAGGTTGATGGTTTGGAGGAGGAGACAACAGAATTTAGTTCCTGAAGGCCAACTGTAGAAAAACAGTCTAAATCTGGTATGAGTACATTTTAGTGGTACAGAAGGTCCAGGGGAAGGTAGGGAGTTGCTTATTTTATCTCTAATTTTAAGAATTTTATATTAAAAAGAGCTCATAAAGTCCTCACAGCTGAGGGCTAGAGGAATCACAGGCTCAATAGAGCTCTGACTTTGTGTCAGCCCGGCTACAGTGCTGAAAAGGTACCTAGGATTGTTTTTATTTTCTACAATTAGTGAGGAGTAGTAGGCAGCTCGAGCATGCCATAAGACTATTATGTAGTTACTATGACTTCCCTGCGAAAGTATACGTGACTCCTCCCTTTTATTGAAGCGCCACATTCTCTCTAATTTACAGGATGCATGTTTAAGTGCACGAGTTTCAGAAGTAAACCAAGGAGCTGTCCTCTGATGTTAAATATTTTTTTGTCTTAGTGGGACACTTGGATCCAAAGAAGTTCTTAGCAAATCAGCAGAGCTTTCAACAAGCTGATCCTGCTGAGAGGGACTTTGATTAAAACAGTTTTCAATAGGCAAAGGCTGAATCCAAAGCAGCAGGAATTGACCTAACCTTATCCTGACTCCATGATCCTTTTCTTAAGTGGATTTAAAACAACAGTTTGAGTAGGTTTAATACAACTAAAAAATACCCAAAAAACGGTTATTCTTCATAAGACCATACTTGCCTTTCAGTGGACTCATAGTTCCAGAACAGTAGGATGAGACTGAAGATGGAGATGAGGACAAAAACCCTCTTCAATGAGCTCATGTTCTGTTGAAGAAGAAGGCACAAAACCAACATATGTCAGAAAAAAGGTGTCTGCTCCAAGAGGGTGACTCAGTAGCTGCTTCTGATCAACTTTGGCAAACCGAGGTGTCTCAACAAAGTTTCTGAAGTTATGGTCGGTTGGGGACGGAGTACAATCTAATCAGCTACGTGACTTCCTTTAAAATAACAGCCTGTTTGAGGACTTTCAGTCCTTCAGATAAAGGATTTCTCTCAGTACTTGTTTTGTTAGATTTTAGTGCTGTTTTTGACACCACTGATCATAATGTTCTTCCACCAAGATTAGAGAAATTACTCAGGATTACAGGAACTGCTTTAAATTGGTTCAAGTCCTTCTTATCTGATAGATACCAGTTTGTACACATGAACCATAAGTCTTCTGTAAGTCAGAGACGAAGTTCCTCAAGGTTCTGTGCTAGGTCCAATTCTCTTCTTTAAATATATGCTTCCTCTCAGTGATATCATGAGGAAATGCTCTGTTAATTTTCATTGTTATGCTGATGATACTCAACTGTACATATCATTGAAGTCAGGTGAGACAAATCAGTTAACTAAACTAGAAGCGTGTCTAAAGGAAATTAGGACCTGGATGGCCAGAAATGTTTCTCTTCTTAACTCAGACAGAGGATAGTGGTCATTGTGCTGGGCCTCCGACACCTCAGAGAAACCTTTTCTGATGATATAACTGCCTTAGATGGCATAAGCCTGGCACCAAACACAACTTTTAGAAATCTTGGGGTTCTATTTGATCAGGATTATCCTTCAACTCTTCTATAAAACAAATTTCAAGAACAGCCTTTTTCATTTTTGTAGCATTGCTAAGATCAGGCCTATCCTGTCTCATCTGTCAAGTCCTGGTCTGTCCTATTCTGCCCTGTCCTGTTCTCTTTTATCTGTCCAGTTCTGGTATATTCTGGTCCTGGTCAGATTCAATTGTCTTGTCCTGTTCTGTTTCATCTGTCTGGTCCTGTTCTGTCCAGTCCTGTCGAGTTGTGTCCTGCCCTGCCTTGTCTTGTCTGGTTCTGTTTCATTTGTCTGGGCCTGTTCTGTCTAGTCCTGGTCTGTCCTGTCATGGTCTTTCCTTTCATGTTCTACTTCATCTGTTCATTTCTGATCTATCCTTTCCCCCTGGTTTAATTCGTTCATTCCTGTTCTGTTTAATTTGTCCATCTCTGGTCTGTCCTGTCCTGGTCTTTTCTGTCCTATTCTATTTCATCTGTCCATTCCTGGTCTGTCCTATTCTGTTCTATTTAATCTGTCTGTTCGTGGTCTGTCCTGTCCTGGTCTGTCCTGTCCTGGTCTTTCTTGTTCTGGTCTGTCTTGTCCTGGTCTGTCTTGTTCTGGTCTGTCTTGTTCTGGTCTGTCTTGTCCTGGTCTTTCCTGTCCTGGTCTGTTTTGTCTTTCCGGTCCTGGTCTGTCCTGTCCTGTTCTATTTGAACTTTCTGTTCCTGGTCTGTCCTGTCCTGGGGCCTCATGTACAGAGACTTCCGTGGATTTCCTACTAAAACATGGCGTACATCAAATCCAGAAAACGTCATACACACAAAAATATCCAGATGTACGATTCTGTGCGCACCATGAATCAAAGCACATTTCCTTTGTACATCCCAATAAGCGTTGAATGGAGTGCACATATTGGCGTCCCCGACCCTTCCCTGTCCACGTTCATATTTACATACGCAAATCATATTTAAATGAGCCCTGCACCTGAGATTCCCCTCTCTGTGCGATCAGAAAATTAAAAAACAATGAGTGAGATGGTTTTAAAAAAATAAGAATTTCATGGAAAGTGCATTTGAGGCACTACTCGCTGACGTGGAGGCGCGCAAAAATGTGCTCTTTGGCACGCTGTCCTCCGGCATAAGCAGCAAACACAAGAGGAGTGAGTGGGAGAGTGTGTGAGGCTGTCAGTACCATGGGGTCAGAGGGCACACAAGCAGAGATTAAAAAGTGGTCCGACCTCAAGGTGGATGTGAAGCAGAGGATGGCTGTCAACCCCCAAAGTGTGGCCGAAACAGGTGGGGGGACAGGAGAAGGGCCCCCCCGTCTGAACAGACACTGCTCTCTCAGGGGTGGTGCGAGCACATGTGGGTGACTCTGATTAACCCCGGGTAAATACCTGTGTACTTGTATAACTCACCACAAATGTGTTCATACAGTAGCTGCTCACAGCCATATAAGATAGAGCAGGGGTCAGCAAATAATGACCCCCGGGGCTATTTATTTCTTATGGCTGCTCTTTCCCGATGAGGGATGCTGCAGAAGAGAAATAAGACGTCACAGAGCCATAACGCACAGAGTGAGCCATTGAGCAGGTGAAAAAGAGACAGAAACTTTAATCATCTGTTCTGATGTTTGTTAGTTTATCTGAGAGCAGATCAGACAGGAGCAGACTGTTCACTGACTCACGCTGTCTCATAGAAACATAATGTAGAGCTGAAATTCACACGGATGAAATGGCCAGCAGTGGATCATCAGTGATTTGTTACTCAGGAAAAGCTCAGGAACACGTCTGTATGAACATTGTGAATTATTTGTCTGATTTTTATGGAGAGCCGTTAAAAGCTGCTTTCAGCATGAATATTCCAGTGAATTAATAAAAACATTTGACTTTCCTTGTCCTGAAAACTGTTATTTCCACCTGATAAATCCCATTAGAGATGTTGGTGCAGTATTAATAAACAATCAGATATATAATACAAACAGCGTGAAGACGTATGATTCATGTTTTTTTTTTGTCTCTTATTCTGTGCGTAATGGAGTTTTTAGTTGATCGCCCCAGCGTTCTCTCACTTTCTCTCGTCACTCCCCCGTTTATGCATTAATTAACCATAATCATCTCTATATATTCACCTCTGATTATGTTCTGGTCCAACATAAAGTGACTCTGAAAAATCTGGCCCGAGGCCAAACTTGATTGCTGACCCCTTGGATAGAGGTTCATGTGTAAATGTGATATGTATGGTATTATTTGTTTTGAAATCTTCTGAACTGAAATCTAAACATGCCAGCATATCAAAGAGGATATCACAGTAAACTTGATTTACAGTTTGGAGCTTCTGTCTGCATCACATCCAGGAGAGTGGGAGATAACAGCCTTCAAGGCCAGTACAGGGGAAGCCAGTTGGAGATAACATATTGTTTTGGGGTCAGGCAGACTTGTAATCTTCCGTCTGCCTTTAGTCTCTCTGCTTCTCTGATGGCATTTCCAAATGTCCAAAATTGGTGGCCAATTCAGCTGAGCCGGGCTGTCAACCTCTCCAAGGTGTCATCCATCTTGCGAAGAAGTTCAAGAATCGCATCCTGCTTGCGAGCAAGCTCACATGTTGCATTAGTCTGAGTGTTGACAGCCCTGCACATTCTTTGATTTCCCGTTGACGTACACAAATTCATCACGTGATGGTGCTTTTACAACAATGTGTGTGCAGTTGATAGCTTTGGTGAAACAGGGAAAAGGATAGACCAGGACCAGAAAGATAAAACAAGCAGGACAGGACAGACAAGGACCGTAAAACTGAAACAGAACAGGATAAGACAGACCAGGACAGGGCAGACCAGGACAGGGCAGACCAGGAAAGGATAGACAGACCACAATCAGACAGATCAGGACCAGACAATTTAAACAGAAAGTAACAGGACAGACCAGGACCAGACAGATGAAAGACAACAGAACAGGAAGGAGCAGGACCAAAAAGATAAGACAGACCAGGACAGGACAAAGCAGGACCGAAAAGATAGGACAGAACAGGACAGGACAGACCAGGACTGGCTAAACTAGGGACAGACAGATGAAAAAAAAACACAACCAGACAGACAGAGACAGGACAGACTAGGAAAAGACAGACCGGGCCCGGACAGATGAAACAAATCAGGATAGGACAGACCAGGACCAAACAGACCATGAACAGACAGCCTAAATAGAAAGCATACACCACTTGTAAGCAATGTTTGGGATTTATAAAAAACAAACTTGACGGGAGAATGTGTGCACCTCTAAGGCAGCTCTAACTCTGCTGTACACACAAAATCTGGAGAAACGGGAAACTGCAACCCCAACAGTCCAAGGATGAAATTAAAAGCAGCTCTGTGAAACTGATACATTTATGGGAAATAATCAAATGTAACACATTTCACAACGCATATCATATGTGAAGGACATATTTCCAAAAACGAAGAAAGAAGAAAATTTATATTGATGCCCCAGGAAGTTTGCAAATGCATGCTATATTATTGAATAAATTATTTTCTGTCCTGTGCAACAAGCCTTACATGTTTTCATGAAATCCATTCACATAAAAATTAAGGCGGACAGCAACCGTGTTCCCAAAGTCTGCCATACAAATAAAGTTTTATATTAATAATTACTGTAATTAGAACAACATGATCGTTGCACAAAATTGCTGGTCTTAGGTTACAACACCTGTAGCTGTTCAGGAAATTAAGTGATGGTTGGATATAAATAGGCTCGCACTCACAATGCGTAAGGACGCACAGTGGCTAATCTGGCACTGCTGGAGGAGCATATGGAGACTCCGGTGCATTTGGTGCGTCCTTGTCCCCTCCGCCTCCGTCACCACACCTCTCAGGAGGTATTCACCGATGATCCCCGACAGCTTTTCATCTGTGGGGGGGGCCTCGGTGTGCCTTTTCCCCCACTAATCACACAGACACTCTTTCTATGGAGAACTATTCGCCTTTTCGCCTCCACTTTTACTTCAGATCATTTTTGTCTTCGGCCACAGACCAACCCTCTGAGGAGCCTTATTTACAGCATCAGCCACATGCTTCTACTCTCTTGCCTTTCTGGCATTAGTGATGCCTGAACTGTGCCCAGCTACTATCTCGATCTCACATTGAGTGAAATGTATTTTTTTCTCTAGGTTTCCCTCTTGTCCATCATGAAATGGGTGTCATTGAATATTCATCAAGGGCGTTCACCAGACCTTTTATAGGCAGCATATGGGCGGGGCAGTGCGTTCTCTCACGTGCGAAAACTTTAGAGTTGATTGTGATTTATAAATGGAACAGGCATAGAATGTGCATACGCACTCTTTTATAAATCTAAAAGTTATTATGCGCATGCATTTCCTGTTTTTCCACAACCCCACCTATAGTGATCTTTCCCACACACAGTTTTATAAATGAGGCCCCAGGACAGGACGGACCAGGAACCGACAGACCAGGAACTGACGGATTAAAAAGAACATGGGCCCCATGTACAAAGGGTCTGTATGCACAAAAACGTGGCGTACGCTCAATCTCACAGCAAAGTTCAGGTGTTCCAAGAATGAAATGACTGTGGAAATGTGCAGTGCCTCACACCAACTTCATGGCTGGCATACGCATGTTTCTACAGATTTGACCTGACAGGAAGTGTGCCCACAGGATGATGAACCAGGACGAGGGGGCACACATGCTGTCTCACACCTGGAGCACAGTCCTGGAGGAGCGACTGGACAGCAGGAGGCGTGGTCTACCCTACGTGGTCTACCTGACAGGTTGATCCCGCCTCTGTATAATCAGCTGAAAGGGACACGTCACACTACCATCAGATGACACTTCTGACGAAGGCAAAAGAGCTCCGTTGAAACATGTAAAGGTATGAGCATAAAAACCTTACTTGTCTGTTAAAAAGAAAGTATAAGCAAATTAGTCCTCAGACTGAGTGATGGGCACATCAGAGATACAAGAACAGTTAACACTGATGAACAATTAACACACCCACGTGTCTGTAATTACACAAGTAGATAAAAGCAAGTGCAAAGTGGTTAAAAAAATACTGTTAAACACAATGGCTGTAATGGCATAAGAAGACACTAATAAATGGTCAATGGTGCAATACGAAGAGAGCGTGTGTTCAGAGATAGAAAAGATTTACTGGCACATTATGACGACTGGATCATCAGCCACTTTAGGTTCTTGAGGGGCTATCCTCCTGAAACTGTGAGCAGAACTGCGGCCAGTGTTGTGACATATTTTGCTGCCTTGTCAGATTTTGCTACCCTCACCTAAACCTTAACCCTTAACCTAACCAAGAGAGAGAGAGAAGAACAAGGTGCATGAGCAGAACCACAAAATAGCAATTTTTGATTGGTAGCCAAAAATGACAGAACAAAGGCATTTAACATTAAAGCACAATTTGTAGTGAGAGCTGGTTTTCCTAATGATGTACAACACCAAAAGATTTGTCAAGGACCCAGAAGCAAATGCAGAGGGCAGTAAAGACGCAAACACAGGGGGGGAAGGGGAAATGGTGGTTGGGTTAGAGGGGGGGTTAGAGGGGGGGTTTGAGGGAAGGCTTAAGGAGATGAGGCAAGAAGAGCATGGCTGTCAGAGCTGAGCATGAGGAGGAACTAGAAGAAACAGAGAAAGGCACAAGTTAGTCAAACTCACAGACGAGAAGTACATCAAAAAACACAAAAGGCAACACGAGAGAACAGGAGCTGAAAAACAGAAACGACTGACTTTACCACAAGAGATGTGGAAATAATCTGGGACCGTCTTTGGGAGGCTTTTGTAGAGGAGGGTGATGAGAGGGATGAGAACCAGGTGTGTAG
Organism: Cetoscarus ocellatus; assembly: GCA_037902135.1. Taxonomy (NCBI): domain Eukaryota; kingdom Metazoa; phylum Chordata; class Actinopteri; order Labriformes; family Labridae; genus Cetoscarus; species Cetoscarus ocellatus. The sequence continues at coordinate 125,365 of JBAMNC010000118.1, read as the reverse complement.
CAGCAGGTAGCTGCTGTAGCCAGTGGACACTCCTGTGAGGGAGCTGCAGCAGAGAGATACAGGAGCAGGAACAGTCCAGAAAAAGTCACTCACCGAAGACTCATCACAGTACCCACCCCTCAAGGGATGCCCCTTGGTGTCTTCCCAGGCTTGAGGGGATTTCTCTTGTAGAAGTCATCCAAGAGCGAGTTATTTAGGATCAGCTGCTTGGAGATCCACGACCTCTCCCCAGGACCATATCCCTCCCAATCCACCAGGTATTGAAACCCTCAGCCTCGGTGTCTGAAATTATGGAAACTCTGAAGGCCAGATGGACATCAGTATATAGGGGGGGTGGAGAGGGCTTGGAAGGAGGGTTCAGTCCTGAAGATGTTACAGGTTTGAGGAGAGACACGTGGAAGATAGGATGGATATGGAGGGAGTCTGGAAGCTTGAGCCTGGCTGTGGAGGGGTTTGTCGTTTTGGTGGGGGGGAAGGGACCAATGGGGCACCAGCTCGAGAACAAAGCCAAACCATTTGCCTGGGACGATACTCAGGAGCTTGTGACTGGTGGAGACCCGCCAACGGCCTGTTTCTTTCGGCCGTCCGAGGTAGCCGGAAGACAAGCTGGCCACTGCGCCCACCGCCTTGGAGAATTCTCTCCAGACAGACGAGATGAACTGAGGCCACAATGTCCACAGGTACCCCATGCAACTTGAACACATTAAGCACAAGAAGATTAGCCATCTTCAGGGCTTACGGCAGCTTGGGGGGTAGATAATGTACCGACTTGGAAAAACGATCGAGGGGGTTAGAATCACTGTGTGACCTTGAGAGGGTGGCAAACCGGTGATAAAATCCACTGCAATGTGCGACCAGGGATGCTTGGGGATGAGAAGGGAATGCAGTAGACCAGCTGGAGGAAGATGAGGGGATTTGCCACGGGCACAGACGGAGCTGGCGGCCACAAACTCCAGAGCATCCTTAGCCAGGTTGGGCCACCAAAAGTGTTGCTGAAGGAGATGAATGGTCTGATGGGCTCCTGGATGACATGCAATCTTAGAACAATAGGCCCACAGTAGAACCTGCGAATGGGTTCTCAGGAACAAACAGCTGATTCGGTGGACCCCTTCCCAGGTCTGGTTGTCCTTGCTAGGCCTCACAAACCAGTTAATCAATCTCCCAGGTGGCTGGTCCAGTGATGCAGGAAGAGGGAATGATGTCCTTGGGTTCTCCAGAACCTGAGGGGGGGCGAGTACAGCCGAGAGAGGGCATCAGGCTTTGTGTTCTTAGAGCCAGGTCTGAAAGAAAGGGTGTAATTAAACCGGCTAAGGAACGGTGCCCATCTCGCTTGTCTAGAATTTAGTCTTTTAGCAGTACGAAGATAAGTCAAGTTTTTGTGTTTGATCCATATGAAAAAAAGGTACCCTGGTGCCCTCAAGCCAGTGCCTCCCGTCATATAGTGCCCAGGTCACAGCCAACAACTCACGATTGCCAACATCGTAATTCCTCTCAGCTGGGGATAAACAGCAGGAAAAGAAGGCACAAGGGTGGAGTTTTTGGGTCTTGAGATCTCTCTGGGACAGGAGGGCTCCCACCCCAGCGTCTACCTCTACCATGAACGGGGGGAAAGGATTGGGATGAAGTAGGACAGGGGCACTAGTGAACAACACCATGAGTCTCAAAAAAGCTTGTTCTGCCTCAGGGGTCCAAACAAAAGGCAATTTGGTGGCGGTAAGGCAACTAATTGGGGCTGCTACCCTGCTGTAGTTCTGGATAAACCTGGGATAAAAATTAGCAAACCCTCGGAAGCACTGACGCTCCTTGCGGAAGGTTGGAGTGGGCCAATCGGTAATGGATTGGATGTTGTTTTCATCTGGTTTGAGCTGACCTGTGGCTGTGACATCACCCAGGAATTTAACTGAAGGGACATGGAACTCGCATTTCTCAGGTTTAACAAATAACCTGTTTTCCAACAGACCCTGAAGCACCATCTGCACATGTTGAACATGCTGTAGTGATCAGGGTGATCTCCACAGGTCAGAAGGGTCGAAAACATGACTCAAAACGGCTCATTACCGTCAAACTCCACGTTTAATTTTTGTAGGGGAGTCCAGACAATCTTCATGAGGTCATATAAGCACACAAATAAAAGGTTAAAGAGTCCCAAGTTATAAGCAAGAGCAGCATGTCGATCCAGGGAGCATGTCCTCTGTTACCACGCAGAGTGCAGGTAGCATCACCATAGTAACCAAAAGCATTAAAGACACAGTACACAGAGAGGCAATCATAACAATGCTCTTGGGGAGAACGGGAAAAAATGAATATGTCATTCAAATAGGTAAACAAGAAGCTGTTCAGCATGTTGCAGAAGATGTCGTTCATCATACCATGAAAACAGCAGGGGCATTGGTAAGACCGAATGGCATCACCAAATACTAAAAGTGACGCAAGGGAGTGTTAAACGCCGTCTTCCACTCATCCCCCTCCCTGATGCGTATCAGGGGATAAGCATTCCATAAATCAAGTTTGGTGAAGATGTTAGCATGGCAAAGGGGCTCGAAGGAGGGGTCAATGAGTGGAAGAGGTGACTTGTTCTTAACTGTGATGTCGTTAAGACCTCCAAAATCTATGCACGATCTGAGAGATGAATCTTTCGTGCTGACAAAAAAGATCCCAGCTCCCAGAGGTGAGGAAGAGGGGCGAATGAGACCGGAGGCCAAAGAGTCCTGAATATATTACTTCATGGCCTCCTTCTCAGGATGAGAGAGGTTATAGAGGCGACTGGGAGATAGAGGGGCACCTGGCAAAAGAGGGGATGGCAGGGAAGTTATAACAAAGAGTTGAATGGTCTTCCTGTGATTGCCTGAAATAATAAGAGTGAGAGTCTGGTGTGAAATCTAAGCTATCAGTCGCTCATGTAAGGCATTAACAGTCTTAGGTTGGGGCTAAGGTACAAGTAGAATTTTATGTTGGTTGACAAATTCCTCGGGAACAAAATTATCATCAGCACCTGAGTCTATGAAAACAGGAATGGAAACAGAATTTTTTCCCCACTGAAGGGGGAGAGGAAGGTCCAAGCCCAAGAAATTCAGTACGTCCTGGACCTTAGAGCAGAACTCCAATCATTTGGGTAATTATCATGAGAGAATTTGTCCAAGGCCCAGGGGGGGCAACATTCTGACAGGGGAGGGGTAATGCAGATTTACCACCTCAACCTTCTACAAGCATGGAGAGAGGCTGAGTCTGTTTCTTTGGTGACTGTGGTCAAGGAAAGAGATGAGTTGGGACCTGAGGTTCCAAATTCAAACAATCCCACCTCACTCCTTTGTAAAAACCATCTCTCGCAGTCCCAAAAAGCAGACGTTACCATGTTGCAGCAGCAGTTTGCTGACATGTTCTCTCCCTTGCAAGGACACAAAATCTCAAACAGCACCATATTGAGACTTCTCCAGGTGTGAGGATTTTTTTCGTGACCTTACAGACTGCCTGAACACAAAAGGAAAATGGTCCAGAAGGAACTGAAGGTGATGCTGGAGATGGGAGTGATAGAAGTGTTGTGCGCTAGTGGGGGCAATTTGGCCATTGAAAATGAAAATGATTAATTTTGATTATGATCAACAAATTGAGGGGCACCACCCTGTTACCAGGGACCGATAACCAATTGACAAAACCAGAATAAAGTCTCAGAAGGTGTGGAAAAAAAAGAAAGTTCGAGCACTGACTGTTATGACTCCAGCAAGTATCACAATTATATAATCACAATAAACACAAACAACGACAGATTAAATTATAATAGGATTTACTTAAAGTAAAAATTATCTAAAATAACATTACTTATTACAAAAACTATTATAATTTAACTAACAAAGCAAAACATTTATTACTAACTACAAACTAATTAATGTGTAATAACCACAACATCAATAAGAGCAATGACTTTAGCAGCAGCAACCAGCAGTATCACCAGAAATGATCAACAACCAATCACAGCAGCAGCAATAAAAGCAATCACCAATGATGCAGCACGTGTGTGGATGTAAGTATGTGAAGGTGGAGCAAGAGGAGGAGAGGCAGAGGCCACGTGAGAGCGTGTCTATATGAACCAAAATGGCGGCAGAGTGGTGTGTCTATCTTCGATAGAGCCAAGATGGCGACTCACCACGTGAACAAAAGGGAAACAACAGGGGAGGTCTTTGAGCCCAACGTGTTATTGAGGCAACCTCATTGAAAATTAGGTGCTCACCGGACGGCACCTTTAAGATGTGTGTGGTGTGAGGGAGGTGTATATGTGTGTGTGTGATCAGAAAATAGAAAGGAAGAGAAAGAGAGAGAGAGACCCCGTGAAAGATCATCACCTACAATTGATAATTAGAATATTACTACACCATAGCAGAGCCAGTGAAACCAAAGTCTCACTGGTCTGGTATTGGTCATTTTACCTGTGATATTCTGCTTATGGATTGGTCACGGTAGACGATCTGCAGTAAAGAAAAGAATGCAGCACAAATCAAAAACAGGTCTCATAAGCACAAAAAACTACAGACTAAACTAATTGTCTCTGCCCAGACATAAGCCTCTTACTTTTCGTTGCTCCGGTCCTCTGGAGTTTGGACAAAGTAGAGAAGGAATGAAAAAAGTCCGCTCTGAGTGTCCGTGGCGCTCTGCGCCCGCTGCTGCGCGCTGAGTCCGCTGTGCGCTTCTGTTGTGCTCTGGGTCAGCTGTGCGCTCCTGTTGTGCTCTGGGTCCGCGGTGAGCTCCTCAGCTGGATTCAGGCAGTCCGCCTCACGTCCTTCTGACAGTGGCGAGGTGATGGTTTGTCTGGTGGCAGAGGAGAAAAACCATCAGACAGAGGAAGAGATGCTTTGTTAGGCCTCTAACAAAGTTGGCACGCTCCTTCTCACAGATGTGTGATCAGCTGATTTCACAGCGATCTGCATTGCGTTCAAAGGGATGAAAAGGGGAAAAACAAATAAACAAATAGCAGTCTGGGTGCTCGTCCCACTACTTGAAGACTGTGGCCTAGGTTAAGATGTAGAGAAAAGGAAAAAGCGAACCAAATGTTTGGAGTTTGCTCCCTCTTGGGGGCCAGGTCATGGAGAAAGCCTGGAGCTCTCTACTGTAACGCTGCACTTGGGAATAGCACCGGGCTAAAGCTGCACTGTTCCCTTTATCACATTAGTGACATCATCGAGGATCCCGAATACTGGCCGTGCCCCCCTCCCCTGCCCCGGGGGAGGGGGGCACGGCCAGTATTGGGAACTGTCCCTGTTTTATCTGGGGGGTACAGGAAGGAACTAGGGGGATAAAAATTTGGGTTGTGGGCATTTTCTCTGGCCCCTCACAACACACACCAGATTTCAGAGCTCTAGCTCCTTTCTGTACCCCTGAGCTACATCAGGGACACTTCCCAATACCACTTATGGGAATGTGGGGGTTGTCCCGTGTCCCTGGCTGATAAAAGTGGTTCCCGGGGGGCTAGAGCCTTGGAAATGTATACAGTGGTTCATCTCACAGCCCACAACATTTCTGATATCTGAAACACCTGCTATGTAGGGCCCAAGGTCTTGACTGCATGCCTGAGGCCTAGTAGTAGTGATGAAGCCTGAGGCCTGCAGGCATGAAAAAATTAGTCCAGCTCCCTCATTTTTAGGTCTATTGACTCCAAAACTCTCACACAAGTAATAGGGCCCCCAATGAGTGTTCATGTGGAAGATCAGACCCCTAGCTCCAAAGAAGCCCCAACACGGGTCTGTTTCTCAGTTTAGGATTGAAGCCTGAGGCCTTCCAGCATGTAAAAATGAGTCCAGCACCCTCATTTTTATGTCTATTGACTCCAAAACTCTCACACAAGTATAAGGTCCCCCAATGAGTGTGCATGTGCAATATCAGATCCGTAGCTCAAAAGGGGCCTGAGCACGGGCCTGTTTCTCACTTGACAATTAACCCTTTAATGTACAAAAAGGTCAAACAGGTCAAAATCTCAGAGATTCCTCAACAAATTTGGTTCAAAACACACAGGCTCTATATTGAATGTCCAAAGTAAATACCAATGCACATTTTCAGACCTCCAGGCGCCTGTAGTTATGAACAGGGGCCATAAAGACATGTTTTTTTCACAACCGTTGCTCTTTTGCTCCCATTTGACCTCTGTCACACTTCGAGAACTGAACCCAGGGATCTGGGACTTCTGAAAAATCTAAAATCATATGCCTTTGGAACCGTCTTGCTAGCCCCTCCCAAACCAGAAGTAGCTCCAGGAATGACCTAGAAACTTGCCCTTGAAACTGTTTGTTCACGAAGTTGAGCTGAATGACCTCAAAAGCTTCAGATCATTTGATGCAGTAATGACCGATTTATGGGGCTTCAAAGTCCAGGATTGTGCAACTTTCACATGGCACCAGAGGCCACAGGAAGGTCATAGAGACACCAAACCACCACAGTTCAGCTCCAGATGGAGTCTAGTATAACATAAAAAATCAGCCCCGGGGTCCCAGCAGAAAAAAATTGACCCTGTCCTCTCTGGAAATTCAGGTCTTGTTCTCCTCTTTCACTCACAGGCCATCATGTCAGAAGAATGAGACACTCACCCTCATTTTTTGGCTGATTGACACCAAATCTTTATTACAAGTACTAGGGGCCCCCATGAGTTAGGATATTAAATTTAAGCCTCATAGCTCCACAGGGACCCAGATGGCAGCCTCTTAAAATTTGGAGGAGTATCCCTTTAATTTCGAACATCATCACCAACCTAGCTCAAATTTAAGGGGCAGCTCCAGACTTAGCCTACTATTCACCACAGATATTTTCAACTCCATGGAAGCCTGCGTTTTGGAGTGATGAACTTAGAATATGTCATAAAACTGATATTTGAAACCTGAATTTCTTGGTCATGGCTGAAGCAATCTGGCTCAAAGTCACAGAGCAGACACACTCTTAGGCCCGCAATCACCAATTAAAATTTCAGCTCCAAGTAAGCTTGCGTTTTGGAGTTATGAATTTTTCATAAAATTAAAATTGTAAAATTGAGTATGTGGTCAGGCCTCAACTGATCTGGCTGATATTTACAGAGCAGATACAGTTGTGTTCAAAATAATAGCAGTCCCCCATCACTAGCAAGATAAATCACTGTTTTGGTTAGAGTTTCAACTTCTACACTGCAAGGAAGTTTCTAGAAGGTTTAGTAAAGGTATAGAAAACCAACAGACTCAACGGGCATGACATGCATGCTGCTGATTCTGTGAAACTCAATCATAAACTGAAAGGGGCGTGTTCAAAGAATAGCAGTGCTGAGTTCAATTAGTGAGGTAATTAATTGTGTGAAAAAAATAGGTGTTAAACAGGTGGCCCTTATTTAAGGATCAAGGTGCTGGCTGTGCATTTGCCCTTGAAAAACTTGAAAAAGAAGTTAACAAAAGAGAGGAAAACCTACAAAGAAGTTCAGAAACTGATCGGCTGTTCAGCTAAAATGATATCAAATGCTTTAAAGTGGCAGCCAAAACCAGAAAGGCGAGGAAAACAAAGAAAAACTACTATTTGAATGGATCGGAGAATAACCAAAATGGCAAAGGCTCAGCCAATGATCAGCTCCAGGAGGATCAGAGAAGATCTAAGGTTGCCTGTGAGTCCTGTAACAATCAGACCACGTCTATGTGAAGCCAAGCTACCAGCAAGAAGCCCCCGCAAACTCCCATTGTTAAAAAAAGACGTGCTGAAGCCGTTACAAGTTGACAAAGAACACACTGACTGGCCTAAAAAGAAATGGCTCAATATTTTGTGGACCGATGAGAGTAAGATTGTTCTTTTTGGGTCTAAGGGCCACAGACAGTTTGTCAGAGGACCTGAAAACACTGAATTCAAGCCACAGTACACAGTGAAGACAGTGAAGCATGGTGGTGCAAGCATCATGATATGGGGATGTTTCTCCTACTATGGCGTTGGTCCTATTTATCACATACCAGGGATCATTGATCAGTTTGAGTACATCAGAATACTGGAAGGAGTCATGTTGCCGTATGCTGAAGAGGAAATGCCCTTGAAATGGGTGTTTCAACAAAACAATGACCCCAAACACACCAGCAAGTGAGCAAAATCATGGTCCCAGACAAACAAAATTCAAGTAACGGAGTGGCCAGCACAATCCCCGGACCTTAATCCCATAGAAAACTTGTGGGCTGACATAAAAAATGCTGTTCATGAGGCAAAACCAAGAAATGCAGAGCAATTGTGTAATGTAGTACAATTGTCCTGGGCTTCAATACCTGTTGACCGGTGCCAGAAGTTGGTAGGCTCCATGCACCACAGATGTGAAGCAGTTATCAGAAGCCGTGGTTATGCAACTAAATATTAGTTTATGATTCTCAGGAAAGTTGAATCATCAAGCAATTCTTAGTTTATACACTACATTTTTGAGTTTGTTAATAAAGATGTCAACACTGCTATTTTTTTGAACATTATATTTCTTGACTTTCTGTAAAATATTATCAAATTCAATTACTTTTTCCAATTTTCTTGCTTTGAAATAGAATGTGCAGTGTCCCCAATGCATTTGTGTGCATTAAATAAAATTCATTTGAAGAATTTTGAGGTTTACTCACCTTTTTAAACACACTGCTATTATGATGAACATAACTGTACATCCTCAGGCCCCCTTTCACCAACATAATTTTCAGCTCCAAGGAGACCTGCATTTTGGCCTCATGATTTTGAGAATATGGCATAAAAATGATATTTGAAAGCTGAATTACATGGCTGATGCAATCTGGCTTATATTCACTGAGCAGATACATCTCTGGACCCTGTTTCACCTCAAATGTTTTCAGCTCCAAGGAAACCTGCATTATGGCATTATGAATATGACAAAGTTTAATTGGCAAAATATTAATTATGCCATCATGCCTCAATCAATCTGGCTTATATTCACAGATATGACACACCACTAGACCCTGGTCCACCACAAAAATTTTCAGCTCCAAGTAAGCCTGGTTCATGAAGTTATAAATTTTTGATAATATTTAATATAGGCACTTACAACTTAATAACGGCAGAATGGATTTTGCTCTACTTTGTTGCATTCAACAGGTGAGGTCCACACAAGTCTAACAAAAAAGATCAGCTCGATATGTGCCTCCAGTCAAGAGATATTTGTTAAAAACCGCCAGAAGCCTGTACGACGGTTGTTTTGAATTAACCGTATGCTAACGACGGTCATAACTCGGAAACGCCTCAACGTATCTGAAAATTGATATGCCAATAGATACCAACCCCAGCTATGAATACAAGAGTTTTCAACCCATTGCATGCCATAGTTTTGGAGAAATCCATGAAAATCAGAGATCATATGACATCATGAAAACGGGGGCGTGGCCTAATGGGAGTGTTGGGGGGGGGGGGGGGGGTATCACCACAAAAAATTTCAAGTCTTTAGCTCTTTTCCTGGCTGAGTTATGAATCCATGAAATGACAAAAAATCAGTGTATTGTTTTTCCCCAAAACGTAGTGGTGTGTAACCATGGCGGTCCTTACTTGACAAACAAAATATGAGCAGCCTGGGTCAATCTGTAGCCGAGATATGGCCCAACACAAAAATTCACGAAAGTCTCTATCTTAAGCAATGGCTGAAATACAGCTATACACGAATGTGTGGCGTCTGTGATGGTGGCCTGTGGGGGCATGGCCTAGCGGTGATGCAAGCTCAGTGATCAACTGAGGGAGAAGATTCATCAGTGGAGATTTCAAGTCTCTATCTTAAGCAATGGCTGAGATACAGCTATACATGAATGTGTGACGTCTGTGATGGTGGCGTGGCCTATCTGCGATGCAAGCTGAGTGATTAGCTGAGGCAACGAAAGATTCTAGAAGACTCTAGGTCAAGCCATGGCTGAGATACAGCCCTACACAAATGTGTGGCGTCTGTGATGGCGGCGATGACAGCTGAGAGATAATTGTGGATGAGAATTGGGCTCTGAGGGCCTACTTCTCATCCAGAGGTGTTGTTACATCCCTGTCAACTCTCAGACAAGGCCCAAAACAAGTATGCGGCGGTTGTGATGGCGGCGTAGAGGGGCGGGGCCAACACGGCGGTCACCATACAGATGAGGTCAGAGCATTGTGAGGGCACTCTATGATGGTGAAATCGAGATGATGGAGGTCCCTGCCTAAAAATGCAGGCCCATGCCAAGTTATTGGACGTGTCCCTGACCTCAGTTGAAGGACACTTCCAATGACTGCCATGTTACCCCCCACTCAGCTCAGACCCTCAGAGAGTGGTCAACATGTCAGATAGAGTTGGGTCAAGGAGGGCATCCCAAAAGGGAATCTACGGCACCACCATGAGGAAAATGCCATCATTGCAAAAAGGGTAGGCCTGTGGCCCTAAAAGGGTTGGCTCGTGTCTCTTGAACGGAGGTCAGGGACACCGGCACGCGTTGAGGGCCATGCGGCTACCCGTATAATGAAAAGTTTAGGGACATGTCCCTATACCCTAAAGCAGGAGAGGTATCTGTTTTCCTTGAAGGATGGGTCTATATGATTCTGTGTGGACTATCGCAGGGTTAATGATGTGTCACTGTTTGATGCCTATCCATTGCCTCGGGTCGATGAACTCCTGGATTGGCCAGGCACTGCTCGCTTTTTTACAACGCTGGAATTGACCAAGGGCTACTGGCAGATTCCCTTATCTCCAGAGTCTAAGTAAAAAACGGCTTTCTCCACTCCGTAAGGTTTATACCAAATTGTTGCACTTCCATTCGGGTTGTTCAGGGCTCCAGCCATGTTTCAAAGTCTCATGGACAAGGTGCTGCGTCCACATGCTGCAGATGGTGCTGCCCAGTGGCGGCTTGTCAATAGGGGGCGCTGGGGCGCCGCCCCCTCCAAAATTCAACAGAGAAAGTCCACTTAAACACAACATAATTTGTCTTTAAATTATAAAAAATAACTGATAAAAACATTTATTTTTACCACATAATAATAGTCTGTCAGCAGCACCTGTCACCATTCAATAAAAGGTGTTTCACAATGTTTTTACGTAGTTACTGTGTTGTGAATACATAGTTTACGTACAGAGGGGCGCCGGCCTAATGCGTGTCTATGCAAGTCCTTAAACTTTTGCTCAGCATGTGACCTGAGGCGTCCTTGGGATTGGCCGCCTCAACTTTGGCCGCTTCAACTTTGCCCCTGGGGTGCAGACAGGTGCGCCCCGGACACTCCCACTTTGACTGGCAGTGAATCAGCATTGTTTTGGTGTTTCTTTTGCTCGTGTGACTGGACAACGAGCGCTGTCAATCACATCCACACGTCATCGCAGCAGATATGATTTATGCATGCGCAAGTATCACGTATCCTCACGCGTCTGACCGATGCTCCCATGCACCGAGGAGGCGTCGTCCAGAGATCAGTCAGAGGATCACAGAAGAGGTGAGATTGCATTGGAGAAGGAAATCAGTAAGAGGCTATGCTGCACTGAAGATTAGATTAGGATGTGTCTTTCCTAGTAGACATAATATAATTCAGGGGGCAAAGTTTTGCATTTTATGTCACACATGGCACTAAACTATAGATCAGGAGCCAAGAGGATATAAATGCTTTGTCCAGTAGAACATTATCCTTTTGCAGACTTAAGTTCTAAACAATCTATATAGTTTTTTATAGTTTTTTTTTTACAAAAACAGCATTCTTTTAGGAGGAATTGGGGCTTTTATTGGGTGGGTAAGTTTGTTTTTACCCTACTAGAAGTTCATTTTAAATTTAATTGACAAAATTGATGCATTATTTTGATTATAATATTATATTAAGGGACCTATAAAAATACATTTTTAAAAATCATGGCAAAGCAGGAACAAGTTAGGAGAAATTGTAATACACAAGTGCATGCAGATTATTGCAGAGGTTTTATTGCACTGCTCATTAAATATTACTGTTACATTGTGTGAAAGCCTTTGAAAAATTACAAAAAGAAGAACTGATAATGCTATCAAGTTAAGTGTTGCAGTTTACTGGTGAAAACAGTGGGGTTTTATTAGTCCCAAAAGTGTAAACGTCACAAATTCTTTACCTCTTAGGTGTATGTCCATTACAGAATTATTTTTTAATCTACTGGAGCTTTTAGATTTGACACTTACCTTGTGCCTTTCCAGCTTGTACCATTGTGCACAGTATATAATCAACGAAAACAGACCAACAAAATGTATATCTTGTCTTTAAATGTTGTAATTTTATTATGGCAACTAAACGTGATAAAAAATAATAAATATCAATATAAATAGATATAGTATTGTCATTATATATAATTGTATACCATATGTTTAGTTGCTATAATAAAATGTTCTGTTTGGATACAGACATTATACATTCTGTTGGTGTTTTTGCTGACTGAATACTGCACATAACGGTACAAAGTAAAAGTATTCAAAAGCTCCAGCAGATGGAAACAGACTCCTGTAATGTAAAGTTTATTTTTTTGACTTTTTAAAATTTGAAGTAGTTTTGCTGAAAACTATAAATGTCATCCAAACACTGACAGCCTCCATTTCAGCTGTGAGAATCAGTCAGCTGGTGTGAGCCGTCTGCCCTTTGTGCTGCATGCTTGTATCTGATTTTTTTTTCTTATTTATTTATTTTTTTCTTATTTGTTTTATTTTGTTCATACTTTTTACAGTTAATCTATACCAAAACTGTATCACATAGTATTACCTTTAGTTTTAAAGCATCATGTTAGTGGTGCATAAGATTCTGTTTGTGTTTACAATCTTGAGTCATGAGACATCATGTATAAGATAAGACACTGTTCAGGTGACACAAGAAATGTTCATAAAATAGTGAAACTGACATAAATTACAGCTTTATTTTATGGGAGCAGGTTAAACTTTGGCTGTTTTATTGATTTTTTCCAGTAAATACTGATGTTAACTTTTGGTAATAAAATGTGCTTTTCTATGTATTTTTTAATGACAGATTCACACAGTACCACACCATGTTTCCTGAAGATTCCCTCAGCAGCACCTTGAAGGCCGACCCAGTGCTCAACTAAAGCTGAAGACAGAGCTCAGCCTTAATCTACAGCAAGGAGGAGTTCAGGGCCTGCTGTGGTGCTGTGGATCTTATCCTGTTGTTGATGGAAAATAATCTTGGAGAGGTATTTTCAGAGACTGTCACTCTGCTAAAGATCCTCATCACCACACCCATGACCACTGCAGAAGCTGAGGTGCTTCTCAGAACTTTCCTCAGAAACACCATGAACCAGGACAGGCTGAATGCACTGGCCATGCTGTCAATGGAAAAGAGACAGAGATGATGGACTTCAGTCAGAGGGTCACTGAGAAAGGACCTCTTTCACAATACATGTAATTTTGCCCACAGCCCAATTTTTTGTTTATTGTGTGGTATTTGTAGTACACCCAGAGACTCCCAAGAATATACCTTTAGAAAATCCAAAAGTCATCCAGGGCCTGTACTATGACCTATTTTATGATCATTGCCATAGGTGTGAGCCAGGGTGCACACTTTACCCCAAAACTTACTCAAACACAAATAATAAATCATCAAATTGGGTCAAATCACCTTCACTGAAGTCTGGTGCATCTTTTGAAATCAAATATAAAGCTAAGTATTACAATTGAAAGAAGTTATTGAATTTTAACTGGAAAAAAATTAGTTTTTTTTATGATTTTTTCAACAAATTCAATTCTTTGGAGATGTGTCTGACCACCTTACAGTTGCTGTACACCTAAAATACTTACAAATTATTTGGCCACATATATATTCTCAAAGTGGGAAAAAAATCATCAAATTCTGAGACCGGTAAAGTTGTTCAATTAACAGGTTGGGTTACTGTGGAAGAATCAGGATACTGTTCCATGTCTTGTATATCAGGGAACCTTTAAAAATTTGTTCAGAATTCATCCTTTAAGTATGATTTCTTTTAGAATTTGAATGCTAGATTCAAAACAAACATTTCACATGAAATGTTATTCATTTTAATATTGAACAGCCACAAAGGGCCTGTATATTATGCCTTTGTGATGAGATAATAATGAGCCATTGATACAAGTAAAAACCGATGCAGTTTTGGATTGTTGTAATCAGATTGTATATATCTACAATGACAGCAATACATAAACATTACTTCTGTCAATTTCTGTTTCTAGTACTTATATATACATGTAATCTGCTTTATGGCCTTCGTGTCTTTTTGCATAGCAACGGCTTGGACAATTTTAATTTGTAGACTGGAACTATAGTGAGGGAAAGGGGATCTGAGAAATCCATAAGATGTATGATTGGCTGGTTATTTCATAGAATGGAGTCTTTGAATTTGCTTGTGTATGGTTGGAGGGGTTTCTGATTTTGAAAATGTTTATAATATCCCAAATAATAGATTACAGATGCAACATGTGCACACATGCCAGAGGTTCTCTTTCCAGCAGGACAGAGACAATAATATGCCTTCACAGGATCATCTGATGCATTCTTGTCAAATTGAATCCAAACATTGTATTTTATTTGAGATCTGTGACGAGAATGAATCTGTCCCCTAATGAGATCAGCATCATGCTGGTAAACCCAAATCTCATAGTCACCATCATTTTTTTGATGCTCAGCAATGTAGCCAGGGGACTGTTTGATTTGGTATGTACCGCATGTTATGGTCTCAAGGTATTCCAGATCCACATGAGGGAACGAGATATCAGATGCTTCAAGCTTCTGCCATTCACTACGAGCTCTACGTGACATATTTGGGTCTTCTGCAACTCGTTTTGCCAAAACATTGTCTTTTTTTAAAAGTGAAAGCATACGCTGAGCCATCTTAGTATCTCGCTCCTCTCGATCTGGATCTGAAACATATATTGGTCCTCTGAAGGCATTGAGACATGCAGTTACTATGCGCACTAATTTGCCAATGACCTCAACGAAATAATTTGAGGTAAGTTGTTCCTTAAACAACATCCACTTCTTTAAACGCCCGTGGTAGGACTCTACTATCCATCTTGTTTTGGTACAGCAACGATCACTATTGGCTGTTGAGGAATCCAATTGGGATTTACCAGTTGGTAAAAATGACGGCATTCTAGCATCATACCCCAACTTAGCAAGAAGATCTAAGGCATCCCTGAAACCGCGATCTACAATCATATTGTCATTTGCTTCTAACCAAGATTTCAATATTTCAATTTTTTCCATGATGAGCCGAGTTATTGTTGCATCATTTACGTTACCATGGTAGGGGCCAATAGTGTCTAAAACATATCCATCAGGCAGTACAACTGACATGAATTTTAGGTAATTTCGTTTTTTCTGTCCTCCGTAAGATGCCTTTTGAAACTGATGATCACTGCATTTGTTGAGGTAGATATATGTACCATCTAAGATAAGAGTGACCTGGTCACCATAAAAAGCTTTAGTAAAGACAGTGTTGTGAGTTATGGCATCGTGGCGTGAAATATGATTTGTGCCAAGGTATTTGGGAACAACTATTGTGTTCAAAATATCTGCAATTGTATGAAAATATCTTGACAGTGTAGCTTGGGAAAGATTAGTAAGCATGGTCATTTGATTCCATGAAAGGTTTGTTTTCAGTTTTGCCCAAAAGTAAAGAAGCAAATCTATTGCTCTGGAACTATCACTTGAACCTGAAACAAGATCAGATTCACACATGTCATACATGTTCTTAAATTGCACCAATGTCCAGCCAGTCCATGCATGGCAGTCAGAATCTGACAAGGTTTCAAACTTCAGTTTGGGTGATGTCTCATGTTTGGATACTTCATGTACAATTTCAAGCAAATCATTAATAACAACTGGAGAAATAGATTCATTCAGTTTACTTCCCAGAGGAACACGACTGTGCATATTTATCTTTGTGTCAGGGTGTAGAAAACTCCCGATGAGGTGTTCAGAACAAACACGAGCATCAGGCGGGCACCAAAGTGAACATTCAATGATAAGAGAGTGACGAACAGACTTAGGAATGTTTATACAGTTGTCATTGTACTCTAAACACAAAGAACACTTACGATGTGAAGAGGAAGCATACTTCAAATCTTTGATTTGGATAAGAGGTATAACAGATCGGTTAGTTCCAGGATTAGTGGGGCTATCCTCAATCTCAAATGAATCACAGATGCCTGTGGATTCATTGTCACTGTGAGTGTCTTCTTTTGAGTCAGGGCGTGGCCTTTTTCTAAGATATCTCATGTAGCATTTTAGACACAGCTTAC
Source organism: Cetoscarus ocellatus (assembly GCA_037902135.1). NCBI lineage: Eukaryota > Metazoa > Chordata > Actinopteri > Labriformes > Labridae > Cetoscarus > Cetoscarus ocellatus. The sequence continues at coordinate 109,172 of JBAMNC010000118.1, read as the reverse complement.
TTCCACTCTCAACATTCAATCTTTCTTTACTAAGCACCTGCTTTAACCAGTTGTTACTGGGAGAATCTAGACTCCTTCCAGATTTTAAGTTCTTCCCTTTATCTTTGAACCTGGTTTTGCAATCGGGTATAATACAAACCCCGTCCATTTTAACTTCAAACAATATGAAAATAAATTATCTGGAGGATTTAAATATATATTGGTATTCTCAGGGAAACAAACCTGGAAAATACACTAACAACAAAAAGGTATAGTTATAGGTATGGATACCACTTAGTATTGTACTAGATGCACAATTTTTTCATAAAATGTACATGTGTGCACACTAAATTGTGGTAACAGAAGACACTGTATATGAACAGCTATACTTAAAAAGAAATCTGCTGAATATAACACTTGCAGCAGAATATATGTTGTTTATACTCAAATGACAAATTGATACTAGCTAGCTAGGGACATATGTTGCTTGGACAACAATTCTTTACAGAATGGCAGAACTGACTAAACTCGTCTTGACCACAAGCGTGAAGGTCAACAATAGCATATTGCCTCAGCTTGAACGTACTACTCTATCATACAAGGAGATGCACCACTATCCCATTTATTCATTTGAAATATATAGCATGTATTGCAGTGTTGATTAGCATTGCATTGGATGATATTTTAAAAAAGAGGAATTACAGGCCCTGCATACCTTTTCTGTTTTAAATGAAAAACATTTTGAAAAAAAATATAATTCAATTGAATGCACAATACTAAATTGAAGTTAACATTCATTTGCTGCAAATTGCATGAAATAAAACATTACCCTTGATATAATACAAGACATGGAACAGTATCCTGATTCTTCCACAGTAACCCAACCTGTTAATTGAACAACTTTACCGGTCTCAGAATTTGATGATTTTTTTCCCACTTTGAGAATATATATGTGGCCAAATAATTTGTAAGTATTTTAGGTGTACAGCAACTGTAAGTTGGTCAGACACATCTCCAAAGAATTGAATTTGTTGAAAAAATCATAAAAAAAACTAATTTTTTTCCAGTTAAAATTCAATAACTTCTTTCAATTGTAATACTTAGCTTTACATTTGATTTCAAAAGATGCACCAGACTTCAGTGAAGGTGATTTGACCCAATTTGATGATTTATTATTTGTGTTTGAGTAAGTTTTGGGGTAAAGTGTGCACCCTGGCTCACACCTATGGCAATGATCATAAAATAGGTCATAGTACAGGCCCTTTTGGATTTTCTAAAGGTATATTCTTGGGAGTCTCTGGGTGTACTACAAATACCACACAATAAACAAAAAATTGGGCTGTGGGCAAAATTACATGTATTGTGAAAGAGGTCCTTTGCAGCCCAGAAGGAAAGGAGGGCAAAATTCCTGTTCAAATAGTGCATTGTTTAAAGTAGGTTGTATTGTGATTATGTTTTGTCTTTAGTTTCTTTTCACTGTAGTATGGAGCGCTTCTTTGGTTTGTTTCCTCCAAAGCTGCGCCCCCCTTAAAATTTTTGGCACCAGCCGCCACTGGTGCTGCCTACTTGGATGATGTTATCATCCACATTGGAAGCTGGTCAGAGCATGTGCAGCAGGTGGCCTTGGTGCTGGAGTCTTTGAGGCAGGCTGAGCTAACGGCCAACCCGAAGAAGGATGTGGCTGGATGGAGGGAGGTACGGTATCTGGGTCACCACTTGGGCGGCAGGCAGAGGCGTCCTCAGGTAGACAAGACTGCAGCAATGGCAGCCTGCTCAAAGCCCAAGTCCAAGAAGGATGTATGGTGCTTCTTGGGGCTGGCAGGATACTATCAACGTTTCATTCCAAAGTTTTTGGACCTGGCCATGCCCCTGACTAACCTGACTTGAACGTCCAGAGGACAGAGCCAGCTAGCGTTTGAAAGGATAAAGCAGGCCCTCCTTGGGGAGCAACTCCTTTACACATCTAACTTCTCTCTCCGTTTTACTCTGCAGACTGGGACATTAGGCCGGATGGCTCCCCAGCCTAAGTCGGGCGGTAGGGATATGTGGCAGTTCTTTCTTTTTTTTTTTATGTACAGAATATGATATGATTATGCCTCTTAAAACTGCTTTATCTGTTTCCCATATGATAGGTGGAGTTGACTTTGGGGAATTGTTTATTTCTAGGAAGGATGTCCACTCTTTTCTATTGAGACTGTCAAAGTCTGGGTCATTGAGGAGGGATGTGTTAAAGCGCCATCTGGTGTTGGGTCTGTATTGGGTGGTTTTATTCCATGTGAATGTTACTGGGGCATGATCACTGATGATGATGAGGTAGATTTTTGATTCTGAAATGTTAGAATTATAATTGAATTGCTGGTGAGAAATAAATCAGTGCTTGAAAATGATTGGTGAACCGCAGAGAAGAATGAGTATTGTCTTGTGGATGGATGTTGAAGCCTCCAGTTATCGCCAAGTCCCATGTCAGTCATAAACTGTTTGATTGTATCAGATGATTGGCATGCTCGTTTGGGTGTGTTATTGCTGCGGTCGATGTATGGGCCAATGACTGTGCTGAAATCACCTCCTATGATGATTGGACAGTTGGAGTTGTTGCTGATGAATGAGAAAAGGTTATGAAAAAATGATGGCTCATCAGAGTTTGGGCCGTTGATATTACCGATTGTGAAGGGGTTATTTTTGACTGATATATTTATTATAATGAAACGTCCTGAGTGAGTTTCTTGTAATAAACAGATATCTGTTTGTAATTTGTCCAGGTGATTAATTATTTTCATTCTTTTAGCCTAAGAACCAATTCCCCTTATGTTCCATGTTAAAAATTTTTGTGGTAGCATTTTAGAAAATACAGAATGGATTTTTGTCTATATGTTTGCACATATAATAAAGTCGTACCTGCAAGCTATACACATAGAACACAAAGAATAAAGAGTGCACATTGCAACACAAATAAATAAAAGGTGTGTGCAAACATTTAAGATGAAGAACAACAAAAAAGGGCTCAGGGAGAGTCCAGTGCTGATCAGAGCACATATGGAGGCAGCAGAGAGACATTGGTGCGATGATGGGTTCTAGTTTTAATGAATGAGAATGGTAAAGCTTGTCATTAGAGTAGAGAGTTGGGCAAGGGGGAGGAGGGGGAGCTGTTTGTCGGGATGAGCTGTGTGTGTGCTGTCCCGTGTGTGTGTGTCAGACTAATGAGGTGGGGGGAGAGAGTATAGGGGAGCATGAGGAGGGGTTAGAAAAGCCAGGGTTTTGTGTCCTTATCACTGTCCTGGTATAACTGTCCATCTATGTAGAGTTTATCAACGGAGATGACAGCCTTTTTTCCTTGTTGGATCATGAGTTTGCAGATGGGATTGAGTTGTTTACAGCGGAGCATGATTTCTTTTAGGAATTGATCACTGAGTCCATAGTCCGTTCCTTTGAGCTGCCTGCCTTGTTGCTGTACCTGTTGTTTCTGTTTGAAATGTTCGAATTTGGCTACTATTGGACGGGGACGGTTGTTGGTGGCGTTTTTCTTACCCATGCAGTGAACTAGTGGAATGTGATGTTTTTAACCGTGTTGGAGGAAAGTTTGAGTTGTCTGATCATGAAGTCCGTAACAGGTTTTTCTGGATGGTCTGTGGGGTGTTCTGTGGCCTGTGGCCTGTAGGTCTAATATTGTTTCTTTCATGTTTTTATTGTCTGTGGTGATAGAGTTGAGCTGGGTGGTGAGGATGTTGACGGACTGTTTCAGTGATTTATTTCCAGAGGTGAGGGTGTCTACTTGTTCCTGACTGTATTCCAGGCTCTGACAGAGGGATTGGAATTCACAATTCTGTTGTCCAGTCTGGTGAGTTTTTGTTCGATGGAGAGTAGAATGTTGTTTACCTCGGTACAGCAGGGTGGTTTGTGGGGTGAATCAGAGCTTGAGAGTAGAGATGGCCGTGCTCATTTCCTTTCGTGACCTGTGGTGGAGATAGAGGTGGGGGTGGGGGTAATGTTTGGCCGGTTGTCATCCATATTGCAGAGTCTGTGAAAGCATTCGTCTATATAATCCTCAAGTAGATCCAGGTCGCGTGGTTTGATTATCCGGTTTTATTTGTATGATAGAGTGGATGGAAAGAGGGAAAAAAGTAAAGTTTTAAGTCGGGTGAAAAAAGTTTGTATTGTGTCTAGCAGCCGGTCGCCGCCATCTTGGATCTTGCACTGTTTCACGGGAGTTCGAGTCACAGCAGCATGAGCCTCTGTGTGACCTGCCACACAAATATACCTACCGCTGAGACCTGGTGACCCAAAATACCTAGCTGCTGTTTTTAACTTTCTCAAGGATATCAAAAGCTTGGATAGCCCAAAGTTTCCTGCAGTTAAATGAATCAAATACAGAAATTATACTCTTCAGTTCCCCAAATCCAAATATCATCTAGATTACCAGCACCCTCAGTCCACACTCTGCCAATGTCACACCATCTGCTGAAATCTAGGCGTAATTTTTATCTTGAACCTCACCTTCGAACACCACATCAAGAAAACAGTCCAGTCATGTTTCATTCAGACCAGGTCCATCTCTAAAAATCAAATCCATTCTTGCCCCTGCTGAGTTAGAAAAGGTCATCCATGCATTCATCTTTTCCAGGTTAGATAACTGTAACCCTCTCCTATCTCCCACAGATCACTCTCCTGCCTCCACCTGGTCTAGAATGCAGCAGCTAGGCTTTTAACTGGTTTTAACAGATGTCATCACATCACCCCTGTACTTGCTTCTCTCCACTGGCTTCCTGTCAATTTTCAGATTGATTTTTAGATTTTATTGATCACTTTTAAAGCCCTGACAGGTCTGATTCCAACCTACATATCTGAACTATTGACTCCTTATGAGCCAGTCTGCAGCCTCAGATCCTCGGCGGAGTCGAAGTTGAAGACTAAAGTTGATCAAGCCTTTTCTGTCAGAGCTCCTCGACTTTGAAACGCCCTGCCTGAGGAGATAAGGTGTGCTGAATCAGTGACATCTTTTAAATCACATCTTAAAACTCACTTTTTTAGACTTGCTTTTAAATGATGCTTCTTTTATTACATACTTGCTTATCATCCATGCTAGCTATGTATTTTATCTGCATACTTATTTTACAATTACTTATTAAAGTATATTTAAACTCTGCTGTTCTTACTCTCCTCACCAGTTTCTCATTGTTTTAGTCCAGTTTTTACCATCTTTTCATGTTTTAATATACTCCCTTTTTTATTATGATGTTTATACTATTTTATTTTATTTATTTATTTATTTATTTATTTATTCTTTTCCTTTGACTCTTTTGGTCTCTGTTTGACCTGATTGTTGATTTATTTTCTGCAGAGCTCTGCCTTTTTCTGCCTTTGTTTTGTCTGTTAAAAAATTTGGAAACGTCTGTTTTTAAAGGCGTTAAATAAATAAACGTATTATTATTTTTATTATTATTATTATTATCAGTAGTTGCAGGTTCATGCCCAGCTCTGGCCAGTGACTGGGTCTTAATGTGTAGACGTGACCTGCGGTGTAAAAGAGCTCTGTCGGGTTAAAAGAAATCACTACAATGATAATCAGAACAGAAAACAACGTGGACCAGAAAAATCACTACAACGATAATCAGAACAGAAAACAATGTGGACCAGAAAAATCACTACAATGATAATCGGAACAGAAAACAATGTAGCAGCAGAAATTCTAATCATCCCATCACCCTCTTCTCATCTTCCCCTTCTCCCCCATTCACTTCCTCTGAGGATCCTACAATTACTCCCTTTAAGGTGGAAAGTTATAAAATGCCATTTGGGGAAACTATAGTGTGAGGACTCTTTGTGCTTCCCCGCCATGACTGACCACTGGCAACTTCACGGATTGTTAGTGTCATCCAGAGGACATTTGCCTTTTTGTGAACCCCACTCGCCCTTTGAAATGCAAAGGGGACCCGCAGCCGTTAACTATAATAACTCTTGCAAGACAAATTAATCCCCCAACCTTTGCTTGGACATTTCAGATGGAGAAAACCATAACGGACTGTTGCTAATGTGTCATGTGTGTATTTTTTTTTTTTTTTTTTTTGAAACCATCATGTGATGTACACCCCTAGGTTCTTTTCACGGTCTCTCTACGACGCTCAGAAGCATAAATAGAAATTGGTCAATTTAAGCTCAAATCTGTGGAAGATCAACCGCTCCCCCAGTGACTTCTCTCCTGTATGGAAATCATACAGTCAAGCAGTAAATGCCTTGAGATGGGACATTATGGATATACGTTGTATTTTCAATAGCATTATTATGTTTAACCAGTGTCTCTTAACAACGTCCAGTTGTATGGTGTTTAGTTATCAAAGTGCATGTGAACATTTTAATCCACCTCAAATACGTTGATAGATGTGTTAATGTTATTCTGTATCAATGAATTAGACATGTCTATTCCTATCATTTCTTGATCATCTGATTATGTGTTGTTCAAGACCCTCTAATTATGGTGAGTTGAGTGATATGATCAATTTATTCATTATAGCTAAGTTTACTTATCAAATCTGCGACATCTGCCGTGGCGGAGAAAATGATGGGGAGTTGCCAGTGACGTCATGGTTTTACACTCCTGTCAGAGTTATAGAAATTCATGACAAACTTCTTCCTCTCTCTTGCTCTTGTCATTTGCTTTTTCCTTCCTCTTTTTCTGCATTTTGCATTCCTTTCCAGTTCTTCAGAAGACTCCCCAGAAAGAAAGAAAGTTGTCCAGAGGAATCCGGGGGGTGCTGGCGTGTGTGTGTGAGTCGGACCTCCAGATCCGCTGTTTGGCCAACCAGTCCGAACCAACCCGACCCAACTTGGAGCCGCAGGTAGCCTGGACCCTCCTGTCTAAGCCTCTGAGAAAAAATCATGAGAATCGTCCTCAACCAAGTAGGCGAACATCCACTTACTTTGTGTTGAAAAGGAGGTTTGATGCGTTCTTAGGCCAAAAGGTGTTCTCATCTAATTGATTCAGTTCAAAATTTATCCAAATTCTTCTCCAAAGTTTCAGTTTCTAATGGTTTATTTATAGACATACATTCACTCACCATCATGTCAAGTAGTCTGTTTGCAATTCTGTTTATTCAGAGCTGATTGTTTCATTTCAATTCTATCTATCAAGTTTATCATTTATTTTTTGCATTGTAAGAATATTCCATTTTAACAAATGTGTGATTATTATTTTAAATTCCCTGTCTGTTAGTGTTCTTCAAAAGCCAACGTCCCTGAAACAAGAATGCTGTCTTGAGACTTGAGATTGATAACAGTTGATTAAATTAATTTATCTGATTTAATTGAGTTAGTTAAGTAATTAATTAATGGAATTAAGATTTGCCCTTTTCATGAAAAAAGGATGGTGCCCTTTACGAGATTATAAATCAGAACAGAAAAATTGCATTTCTTTGCAGCATATTCGTTGAAACGTTGAGTCTGAATGCAGAAAGTGTGAAATGAAATAGCTAAAAGCAGTGCAAACAAAGCTGAAAAAGTGGAAATGTGACATAGATATGTGGAAGCCTGAAAGGAAAGCTGAAAACAGTGAAACATGTGGGATAAAAAGATTCAAGTTTTGAAAGAAAGCTAAAAAATAAATAAATGTGAAGGAAAATTGCAGAAAGCTGCAGAAATGTTTTTCCACCCTGAATAAGTTCTAATCAATGGTCAAAAGACTTTAATTTGTAAGGCCTAAAATGACAAAGTCTGTAATCAGTAGCAGAAGTGTTTAAATATGTTTTGAAATATGCATGATAAAGAAAGAAAAAATAAAAGTTGTATAGAAGTGAAAGGTTGAATGAGTGACCACCTGTGACGTCCAGACTAATGCTCAGCCAGGGCCGCCAACTTTTCAATAAACCTTGGAGTGAGATTTGCTGGAGCCAACCAACACGGCAGGACAACATTTGACACATAATGTCTCATTTTGTGTAGATTTACTCATACTATATAGCACTCAGAAGTAACAAAATGCTGCAAGGGCAATTAACTCAGGTCCAGGTAATAAATAAAATAAAAATAAATGCTATATTGTTTTTCTATGTTGTCTGATACTTCCTCAAATGTCCTACATAGTGATATTAAACAATAACTGTAATCATGTCATTGCTTCTTACAAGTCTATATCATACCTGTCTACAGGTCTGTTTATGCACAACCAGCAATTCCAAGACCAGTATTTTGTTCAGCAGAAACAGCAGGCTGATCACCACGACAGCAGCTTTACAAGAACTGAAACTCAATACAAGTTCTAAAACGAGAAGAAATAATTTAATGAATAACCAAACTAAATCAAACTGTACTTCATGTTTTCTCAATGTTTCTTATCAAACTGTCAACAAGCAGCAACAAAAAACAATATCTGAATATGTCACAAAACTTAAAAATGCACAAACCTTTACACAATTAACCACTTAAAGCCTTTTGTATCATATTTGATACATACTTTTATAATACCTTTATCTAATCAATATGATCAACAAATTTCTAAAAAAAAAAAAAAACTAAACATCTGAATACAATCAGATAAATGATGAAAATGTCCTCAAGTGGATTATCAGTTGCCAACAACATCTCGTGTGTCAAATGAGAAAGAAAATATATACATATATGCTAAATTTTATGGAAATATGGATTTTGTTGGATTTTATTATAAAGTAAAATAAACATTTCAGCTTCAAAAAGATTTAAATGTTCTGGCTATTATTTGTGCATTCAGGCATTAAAGGGTTAAATTACGAGCTGCAATTGAACATGCATAATTAGCCTACATGTAAAACAGTGTAATAATTGTGTGTAGTCTGGTTTATTCTAGTGGATATGATCTGACATACTCTGATAGATGATTGTGCTCTTAGGGCCTCCATACACTGAAGACATTTTTGCCACATTTTGACCAGATTAATACACCGTCCACTGAAAACAGCTCTGAGACCCACAGTGGGCCTCCACCTACAGGTTGGGAACCGCTCCACTAGTAGACTGTATTTGAAGCTTGATCCTTCAAAGATTGTTCTGATATCATGGAGAATAAGTGATGGAGGATCCCTCAGGATGAATTTATTATTTAGAAATCAGTGAGTGAGTGAAAACAAGAGCTGGACTGATGAAGAATGTAGAGTTTTGATGAATGAAAGGCTGACTCGTAAGTTTTTGAAGCCTTTGTGTTCACTTAAACAGAGCACATGCTAACTCAGCATTTCAACTTAATTATTAATTCAATATAATTAATAATTTTATCAACATATCTTCCAGATCAACATTGCCAAATTTCAAATTGCTACAACAAAAAATCACCACAATGACATCAGAACGGAAACAACATGGAGGCTGCTGATCTCAATGTTATAAATAGCAGGTAATCATTATACTGTGCTAAGAAAACAAAGAAGTTTCACCTCCAAACAGATGTTTTTTATTCAAACTTCTGATCAGAACCCAGAAGACCCTTTTCTTGAAGTTACGTTTGAACTCATCATGATGACATTAGTCAAACTAATTTTGCCAATCAGGTGGTAAAAGTTGAGGAGCACCTCAATAGTAGATGGGAGCAGGGCTGGGTTAACACAGCCCAGTCCCCCTGGGCAACAACTTTGAAGATCCCCCTTCAAGATCTGCTTCCTGACAAACACACCAGCACTTGCTGCTCCAAGCCACAAAGTACAGAAATATACCGTCTGTGCCTGAGTCACCTGCCAAAAGCATGTTCAACCTGTTTTTTCAGGCGCTGCCACATAAGGTGTGCCAGGCTGAAGTCACCCAGCAACATTTTTCATCATGAGACACATGAGAGGAAAAGCTACAGCAGGCCCAGTGGGACAGGCTTTAGCTTTATCTCCCTGATATTAAGGCTTGTACCACAGGTGGGCACGAGTCACTCAGGCAAGTCAAGGTCAAGTCTCCAGTCCATCAGGGGCAGGCTGTCCTGTCATAGAGTGTCCTGTGATAGGCTGTCCTTTCATAGGCTGTCATAGGCTGTCCTTTCATAGGCTGTCATAGGCTGTCCTGTCATAGGCTGTCATAGGCTGTCCTGTCATAGGACGTCATAGGCTGTCCTTTCATAGAGTGTCCTGTGATAGGCTGTCGTGTCATAGGCTGTCATAGGCTGTCCTGTCATAGGCTGTCATAGGCTGTCCTGTCATAGGCCGTCATAGGCTGTCCTGTCATAGGCTGCCATGTTATAGGCTGGCCTGATACAGGCTGTAATGATTGTTGGGATCTTTACCATGCACTCTAAAAAGAAGACGTCCCTGCAGAAGCTTGAACCACAGTTCATCAGGCTGATCATTTCAACACCCTCCCACCCCCCCAGGTTTCACACCTAGGTGCAAACCCTTTGACTAGGACAATAAGACCCATCTCTACCATGCAGTCTCTCTCTTTTCTGAATTCTGGAGAGAAGGGGACACAGTTCCTCTCTCTCAGCCCTATCTCAGCTCATTCTCAGCCTGTAGAAAGAGACACCAAACCTCTCCAGTCTCTTCTCAGGAATACACCCTCAAGACTTCTTCCACAGTCCTGCTGAATGCAGATTGTAGCACTGCATCTCTCTAACTCAAGGAAGGAAGGAGCAACCAGTGGTCTACAGAGACAGAAGCTGAAGGGCCAGACCGGCCTAGAACCCACTGAGAGACCTGCAGTACTGGACTTTGCAGAGCAACACCAAAAAGGACACCTTTTCTTTACATGGACTTGGTAATGTAACTGGGCCTTACAAAATAGCATCGCATGGCTCATCACAGGACTATTCAGTTTTTACAATCACTGCATTGATTTATTAAACATGTTTTGTAAGCTATGGCTAACTGCTGTGTATTTTAACTTGACCACGTCATGTAGAGGCATCAACCTTAAACAAAGGAACCTTTGCTAACCTCCATCACTCCCCATGTGCTCTTGGTTGTAAATGCCTTTGTTTGAGCCATGTGGTGTTAAGACACCCTTTTGAGGCAGCCATCTTGCCCAAAGGGCACACACAAACACACACACATACTGCGGTACATAACACTTTGTATTGTTAGATATTGTATGTTTTCATGTTGGTTTGTTAAGAAATAATTTTGCATAAGAGTGAATCTTGCCAACCTCTTCTCCGTAGAACTCCAAATCCTTCAACTTTGACTGACAATTGATTGGGTAACGTTGGTTATTGTTATTAAATTAGTTATGTATCATGACTCCAAATTGATAGTCATTAACCTTTATGAGACTGACTTAATAAATTGGCTTTCATTTCCCTTCATGGATGGTACCCTGAGGTGTATTTAATTTACATTAAATCCACCTCAGGGCACCAAAGTAGGAGAACAGTAAGTTAAAATGCTGACCATTATTTAATGTAATTAATTATTTCTGATAGCCAAAATAATTAAGTGGTGGCACCGAAATCTCCAAGATTTCTGGTGCCCCCCCAAGACACAGTGAATAGTTGTCCACTGTTTACAATTGCACAACATGACATAGGCTGTCCTGATATAGGCTGTCATGTTATAGGCTGTCCTGATATAGGCTGTCTAGTCAAAACTGTCCTTTAGGCTGCCCTAGGGTGACCAGATCTCACTTCACTAGATGTGGGATGAAGACCATGTTTATGTGGGGCAATGTGGGACACTGTGTGATACCAATAATAACTTAAAAAAATAAACATTTCTATTCTGCCCATTAGCTTATAACATTGCTATACTAGTTCTCTCACGTGAGAAAACATAGTAGGTATGGAGCTTTCATGCTATTTCACAGTGCCTCTCAAATTAAGACACCTGACTGAAAAAAGAACAGATAGTCAAGGCTACAGTTGTTATTTCAAGTATTGTACTTTAATGTGCCTTAATGTGCTCTTGCTTTCTTGTATTATCTCCAACAACTGAGAGCAACATCACAACCCTAGCACAACTCCATACACCGCATGAAAGTGTTTGCTCTTATAGAACAATGTACCGAACCACATCCTCAACAGAACATGTGCTGAATTAGAGTTAGCCTAGAGCTAACTAGAGTTAGTAAGAGTTAGCCTGATTATCCAAACAAAAGAAGACTCACTCAGCTCAGAACCACACAGATTAACTAAACAAAGGAAATACATTTGAAAATTATCTGCATTTACTGGACCACGCAAATTAAAGGCACCACAGGGTATATAATTAGGTACTACATAAAATAATAATAATAAAAAAATAAAACCAGAATTACAAATCAAAACTGGTCAGGAGGAAACACAAACTTATATTCAATAAAATAACATTTCTTTCAGTTTTGTCCATCACAGGAACACATTCGATGTTCCTCCAGCACCAAGGACAGCACCTGGCTGAACTTCTTTTTATGTGTTATCCATCAAAAGTCTTTCAGTTCTCTTTATCACAGCAACAACTGCGGGTGACTGGGCCTGTACATACACTTTCAGCACCACAGAAAGCACCTATTCACCTCCGTGTGAAACAGAGATTTGGCTCAAGCAAACTTCACACAACACTTTATCGGACTCGCCTTGCCTTTTCTTCGCCCAGGGTAGATAGTTTCTCAGTCTTGGCTGTAGCTGCATTTCCTTTTCTTAGCCTTGCTGGTCCTGTTTTCCTTCCTTTCCTCCATGTCTTGCGCTGCATGCCGGTGCCGTTCTGACCTGATCTGTATTGTTTGTTGGTGGTGCGCGCGCCCTTGACCTCTGTCCGCATCCAAGTTTGATTGGCATGATCAAATACCCTGCCCCGTCCCCTGGTGACAGCCCTCACTACTTCTCCACGCATACAGCCATCTGATAAATGCCATATTATAAAACGAGCACTGCAAAACTGGAGTCTGACTATAAATAACAATGCGGAACCTGTGAAAAGTAATGGGAATGTGTGACTGTCAAGCACAAAGCCGGACATCTGGTCACCCTAGGCTGTCCTGTCATTTGCTTTCCTGTCACAGGCCCCTCATGCCTCTGAAACAGATGGCTATAGTGGTTCAGGGAAATCCAAGATAGCCGCTGTGGCTGTGGTCATTTTGTTTTAGGTCCAAACTTTGCATTTTTTAAAGTCTCTGACACACCTTTTATTGATGTTTTATGAAGATTTTATTGGGGTTTTTTTGGGTTTTACTTTGTACCTGTTTTTAAGACCATTTGAAACTGCCCGTTCATTGCAATGAACATTTAAAAAGTTTTTTTATTTTAACTCTGAAAGCTACTGGCAAAAACATTGCAATCTCCGGACCTCTACCAACTCACAAAAGGGGTACAGAGAAATTCAGTCGCCTTTTCTGACTGAACTCAAGGCTGAAATCTATTTGTGAAAAACATTCATTCAGAACTTTGATCTTTTCTGGGACCACCCTGCCTTTTTCAAGTGTGATAGACTGCACCCAAACCACAGAGGTTCCCAGATGCTGGCAGAACATACAGCACGGTGTTTATCATCATGACTACTATCCTTCTCTGTCAACTCTATTTTCACCATTATATCAACTCACAATAATATTTCAAACAGATCCTCAAAAGGGTCAAACTTCAGTAACCTGGTGACTTTTCCCATTAAGAGGAATACAACATGTCCTAAAAAATCGACAGAAATCAAAATGGCTGTTTTTAATGTACGATCCATCAGAAATAAGTCTTTTGTTGTCAATGATCTCATCATTGATCATAACCTGGACTCTTTCTTTCTGACTGAGACCTGGCTGGGATCAGAGGTACATGCCACACTCATAGAGGCCTGTCCTCCTGGCTACACTGTCTCTTACTCCTAGAGAAGGAAGGAGGGGTGGTGGGACAGCTGCCATATACAGAAAACCTCTGAAAAGTAGGGATGTCAATTTTGGAGCATTTCACTCATTTGAATACAGTGCCACAGTTCTAAAATGCCAACCGCCCATTCTTGCAGTGACAGTTAATAGAGCCCCAATTTCACCTTTCTCCTCCTTTCTAACAGAATTCTCAGACCTTTTATCAGCCATTTACACAGGTCATAATACCTGCATTTTAATTGGTGATTTTAACGTTCATGTTGACAACCTGGCAGATAACAGAACCAAATAGTTTTTAGAATTACTAGAATGTATGGATTTTAAGCAGCATGTCAACACACAAACTCACAAGCATAAACATATTTTGGATTTAGTCATATCACTTGGTTTTAATATCAACATCTCATCTGTCACCAATCTTGCTCTCTGCGACCATCATTGTGTGTTTTTTAACAGTCTGGACCACCTTCTCCCAATAACCACAGACCATACAGTCCAAAAACGGTACATTACCCCTGAAGTAGCCACAGCTCTCACATCACAGATCATAGTCCTCAAAAATTCCATGTCACCATCATCCTGAGAACAACTCATCACCCTTTTAAATCAAAAACTGAGGACAGTGCTTGATTCAGTTGCTCCTTTAAAACCTAAGAAAATAAAACCAAAGAAGTCCGTACCATGGAAAAACAATGAAACTGCTGCACTGAAGAGAGACTGTAGAGCTGCTGAACGCAGATGGAGGAAAACCAGGGTAGAAATTCATCACATCATACTCACAGACAAATTAAAACAGTACAATAAAGCAATCAGAACATCCCGGCTAAAATACTTTTCAGACCTAATAGACAGCAACCTCAATAACCCCCGACATCTCTTCAGCACAACAGACTCACTTCTCAACCCCACAACCAACAAAATCTCAGTGCTTCCAGGATCCAGATCTGAGGAGTTTGCTGGCTACTTCAGGGATAAACAGTAGACATTAGGTCTGGTATCTGCCAGCAAAACAAGCACATTGCACTTTCCCCTGTGACCTGTGCAGGTAGTGATGTTAAGATGGAAAGTTTTGACCTGGTTGATGCTGCAACAGGAGGTGGTAACAGCACTGAAGCCCTCCACGTGTTCCCTTAACCAATTCCTACTTCTCTTTTAAAAATGTTTTTTTATTCGGTATCAGAGGATGTTCTTGCCATTGTTAATTACTCTTTACAGCTTGAGGTATTCCCAACCAATTTTAAAACAGCTTTAGTAAAACCTCTTTTAAAGAAAGAGACCTGAATATTTTTACACCCAGCAATTTAAGACCATTTTAAAACCTACAATTTTTAAGCAAAATCTCAGAGAAAGTAGTTTTTAATCAGCTGAGTGCCTTTTTAAACTTAAACACCACTTTAGAAATGTTCCAGTCTGGCTTCAGGACACATCATAGCACTGAGACAGCCCTACTTAAAGTAGTTAATGATATCAGAGTTAATCTAGACAAGAACAAGAAGTCTTCAGTTCTGGTGGGACTTGACCTGAGTGCTGCCTTCCATATTGTTGACCACCAGATTCTTTTAAATAGAGTAAATGAACATTTGGCCCTCACAAAAAATGTTCTTGAATGGTTTTCCTCGCATCTTTGTGACAGAAAATTCTTTGTTTCAATTGACGATCACTCCTCTACACACTATGAGGTTACCAGTGGGGTGCCACAAGGATCAATTTTAGGACCATTACTTTTTAATTTGTACATGTTACTCCTGGTGGTGTCATCAGGAGGCACAGCATCTCTTCTCACAGTTATGGAGATGATGATGTCAGAATTTATTGTAGCTCAGACAGAGAAACTGACCCCCATACTCCACAAAATAGTTCACTATTTCACTAAAACAGATTTTTATAATTTGAAAAGCATTGCAAAAGTACAGCCATTTCTCTCTCTGAGTCTGACAGAGAGACTAGTGCACACTTTTATAACTAGCAGGCTTGCCTACTGTAATGCTGTCCTCTCTGGTCTACTCTAGTTTAAAAAGCTCTACATGGCCTGACACCAGAATACCTCTCAGAGATTGTTTTAGTCTATGAACCAGAACAGCCCCTCAGATCCTTTAATTCTTCTCTTTAAATCGTTCCACAGAGCAAAACAAAAACATGTTCTGCTCCAGCAGCTTTTTAGTGGTCAAAGAGTCAATGTCAGTGTCTGTGCTGCTCAGGTCGTTCAGGTCATAGTCCTGTTTTGAGAGTTAAAGGTTTCAGTTTTATGAAGGACCCCCATCCACCCACATGACCTTCCTCCCTTTAGCACTCACCTGTTCTTGGAGTTGGACGCTGAGCTGAAACAGTCACCTGGATTGTGGACCTGCAGGTTGATGACTCTAAAGCAGTGTGATAAGAGAGGAGGGAGGTGAAGTCGATCATTAGATGAGCAGTTAAACAGGTTTACTCTGAAGGTGTACCTGACAGAAACCTGCTGACTCCTCCCCTTTGATGCAACCTTACCATAGTTCATTTAATAAAGTGAATGATATGACTGTTGCCTACAGGCGAGGTGTTCCTGGGGTATGCATCTCTCTCTTAAATGGCGATCTGATACGAATCTAGATACATGGGTTACGATATGATTCCCCAAGGATACATTTTAATACATTATGACTCCATTCGATTCGATTCGATTCGATGTGATGTGATGCGATGCACTTTAAATCTATTTCTGTGGTAGAAAAAATGAAAGAGAAATGTATCAGGTCAGAAAAATGTCATTGTGTTTATTTTTCAAATAGAAACAGAACAGACTGTTGCTGCATTATATGAAAAAATATTAACACTGACCACTTCAGTGCAATAGTGCATTTCAACACTAAGAACTATTCAATGTTTACAAAAGGCACAGAGTAGATAAAAGAATACACAAAGGAGTATGAAAACAAAATACTTCTGGACAACTTTGTTTTTGTAGTGCTGTTTGCTCAGGTAGCAATAATAATACAGAGAGCCCTAAGCAAGCTGAGCATCAAGTTTCAGGTGTTGTAACACCATAGTAACATAAGTGCAAGATACAATAAAGTGTCAAACAGTAAACTAAACAGCAGCTGCTATTCTGCTGTGAACTGTGCATCAAGGTCTTTAGCATCATGAACAATACAAAATCTCCACAAACAATGGAGAACAAAACAGAACAGGAGCACAATATTTCTTTATTATATCATTCATTTATTTCCTGTTTTCAGTCTCCTGTGAGACAACACCTGAATGCATCCTTGCACACTCACCTTCTTTCACTTAGCTATACTTGTGCAAAACATAACTCATACATATAGTCATCTCACAAACAGTGAAAAGTTCATGAATGCCTTTACTTGTCGAGATTCTTTTTGAGGAAAATTAACTGATCAACATGATCATGTCACAGTCCACTGCGCTGTGCCGAAACAATGTCTCCTGCAGTGCTGAATACTCTCTCTGATGCCACACTGGTGGCTGGTACACAGAGGTATTTTTTTGCAAGAGTTGACAGTAGTGGTAGGTCCACCTGTGCTTTCCACCACTGTAGTGGGTTGTCATTCAGGGGCACAGGAACACGCTCTCTGTACCTCATGATCTCCTCACTGGCCTTGGCCTTTGAAGATCTTGCTGCTGCTGCAGCCGCTGTTTTCAATTCATATATTTCTCCTAACAGCTGGCCCAGTGCTGCACTTTTCTTTTTCTTTCTGCAAGGAGGGGCTACATCTGAAATACAAAACAAATTCTGTAAATAACTGGTTTTGCTGTCATGACTTAAGTTTTCTGTCACTTCAACATTAGGTTTTTATTTATAAATCTACTTATAAATCAGAAAGGATTAAAAAATACAGCCCACCTTTTGGATAATCGTGGATCTGGGGACTGACTATGTCATTGTCTTGATCTCCATGTGCACCGTTTCTCTGAGCTGGATCTGCATGAACTGGATGCCTCTGATTGTCAGTAGTCTCTGCTTCCTTGTAAAAATAAATGTAAAAAAAATAGCAATTAAAATGTTACTATTGATAAATTAACAGTTAAATTAACTGGTAAACAGTTTGTGTTAATATGAAATATAGCATATACTGACAGTAAAAATCATGCGGTAACACAAGTCACACAATACAACTATTGTCAAATGACAATATTCTTAGTATAATTCTTCACACAATATGGTAGATTACTCTTTCACTCCACTCTTAGCTGCCAAAATAAAATCATTCCCCCTGTTGTGAGATTTAAAATTTGTTCTCTCATTGATAGCAATATTTTCAAAGCAAAATGTTAGAATACACTGTACTCATTTATTGTATTTGAAATGAATGAGTGTGTTCAGTGTTAATATACCTCGTTATGCAGGGCTGCAGCTTCAGCTGACATATTTGTGAAGATCTCCTCGGCATCATGATCACTCAGGAATGGCAATGTTTTGAAGCGAGGGTCCAGAGAAGATGCAGTGTAGAGGAGGTCATGGAGGTGTGTGTACCGCTTCTCAAAGTCATTGTTAAATGCCTTTTTCATCTCTGTGATGAGTGGTGTGTCTTCATCAGAAGCCTCAAAGTGCTTTAGAAGTTTTGATCTGAGGGGGGCAATCATTGAGATGGTGGGTTGTTCTTCTTCGCACATGATGGTGGTCACAGCTTTGACAGGGGCCATAACTTTGATTATGTCTTCAGCATTGCAGATGTCATTCTCCTAAAGAGTGTTCATTACCTCCCCTTTTCTGAGCTCCCTTGACAGAAGTGTGGCAAAAACTGCCGGTTGCTGCTCTAGAAAGTGCTCCAACATGTCCAATGAGCTATTCCAACGGGTAGACACATCGTGGATTAGCTTGTGTGATGGCAGCGAAAGTTGCTGCTGTTTCTCCCTTAGGATTTCAGCTCCCCTTATGTTACGGTGCAAAAATCCAACCACCCTCCTCACCTTTCCCAGCAGCCTTGCAGCAGTATCCACTTGAAAAGCTTTCTGGGAGGCCAGATTTAATGTGTGAGCAAAGCAGGGAAGGTGAGGGGCCATCTCTGCTTCCACACCAGCTAGAATCATGTTTCTGGCATTATCAGTAAAAAGGGCTGGTTCTTCATCATGTCCCAGTTCACACAGTCTTCTTTCAGCAAAACGCCTATATTTTTCCCTGCATGGGATTCACTGAATACTCGTGTCTGCAAGACATGACTCTTTAACTCCCAACCAGGGGTGATGTGGTGAGCTGTAATGGTCACAAATGAGTCCGTAGCACATGAAGTCCAGGCGTCGGTCGTTATTGCAACTCGCTCTGCGTTGGACAGTTGTTCTTTAACTTCACTCTTAACTTTAGCATACAACTCTGGCACGCACTTGTCGGTGAAATGTTGCCTACTTGGTATCTTATACCTCGGCTCTAGCACGTGTAACATGTCGTGAAATCCATCATTTTCAACAACACTATAGGGTCTTAAGTCCTTGGCAATGAAGGGGGCTATTGATGCCGTGATTACCTTGGACCTCTCGTAGTTGTGGCTAAGTTGGGGCTGGAAGAAGCTTTTAAATCCACTGTCTTTGTCTTGTGAGTTGTTGCTCACACTAGCTTTGCTAGCAGTAGCATCCACAGATCCCAGGTCATCCGTGTAGATGTCTCCGTGCCGTCTCGACAGATGAGTGCTGAGATTAGTCGTACTACCGGTGTACTTAATCGCTGCTTACACACTTTACAAATGGCCAGACTTTTATCCAACTTCCCATCCTTCTTTAAAAATCCGAAAGTCTTCCAAACTTTAGATTTCAGGTTTGAGGGTGCACTGTAAACTGTTCCGGTGCTATCAGCCATGCTGTTGTGTAGTAGTTACCCGCATATACGCGTAACTCTCGTAATACGTCACCGCGGGAGTCTCGCGAGACTTGAGCAGCCATCTTTTGTAGCAGAGCTCAAATCAACTGATTGCTATGTTTATAAACGGACATCGACCGTTCCACAGCAGATATAGATTGATCCAGAGGCCCGCTGATCGATGCATTCATATCTCTAAAGTGAGAATATATTATCGGTTCGTACCGGTTGATCTTTACACCTGTAATGTTCTTTACACCTCTAATGTATATATATATATATATATATATATATATATTTATATATATATGTAAAACCACTCTGCCAGGTTGACCTTTTAACCTGTTTATCACCCCAGGACCTTTACAGCTACAGAGACACTCCTCTGTCACAGTATGGACCTAACTTACCACAAACTTTCTATACACTGTACATTTTTAGCAATGTTATATTCTGTTGTTTTATGTGATGTGTATTCTGTAGATATAACTCCTGTGATTTTGTCACCAAAATTACCAAAATGAGAGAATTTCCTTACTCTATCTTTTTGGCACGGAAACTCTCATGGACTAACAGTGCCATCTTGCGTAAGGACTGACAAAAGACAATCCCTGCAGACTCATACAAGTAAACAGCAAATATATGTATCAATCTGTGTGATATATTTTTATGTGTGAAAGAGAGTCTTTGTACTCTAGGCTTTTCTATCTAAGTAATCAAAATCAGAGAAGCCTAGGAAATGTAGCTTAGTCAAATATATCACTAGTTTAGTTGTGTTAGGTACATCAATGGTTTAATGCTTTCTTGATGTTTTAATAATATGTGTTTGGTATCAAACCACTCACAATGAGATAACCTTTTTCTTTATGTCTGTTATATTGAGTGATTTACATTATCACACTATCGGCAAAACTTAAGTTGATGTAAGTGTCTAAGTTTTACATGGACCTTCCCACAGCGCAGTAAGGCACGCCCACTTCAATGAGTTTAAACTGGAGTCAAAGTTTCAGTTCTCTCTTCTTCTCTTCTTTTTTTTTACTTTTTCTTCAAGACGTCTCCTCGTTGGTGTCCCTCCTGTCTCCGTTGTCGAAATGCCCTTTTCTTTTGTCCCGTGTATTAGTCTTTTAAAGTTAACGCCACCCTGACAATTTCTTTTTGATTGACAAGTAATCCAAAGATTTTTTTATTATCCACGACCGCTCAAGTGTTTTTCTAACTTCGGAATTAGCGTCGTCCGGCTACGAAGCCTGTTCTGAGTTAATTCAAGAATTTTTCCTGAATGAGTCGAGAACACCTGCACCGGTATGTCTCCATCTGAGAGGAACCAGAGAGCCCGAGAAGTTGTATCTCGAACCCCATCGCGGAGCCTTTCCCGAGATCAACAGGAGCACCAGTAGAACCATCGCCTTCTTCACGAGGCAGCTGAACAAAGTAAGAGCTCTCCTGGACACTCTCTTTCAGACAGGTGGTGTACCTCAATCGTTCAATCATTTAATCTCCCTTTTCATCCAAACCATCTCAATTCATGTCCAGTGTGCCCATTTAATACGACCATCATTTCTTATAAACTGTGTTTTATCATTTATCATTTATCCTGTCAATAAATTCTCTCTAAATTTAAAGTTCTGTCTGTTGGGGTCTGTTTGGAAGGTTTGACATCCCTGTAAAAGAAAACTTTCACTCAGGTTTATGAGATTGATTCACTTTAAATCTTAGCTCTCACGAACGTGATAAAGGCTAATAATAAATAATAGATCTGTTAATAGATCACATTAATCTTTTCTGCGGTCAAAGCTCGGTGGTGCCTTGATTCTAATTCTTATTCTATGAGAAACTACAAGAAAATATGAATATTTATTTTTATAATTAATGTCCATAAATCAAACTATTATCACAGCAGTAGGATTTAGTGTCTGCACCTTACATCTTTATATACGTTGGTTATAAAGGGGAAATAAAAGAGGCGCGACATTCTTTTGTTTATTTCCCCATTATAACAGGCGTATATATTGATATAGGCAGACACAGACGCTCCTTTATCTTTTATCTTTATATTCATACATACAAAAGATACTATAACATTAGCTTATGAGTGTGGATTTTTTCCCTTTAATATATGAGTTTATGCTTATGTGTGTGTTTTGACTTCACCAACACAGTGTGTGTTTACTTTTACCTTGTTTACATCTTTCTTTTTTTTCTTTTTTGTGTTTACATGAATTGCGATTTCCCAAGCAGGTCACTGAATAAATATATAATTATTTTTTTCCCGCTTGGGTTTATAGTAATGACGATGATGATGATGAGTGTCCCAGGACCATCAACCTCAACACTGAGAACAAAAGCAGGTGGACGACTGGCTCGAGGATTTTCACCGTCACTGTAGTTGACATCCCAGCCAGCTCATCTGCACATCCCCCCACCAATCAGCAGAAGAGAGGTCCCCCTTCTTAGGATGGTTCTACTCCAGCCCACAAAAAGCCTGGAAAAAGGATGGCAAAATGTGCAGACCGTAAGGAGGACAGGTGGCATGACAGAGAGGAGAAGGACATCAAACCTGACCCTCCCAGACTCAAGCCGGCCAGGAGCCAGGCCCCACATTCGATAGTACGGCAGCATGGTCTCCACTTGGCCTCTGCCAGCGTTTTTTGTCCACAGCAGTTGTCAGGACAATAATTGATTATACAAATGCTAATACTGCCAAAAGAAAGCAAAGCGGAATGAAATTCAAGTGGGAAGTGCTCACTGTGAAGTACTTTTCACATCCCTGGCCATCATCATTTTTTCTGGCCTTGTGTCAATCCACCACAGGTCAGAGTACTGGAGGAAGAAATGGCCTTACAGTTTTCCTTTCCCTGCGGAGAAGATGTCACAAGATCGTTTTGAGGCGATTATGTGGTCTCTTCATCTCAACAACTCACAAGAAGATGCGGAAAATAGAAGGAAAAGGAACACGGCCCAATACGACAGACTGTTCAAGATAAAATCCTTCTACACAGAGGTGGTGGATGCATGCAAAGCCCTACCAGAATTAGATTGTGATACCGATCAGCCATGACAAATTTTTCAATGTAGTTTTGATGAGTGCTAACTGGCTTCTTGATCTGGAAAAAAAGAACCATGAAATTGCCTTAATTTAGACATTTTAAAAAAACATGTTTTACTTGCTTCTTAAAGAGAAAGAATAAAAAAAACCTAGCAGGTACAATGCAGCAAATATTCAATCAAAAGGACAACTGAAAAACACTGAAATTTACCTGCAATCAGTAACACAATCTTTAACAGATTGAGAAAATAAGGCTCTCAACAGGGTGAACAGAGCAGAAAGTCAAATAAAAAAGGCAATATATGTCACAGCATTAACTAAATTAATTAATGTTAAGTAAAAAATTGATACATTCAAAGTCAAATGCAGGTTTCATTCAAATGAACTATCACAAGTTACTAAAAATACCTGAGAACGTGGCTTAATATCCGATGTGAGAGTAGCCTACAGTGTATGATGAAATATTTACGTCCCGGTAGCATGTAGCAGGGCTCCAAGTAAGAGCAGTCAGCGGAACCCGGTGTCTTTCACCACTGAAAAAGGCTGGTCATGTAGACTGGACCGAAGAATTCAGTTAGTATTTGGGTTATTTGCTGAGTCATGTGACTGTTGCGCTCAGACGGGCGAGTGTTGCCGGGCGTGGGCTGCGTTAACTGCCGTCTGACTGTCACTGCTCCAGCTGTCCTCTTTTCATTCTCTGGTGTGAGCCTCGAAAACTACCGTGTCCCGCCACGCGTTTGCTCTTTAAATGTCAAATTAAATGCGTTGTGCTGAAGCCTTCTAACTTGCTTGCCCCACGAGATATTTTTTTGTTGCATGTGTTGCAGGCTGCAAACTTTACATGACTCTGACAGACCGTATAAAAGATCCACACAGCAGACATGTTTGTTGTGGTTTGCTGCTGCCTGTTTGCGCAGTGGGGGGAAAGGGGGGGCACAAGCCAGAGGCTGCAAAGTATGAGATACCAGTGTACCAGTACCAGTTTTGTGATCAGTGATGAGAGGCATTGATTGGCATATGTCTATCACATACTTTTTCACGGAACACCACTAACCAGACTCTGTCTATTGATGAGAGGATGGTTGCTTTAAAAGCCTGCATAAGTATGAAGCAATATATGAAGGACAGTTTTTTTGTGTACCAAGGTGAAAAGAGAGTCCCTCACAGGTCATGGCCTGAGCTAATTAGCCGTGATGGACCTTTTGCCTTTTCCTGCTCCTGGTAGCGGCTACAGGTTGTATACTGATAATTTTTACACCAGCCCCAGTCTCTTCACTGTGTCATGATCCTGCCCTTGTTTAGTTAAGTTCTTTGTTTTGTCCTTGTGTTTTACGTTTTGTTTCGTATTTCCTGTTTTATTTTGAAAATTCACCTGTCTCTCCTTGTTTCCGTAGGTTTTGCTTCCTGTCTGGCGTTGTCACACCTGATCCCTGATTGTGCTTCCCCAGCTGTTTCCCATCTACCCCAATCACCTCATGTATTTAACCCTCGTGTCTTCCCTTGTCCTGTTGCCAGATTGCAGCACTACATGTCTCAGTCCAGCGTTAACATGTTAGTTCTTGACCTCGTGAATGACCTGCTAGTTTTCGACCCAGCCTTTTTGTCTACTGATTTTGATACCTCTGCCTGGTCTGACTGCCTTCTCGTGTACCGAACCCAGAACTGTAATAAAACTCGTTTTTTTTTGGATACTCGTCTGCAATTGAGTTCTTTTGGTCTCAGATTCTGTCACACTGATCTTTCCAAAAAGAACATTGACTCTTGTGGCACCATCAGGAAAAACCATGTTGGCTTCCCACAGACTCAGACGAATGACCTTCCCAAAAAAGCTGAAAGAGGAGACATTCAATGGATCGGGAGTGGCAAACTCCTCTTTGTGAAATGGATGGACACGAGAGAGGAGACGATGTGCTCCAAGGTGCATCAAGCCTACAATGGACAGGCAGTGAGAAGAAAAAGAAGAAAAGTAAAGGCTGGTGTCTGGAGACACAAATCCATACCTGTTCTGGACTGCATATTGGATTATAACAAGAACATGGGTGGTGCAGATTTGTTTGATGCACTGCTTGGTTTCTACAGCATCAGCCACAAAACAGTGAAATGGTACAAGACTTCTTTTACCACTCTGTGGACATAGTTGTCAACAGTTACCTCCTTCACAAGGAGCTGTTCAGGCTCTGGCAAGACCCCATCCAGACAAAACCTTTGACCCACAAAGTCTTTAGGGAGCAGCTCATCTGGGAGATGCTAGAGTTCACTCAAGGCTCAGCAGCCATCCCACCACCATCACCCACCCCGCCCACCACTTGCATGCCTGAATTCTTTGACAGTGAGGACTCAAGGGCCAGGAAGCACTGCAGGAGGTGTCTTGATGCTGGGGCACGGAGGGCAAAGACTGCTGTATATTGCAGGAAGTGCAATGTCCCTCTCTGCCTTTCCTAAAAGAAAAAACTGCTTCAAGCTGTGGCATGATGACCATGGTAGTCATGACACACTGCAGTACTGCTGTAAACCCCTTTGACCAGTTAACCCCCTTTGAGGACCAAAGGGACAATTATGTACATATTGTAGTTTTATTAGTTATAGTGTAATAAGTTTTATTAGTTCTGTGTACCTTTACAGTGAATTTTTGACAAAGTTTTACCATAGCAGCACAATGTGGAAATGTGTATATGTAAATATTTGTGAAGTTTTCCTTTTTTTTTACTGTTTGTATTGTTGCAGAAATGTTTACATTTTGACCAAATTTAATCTGCTTCATTTGGAGTCAACTTTCAGTTGCTTTATGTGGTCATTTTTGGAATGGGAAATATAAAGAGGTCTGGTTGAATTTTAATAAAAGAAAAAAAAAATTAAAATTGTCGATCACATACTTCTTCATGAAAATCGGCCGATAATGATCGGTGGCCAATCAGTAGGAACACCACTATAAAATATATATGTGTAATTGCAGGTTTATTACTGAGTGCAATATTTTTTTGTAAGTACTATAATTGTTTTAGGGGCCTCTCTGGGCCCCTGTCAATCATGGGCTCCTAGAATCCTTCTCCTTATTCTCCCCTTTTCGGCACCCCCGGTCACAAGATCAAGATGTTTTTAATCATTGGACAGAGGGTGTGGTACATGCTGAGGTCAGGCTTTGAGCCTGTTTGAAAAATTGAGCATTTGTATCTGCCCCCTTGTAGCACTCTCGCGTGGAACAAAAATAAATATATTTTGAAGGGATTTCAACACCAAGGAATAATACTAACAATATAATATCAAGCTGCAATGGCAGTGTACTCAAAAACTGTGTTTTGAATGGGAGTCAATAAGGTAAAAAATACTCTTTGGGACTTCCGTGGTGCTTTTGATTTAAAAAGTGTATTAAAGACCGATGTTTTTCCTTGAAATATCAAAAATCCTCCCAAAATACACAATCTGACCAAATTTGATGCCATTTGCATCAACACAACCAAAGTTATCCACAAAAGAGTGTCCAAAATGGTAAAATTTACCCCCAGGGATGCACAGGGTTAAAATAAGTGTTGCTTTAGTTTGTGTGTACTTTAGCGGCTAACAGCTCTGAGGAGCTTACATGGCCTGATCATTCACTAACATGGAGTTCTCCTTTGTAGCTTGAGCAGGAACAGACCTTTGACCAACTTCAGATCAGTTCCACGTGTCAGTTCTGAGTCTGTGGTTGTGTGACTGTCCCATGTTGTTGCAGTGCAGTCAACAAGTGTTCTGTTTCATGTTGCTATTTCTGTTTTCACCACAAGATGGCAGCCTCTGTTTTTATTAATATAAAAGCATGATGGAACTTGTCCCTGTGAAAATTCTGATGTAATGTCAGAAAACTGCTGCCATGACATTTTATTTGTGAACATAACCCTTTGGTTTGTGTTTTTTACAATGAATCGCTGTGAAATCATGTCATGTTTATTTTTTTTGTCATGAATACTTTTGTACATATTCTGATTTATATGTACATCTAGATTTTATTCATATTTCTCCTGAAGAAGTAATACCACTATATGATCACTGTAGTGGCAAACCCTGTGGTCCAGCAGGACCTGCTGGTCTTTGAGGTTGCCTCCTGTTTTGCAGTCCTACTTTTGGGTCTCATGTTGATTTGTTCAGGCTGACAGAATGAGCTCAGATATTCTTAATAAGGTGACTGAAGTTTTTCAAACCTTGTTGGGATGTGTGTCCCTTTCAGATATCAGTAGGAAAAGGGTTAATTCTCATGACCTTAAGATTACACAGTGGGCAGGGACTCTAGTCAATCACTGCTGTACGAGTTTAATAAGAATCACACTGCAGAAACTCAGATCTGAGCCAGTCTATTTGTCTAATTCCAGGTCAAAAGTATCAACAATACTAAAATTTCATATTCATTTGACGAGTCCAGATGGATATCTTAAAACAAGGATATAAAAAACAAAAATAAACTGCTGAATAACTTGTAACTATCAGAAAATATCTGCCTATGAAACAAGCTAAATCATGCTCTATGAGGGTCCTAATATCAAAGCTCTCATCTTAGCTCACATCCCTGCCCATGAGTGAAGGTACAGCTGGTGGTGGTAGTGATGGGCAAGGCTGTTCTTTTAGATGAACTGAATCATTAGAATTAGTTCACTTTCTGTGGATGTGACTGACAGTACAAGTGAAAATCATGCCTTTAAAGTCACAGACAGTATTCTCACATGACATAAAATAGCCTGTGAAGTAAAAGACTAGAAGTTGTTTTGTTGTTGTTTTATTTTGTACTTGATTCGTTTTTTGCCATTTTTTACTCTCCTAATCATAATGTGTTCTAGAAACTAAATATGTTAAAACAAAGGAGGTGTATGTTTATGTTTATATGGTTTGACTTCTGTTTCAGCGTCTCCTGCATGCACCATTCCCTCGCAAATTGTCACAATGAGAGGATCAGACAGTCACGCATTTTCTCAAACTGCAGGTTTTATACACTACTTGTTACATGCTGTGACCTACTGTACGTGAGTTGTTGCAGTCACAATATAGCTGAATTAAAAAAAGTTTGTTTTCTCCAAGGTACACTTCAATAAAATACACTCCTATCTACTCCATCGCTCCTGCCTAGTGCCTGCTACAGCTGGTGAGTCTCACATTTTAAGTTTGTTTATCTGGGAACTAAATCTGTTAAAACAATGGGCAACAACGGTCGCCATGAAAGTGTATCCCTTAGAGGAAAATAATTCAGGAGAGTTTAGTTCACTGAGTAATTCGTTCACCGAGTGATTCAGGTGGAGAGTGAGGATCACTGAGTCATTCGTTCACTGAGTAATTCAGGTGTTGGCAACGCGGCACAGTCAGCGTGTGGTCCCTCCCTCCCTGCAGCAGTTCGCCACCTGCCTGCCCGGCACTGCTGCGTGCTGCTGCGTGCTGTGGTGGCTGCGCTGCTAACAGCTCAACTGAACTGAGTAACAGATAATTGGACTCGAGTCATAAGAGAAAAACACATTTGTTTCATGAAGCCTAACCTTGTTTGCAAATTACACATAGCTTCAACAAGGCAATCTTGAGTTTTCTACCATTTTTGACATTTTATTTATTACTTTTGCAAATATTATGGTCTTCACTGCATCATCTGTGTGTTTTTCACGATGTGAAGCATTTGGAATTGCTATATGTATGAGTGGTGCTCTATAAACAAGGTTGCCTTGCCTTGGCTGAGTTGAGGGGATTGTTGTTACACCTGCATTTAGAAGTGCAGTTGCAAAGTAATGCAACATTAGCCTGTGAGCTGTGGAGCTTGAACAGCAAGTTATTGTACACCATGTTTATTTTTTGCTGTTAGCACATGATTTTGGTTTTGGTAGAGTGTAAGCATCCATCTATTTGTTCTGACAGTGGCAGACACATGTTGTCAGGTTTCATTAACCCTCCTGTTGTCCTCGGGTCAATTTGACCCGAAATCAAAAGTTAACTTGTCATAACTTTGGTTTTCTTCCATAAAATTGCCTGAAAATTACGTGGTCTTTGCAAGTAAAATTAATTATGACTATTGTTGTCAATTTATGTGTGTTTTATTAAAATGTATAGCCCCTGTTGTCTTCCCAGGTCAATTTGACCCACCTAAATTTAGTGGTTGAGTGGGTCACACTATTGCGCTTTCCAGCCCAATGACCCACATGCACCCCCCCCCCCCCCCCCCCCCCCCCCCATACACACACACACACACACACACACACACACACACACACCCTGTCCAACACCTGTGTTGACAGTTGTCCAGTTGCCCCTAAAAGCAATTGTCCTTGATTACTTGACCCAAAGTACTCTGTAAAAAAACAGTGTACCATGTGTAATCTGATGATTTCTTATAATCAAAATAATTCAAAAATGTGTTTTTTAGGACTTGCTTTCAAGTGTATGAGATCAGATCAATGAGGAAAACAGGTCACTAAAAGCATATAGAAGTGCAAAACTTGTAATATTTACTAGAACTTCAGTTAATTAAACAATCTAACACAAAACATAGTGATAATGGGTTTTAATACAGTTTTTTATGGTTAATTTTAGTTTTTGCAATAATTATCTGTATTTATCTGGATATTAATTAAAGAAATGAATATTCATATAATAAGTAAATTTGCAGTCGTTTAGATTTTGGGCACCACTGAGGTTTTCTTTGGAAATATTCTTATGTGATATCTAATAGATTGATTATTAATTATTTGTCCTTATGGTCATTGAAGCTAAACCTTTAAACTGAATCAATCTCATGAATCTGAGTGAAAGTCCTCTTTTCAGGGATATCAGACCTTCTGAACAGACCCAGCAGACAGAACTTTAAATTTAAGAAGGGTTTATTAAAGATTTATATGACAAAAACTTAAGAAAGAATAAATAGCAGAGTCAAAATAATCAATGATGCTTGGAATAAGGAAAGAAGTTATGAACACTGAACAGATATATTTAAGTATATTGAGTGTTTATTAAGGACTAACTAATGAGCTAAACTAATTTAGAAAAGTCAAATCAGGAATAGCTGATTAATTGAGAAAAGACCAAGACACTCAAAGCCCGTCTAGAGGAAAAGTTCAGAACTACAGGATCCTACTCTAATGGAGTTCAAGTCAGGTCCTATCTAGTCTGGGAGCTACTGGGCTTGAAGGACTTTTGGTCGGGAGTGGTATCAAAGGGGGCGATGGCCCCGAACTCGGCTCGGTGCCGTGGATCCAATGAGGAGGCATCCCAACGAGTCATGGTCCCGTAGTAGTTTAATGGGAGATGAGATGTCTTTGGCTGGACTTCTGCCGGTTCCGTCATTGGATGAAATGGGAGCTTGGAGGTCTTCAACTTAAATGCATAGGCTTCTTTATCTTTATAGGTTCAAGTTAATCACCATTTTGGTGCCAAAGTCGCAAATTACGACAAGCAACATTGCTGAATCAAACAGACCACAGCTGCAAATATACTGCTGAATATTGTTATCAGTTTTCACCAGGAGAACTTTAATCTGAGCAGCATTTGTGGGCGTGTTTCTATTCAAAGTTTTGGTGTATTTTTATTTTGAAACACACACACCAGATCAAGGAGACGCAGGAGTAGCTGTAGTGGTTGTAGAGCGGAGCAGAGAGAGACACACACACACAGAAATATAGATCAGATGTTCAGTCCTCAAGTGAGGACGAAACTGGCGGCACGTATGCGCTCAGCAGCAGTGGGTCCATGCGCCATGACAGTCCCCAAGCAGCACATACTGAGGCCGATGCTTCGCCTCTCTGTGGCCGGGGTGGAAGTAATCAGCGAGAGTCAAGGGGGAGACGTGGTCTGGGAAGCAGGGGAGCTCGAAACACAGCGAAAAATGATGGTGGTAGCAGGAATGAAAAAAAAAGTGGAGCTCCCGGCAGACGAAGGAGAAAACGCACTGCCTATAGTGGTGGCGCGGAGGCATTCATGCTCACCCTATAAATTACAATGATGATGATGGCTGGGTTTACTTGAGGGATGAGGAAGAGTACCACGGGTGGATCAGAGATTTTGATGAGCCTGTTGGGTATTGTGGAGACAGGGATCTGACAAATTTTGAGCCCAGTGATTTCCTGTCTCTGTTTTTGGATGGTGAATTCTGGCCTTATCACAAATGAGACAAACAGATATGCCCACCAGTTCTTAGAGAGGGAAAACCCCAAACCAAACTCCAGATTTTATGACTGGTATGATGTTACAGTCCCTGAGATGAAAGATTTAATGTCACTTCATTTGTGCATTGGGGCTTGTGGAAAAATCTGAAATTGAGGCTTATTGGTCAGGGTTTTGGCCAACCCACACACCTGGCTTTGGCAAAGTGATGTCTAGAAACAGATTTGAGATCATCCTTTCTTTTCCCTACTTTGTGAATAATGATGACTGTGTTGAGAGGGGTCAGCCAGGTCATGATAGACTGTTCAATGTGCGCCCCAAAATTGATTTGATTATTCCTCGTTTTTCAGCTGTCTATGGTCCACACAAGGAACTTTCCTTGGATGAAATGACCATTGCATTCAAGGGAAGGTCAACCTTGAAGCTGTACAACTGAAAAAAACCTGACAAATATGGCTATAAAGCATTTGTCTTGAGTGAGGCCAGCTCAGGCTATGTTTTACAGTGGTCCATCTACACTGGACAAAATGCAGGTGATGATGACAATTTAGGTGCGACACATCATATTGTTCGTCAGCTGCTGGCCCCACACACAGGGAAAGGGCCTGAGGTGTTTATGGACAGCTATTATACATCACCAGCCTTAGCTCATGAGTTAGCAGCTCAGGACGCTGGAATGTGTGGGACAACTGCAACAGGAGAGGGATGCCAAGGGGCCTGATACCAGACCAGTTGCCTCTGAGAAGGGGAGATGATCCAGTGTTCATGCGGCATGATAAACTGCTTGCTTGTGCTTGGCACGACACGAAGCGTCTCACTCTGCTGTCCACCATTCATGGCAACACATGCACTCAGAAACGTATCCTCACAAAGGAAAATGTGGCTGGGTTTGGTCAAATAGAGAAACCAGTGTGCGTTGACAGTTACAACTCCTTCATGGGAGGAGTGGATACAGCTTATCAACCAATGAAAACGCACCTCTTTCCTCACAGATCAAGGAAATGGTACAACCGCATTTTCAATGCAGTTCTGAGTGTCAGTGTGGTCAATGCCCACATCATTTACACCAGGTGTAGTCCTGGTCCACACAAACCACTGAAGACCTTCATTCAGGACATCATAACATCTCTGCTTGAGGGCTACTCCAAGAGGGAAGGCAGAAAAGGAGGAAGGCCTTCGATGCAGCAGGGAGAAGTGCCATAGAGGCTCACTGAACGACACTGGCTGTGCAACACGAACAAACGTCCAGATTGCATTGTGTGTTCAGATTGCACCCGCCCTAAAGGCCGTCGCCAGACACAGTTCAGGTGTAGTGTGGAGTAGGTCTGTGTGCTGTGTCATGCAATGAAAGATACCACACACTGAGGCACTACAAGCAATGCCATCTTGATCGGTAAACATTTGTGAATCTTGTCTAGCTGTATGTTATGTAACCTGTCTTGTTACATGTCTTAGTCCTTGTCTGTATTGTTTGTTTTTGCAAAAAAAAACTTTCAAACTACAACCTTTTGAAATCTTGACATCCAAATTGAATATTTTCAAATATGTACGGCCACTGCTTGATGATCATAGAAAATGCAATTTAGATAAGTGAATTCCAATCCCAAATATTGTCATACTGAAGATTTTTCTCCATTACAGCCTGCCTTTATCTCCAACCACTTTCAAACTGTAAACCCAGATTTTGTTTCTACTTAAACTTCTGAGTGATCATTACTTATTGTTTTATGTTTTGTAAAAACCTGCTTTCATTACTAAACAAAATTAGTTGTTTGTACTATTTAGCTGGAAAAATTCATTGCATTAAAGAATAAGTTCGGTTTCTACAGTTTTCACATAGTTTATAGAATGAAGTAGACCAATATACTCACCCAGAAGGCTTTCCTGATCCAAACAGTGCTTCGGGAGATATTTAGATCCAAAATCGAGCGGCGGACATCCGTATAATGGTAGCAGACGGGGCATGTATAGCGCCGCTCCTAAAACTGCATTAATCGTCCAAAAACTCATTAGTTTCACCAACATTTCATCATGGTCCGCTCGTGCTACTCCTCCACGACAGTCCGGTGTCGCTCCACCCATGTTTTTGTGACTGTGCTGACCTCTGAACTGAAAAGTTTATTTCCGTTTGCGCGCGCATGCGCAGTACGGCTCATGGTTTCAGCGGCGAGCGGTGGCTATACACGGTGCTAGTGCTGAAGAGATAATCATGGTTCGTGTATGCGTTTTTCCCAATTGCACCAACAAAATGGCAAGTTGGGCAACGGTGACTTTCCATAGGCTACCGTTTCACGATCTGGACTTGCTGAAACCCTGGCTCGTTGTCCTGAAGTTAGATCCAAATAGTACCGTGGAAGCGTTGAGGCGTGCCGACCATCGGGTTTGCAGCGTTCACTATGCTGCTGAGGACTTTTTCCCTCAAAAGCCGAGGACGGAGAAAGAGGAGCAGAAAAGGCAGCGAATACGTCTGATGAAGAATGCCATCCCAAGGGTTGCAGCAGGCACAGCTGACACGATGGAGGTAATGCATTTACGCTACTGTAACTTGTGCTAAGTTGGGGAGGTAAGGCATGAAGCCAGTTTTTATCATGATCTGCCTCGCAACACAGATTACATCCTAAATATGAAGAAGATCTATGAAATTTGTGAATAAATCAGCTCTAGGAACATAGTATAAGCTGTTTTTGTTATGATGCTGTGTAACACATATGTCTTATTTGTTTTTAGGAAGGTGGCAGTGGTGACGTTTTTTTTAACAATAACAGACTTTGAAAGTAAACCACAATCCACTCCAGTCAAAAGTCAGCACAGAGCAGATAAGTGGCCAAGTGGATCATTGACTCTACTTCTCACCAGTCCACCTCAGACAACAACAACACGCTCAAGAAAATCCTCATCTGGGAAATATATTGCTTTGGCTCCTACGTGGTCACGCCAATCTGTAAGCAAAGCAGCAAAGATGACTTGTGTAAATATTAGCAGAGTCTATATTTTTACCACCCATTAGTAAACTGACTGTATTTTTTTGTGTGCAGGAACTGATGCCTTCGAAGTCAACCCCCACTGCAATTACTGCACGCCCGTCTGCCTCTGCATCATCACCATTACTGCAAGTACGTTGAGATGCGTGGCTGTTATTCTTTATATATGGACAAGCGTGTCTGCATAAAATTTATTATGTAATTATTGCTGAGAGTGAAAATCTCTGACTTTACTGCATGTGCAGTTATTGAAAAATTCCACAACTATCTTGTGTCTTCAGACTGAAGAGGAAGGTGAAATGGACCCAGAAGTGCGTGATATGAGCACGAGTTTCGGGGACTTTGGTCTTGATGACAGAGACTACAGCTTTGTCCCACCAAATTCTCCCTCGCCTTCCAGCACAGGGTCTGCGTCTACAAGCTCCTCTGGAGACACTGCAACAGGATGGGCTGGAAAAAAATGGATAGTGAATGAGTCACACCTTCTTCAACTTTTTAAAACCTGTCCCAAGTGTAGCAGTGCCATAACTGAGACTACCATCACCACCAGAGGCAGCCAAATCAGAATCCATTGGACCTGTGGGAACCACTCTGGTGACTGGCAATCATGTCCTGACCGAAGAGGCATGCCAGAAAATAATCTACTGATCTGTGCATCAGTAGTTTTCACTGGATCAACACACACAGACTTAGCAGACTGGGCAACTCTTCTCAACGTTCCCATTCCACAGAGAACACAGTTTTATAATATTCAGCAGACCTACCTTTTACCTGCCATACAGTCTGCTTACCAATCTAAGCGTGACCAAATAATATCTCAGCTCCTAGAAGGCTCACAATCAGGCACTCGGCATGAATTCTGTGGTGATGCAAGGTGTGACAGTCCAGGTAAATACTACATTGTTACCAATATTAGATAATGATTTCTTACACGATCATAGCCCAAACACCTGAGTAACTGCACCATCTGTGTTTCTCTTCTAAGGTTACAGTGCAAAGTACTCCACCTACTCTTTCCAGAATGATGCCACCAAGGAAGTTGTCCATTTTGAATTAGTCCAGGTAACTCGTCAATGCAAACCAAAAATGCACTCTCTGATAAAATGCTGCTTTCACCAGGAGAAAAATACCTGTTGATGTACAAATGTCTGTTGATGTAACAATATCAATATGCTCTAGGTGTCAGAAGCAACTAGCTCTGTCGCGATGGAGGTGATGGGATTCCAGAGGGGCCTGCAGGAGTTACTCAATTGTGGGGTGGATGTGGCAGTGATGACCACTGACCGTTCTCCTTCAATCAGAAAACTCTTGAGAGAAGAACATCCCCAAATCCAGCACGAGTTTGACCCCTGGCATGTAGTCAAGGGTAAGTTATTATTGAAAGGCCACACATGAAACACAGCATGGAACTGCATATTGATTTACAGACAGGAGAAATAATTTTCTAATTCCTTGCATGTGTTCGAATTTGTGTTGTTTACTTGATGAGTGATTGTTTCTGTGTGTGTGTGTGTGTGTGTGTGTGTGTTTTCAGGTGTCAAAAAAAAAATTGTTGCTGCATCAAACAGGAAGGACAGAAAAGACCTGCTACCTTGGCTCAAATCCGTTACCAACCACCTGTATTGGTCATGTGCATCCTCAAAAGGAGATCAAGAGGTAAGAATGACAACATTTACAAATCCCCAACTCGTAAAAAAATACACAAGTAATTTTTTCTGGTTTCGTAAAACTCACGTTTTCTATCCAGGATAGTATTTTGATTGTTTACACTTATGAAAACATGATGACATAAAATACAAAAACCCTCTGACAGAATCTGCTGAGCAGACATAGCTTTACGGTCCTGTAAATCATAATTAGGTTTGAATAGAAATGTTTTGCTTGTTATCATTTCAGCTTTGCACTCGTCGATGGACTTCACTGCTGCATCACATCTGTGGCACTCATCGATGGGAAGAAGAGGGAGTTGAGCGCACCTGTCTTCATCCTCCTTTGACACACGAGCAGCAAGAGAGAAAGAAGTGGATTGAGCCTGGTTCACCTTCTTTCTATCCACTGAAAGAAATTGTGATGGACAAAGATCTCCTCCGGGACATAAGGCAAATGTCCCTTTTCAAACATACTGGTGAGTCCTTTTTACAGTTTGTTTCATAAACTGTAGTGTTTCTTCTAAATTACAGTTGGAACTGCAGTCTTACTGGCATAGTCTGTGGAGTAACTCTTATTTGTCTGAGTTTTTAACAACTACATATTTTGCAAAAAAAGGTGGCATGAAAAAGCTAAAGGTCAAATAACTTTTCAGTTTACCAGTGGAAAAAAAAATCTAACAGTAAAAAAAAAACCCAACTCATTATTTATATTTATCGGTGGTTATCTGTCATTCACCAAAACAGTATCTCTGGAGGCGTACCACTCTAAGCTGCTGAAATATACTCCTAAAAGAATGCATTTTGGTTATGACTCCATGCGGGCACGCACACAGCTGGCAATCATGGATCATAATGAAAATGTTGGCAGACCACAGGCTACCAATAAAGAAGGTAATGTTTGACTTCTATAAAATACATCCATATCTATATGTCCTTACCAAACACTTTTATGTGCTGCAAAATATATTTACTTGACTTGAAATTTTTATATATATATATATATATATATATATATATATATATATATATATACATATATATAAATTATATAAAAAATAATGGTCTTGGTCAATTACATGTTGAATTATAATAAGCAACTTATACCATTTTTTCCCAACAGGACAACTTCGCTGGAGTTTTCCATTCTCCAGGCAGACACATGAATGGGTGACAAAGCCCATCTACGTCCAGACAGCACAGACCTTCAGGAGAGACCTCATGGAGCGTGTAATGCAAATGAGAGATGATTCAAGCGTGCTTTACACGGTACCTCGCAAGGAAACAAGACCACATCACAAAAGACTGCTTCAGAACATTGCTCCGGTTCCAAGACCTGACCTGACAAAAATGTTTTAGTGGCTAGACGGAGCAGTCGTTTTGGACATAATTTACGAGCCCCACCCTATTAGCAGGAAAAGATTTGGATTGTGGTCATCCCATTGACATTTCCCAGTTTGTCTTCTTTTATATACACTTGTGTTTGATGTCTTGACAGTATTGCAGTAGTTGAATGCTATACCATACTTGCATGTGAAATAAAGACAAAAACAAACTGTTGTTATACATCTTTTTTATTATCAGGAGTGATAGAATTTTACAGTTCTGAGATGGTATGGGCTATGTTTGGTAATGGGTATTGAATATCAAATGATCATGAAAATCTCCTCTGCCTGACTGAATCCAACATAGCTGTCTGTGGGGGATGGGTACTTGTTTCTGATGGCCGTAACAATGCAGCTAGGAATCACTCTTCTGTTACCAGGTCCAAGGCGTTCTCCTCCAAGTGCCCACTCAAGCACAATGCGATAGGCTACGAGTCTGCGCTGCCTATCAGAAAGAAGGTCAAATCGATTAGAAAAACTAAAGTAATCTAAATTGTAAATATAATTTGATCATCAAGCAAATACATCTAAGTAAAAGAAACAATGTTTACATATGAGTAGACTACTTACTCTATTGAAAGTTGCCCATTTGGTCCTGCAGGTTTTGGTTGGGTCTTCCAGTTTATTTTTGGTATACGAAAAAAAGTCTCTACCACAGCACGGTTGATCAACGAAGAGAAATCCTCCACAGTCGTGAGACAGTCATTTCTGGAGACGTCCAGACGTGTATCTCCTGGCCTCAAATCCCACTCAGAGCAGCACAGACATTCCCCCTCTGTAGGCATCGGTGAACATTGTCCACAAGAACACCACCATTTACCGTCTATTCGCAGACGTGCAGCGGTTTGTTGCTCTCTGGCCAGCTGTTCTTCTCTTTGCCTCCGCGTCCTCCTTTCGATGAGCTCCTCATCTGTATACTCTGGCTCGAAACTGTAAGGACACCCATCATATTCAAAGTTCTCGTCCATAACATCTTCATCCGATAGATATTCGTCCATTTTGCACAAAACTGGAAGAAGAAAGTTATTGTGTAGCCACCGCTCGCCGCTGAAACAATGAGCCGTACTGCGCATGCGCGCGCAAACGGAAATAAACTTTTCAGTTCAGAGGTCAGCACAGTCACAAAAACATGGGTGGAGCGACACCGGACTGTCGTGGAGGAGTAGCACAAGCGGACCATGATGAAATGTTGGTGAAACTAATGAGTTTTTGGACGATTAATGCAGTTTTAGGAGCGGCGCTATACATGCCCCGTCTGCTACCATTATACGGATGTCCGCCGCTCGATTTTGGATCTAAATATCTCCCGAAGCACTGTTTGGATCAGGAAAGCCTTCTGGGTGAGCATATTGTTCTACTTCATTCTATAAACTATGTGAAAACTGTAGAAACCGAACTTATCCTTTAATCATGTTCAGTAGAAATAACTTGGTAAGTTTAGCTTTATAAGAAAGGGGCGGGGCTTATTCAAAATCCTGCACGGTCTCGTGAGGACGCAGTGTCTGACGATGCGTCAACGGCTCTCTACACTTGGCGGGGCACGTACAGACATCGGCGGCAGAGTGGATCCTTAACAAAAGGCAAACTTAATCCAAGTGGAGTGGTAAGTACAAAACCCAAAACCAGTGAAGTTGTCACGTTGTGTAAATCGTAAATAAAAACAGAATACAATGATTTGCAAATCCCTTTCAACCTATATTCAATTGAATACACAGCAAAGACAAGATACTTAACGTTCGAACTGGTAAACTGTGTTATTTTTTGCAAATTTTTGAATTTGATGCCTGCAACATGTTTCAAAAAAGCTGGCACAAGTGGCAAAAAAGACTGAGAAAGTTGAGGAATGCTCATCAAACACTTATTTGGAACATCCCACAGGTGAACAGGCTAATTGAGAACAGGTGGGTGCCATGATTGGGTATAAAAGCAGCTTCCCTGAAATGGTCAGTCATTCACAAACAAGGATGGGGCGAGGGTCACCACTTTGTGAACAAATGCGTGAGCAAATTGTCGAACAGTTTAAGAACAACATTTCTCAACGAGCCATTGCAAGGAATTTAGGGATTTCATCATCTACGGTCCGTAATATCATCAAAAGGTTCAGAGAATCTGGAGAAATTACTGCACGTAAGCGGCAAGGCCGAAAACCAACATTGAATGCCCGTGACCTTCGATCCCTCAGGCGGTACTGCATCAAAAACCGGCATCACTGTGTAAATGATATCACCACATGGGCTCAGGAACACTTCAGAAAAGCACTGTCAGTAACTACAGTTCGTCACTACATCTATAAGTGCAAGTTAAAACTCTACTATGCAAAGCGAAAGCCATTTATCAACAACACCCAGAAACGCCGCCGGCTTGGCTGGGCCCGAGCTCATCTAAGATGGACTGATGCAAAGTGGAAAACTGTTCTGTGGTCTGACGAGTCCACATTTCAAATTGTTTTTGGAAAGTGTGGTCGTCGTGTCCTCCGGACCAAAGAGGAAAAGAACCAGCCGGACTATTATAGGCGCAAAGTTCAAAAGCCAGCATCTGTGATGGTATGGGGGTGTATTAGTGCCCAAGACATGGGTAACTTACACATCTGTGAAGGCACCATTAATGCTGAAAGGTACATACAGGTTTTGGAGCAACATATGTTGCCATCCAAGCAACGTTTTTTTCATGGACGCCCCTGCTTATTTCAGCAAGACAATGCCAAGCCACATTCTGCACGTGTTACAACAGCGTGGCTTCGTAGTAAAAGAGTGCGGGTACTAGACTGGCCTGCCTGTAGTCCAGACCTGTCCCCCACTGAAAATGTGTGGCGCATTATGAAGCGTAAAATACAACAACGGAGACCCCGGACTGTTGAACAACTTAAGCTGTACATCAAGCAAGAATGGGAAAGAATTCCACCCGAAAAGCTTCAAAAATTGGTCTCCTCAGTTCCCAAACGTTTACTGAGTGTTGTTAAAAGGAAAGGCGATGTAACACAGTGGTAAAAATGCCCCTGTGCCAACTTTTTTGCAATGTGTTGCTGCCATTAAATTCTAAGTTGATGATTATTTGCGAAAGAAAATAAAGTTTCTCAGTTCGAACATTAAATATGTTGTCTTTGCAGTGTATTCAATTGAATATAAGTTGAAAAGGATTTGCAAATCATTGTATTCTGTTTCTATTTACGATTTACACAACGTGCCAACTTCACTGGTTTTGGGTTTTGTATATAAAATAATTGTTTTAGTGTAATCCAATCTTTGTTGGAACTTTTAATATCCAAATGCTTGGAAGAACTTGTTGATGCTCCTTTTTTTCTGTGTAATGTTACTGTGTGAGTTGGTGCAGATGTTTACAGATGCTTATGGCTAACATCAGCTAACGTCCACCCAGAACTAACACTAAAGTGTTAGCCAGCCTAAATGTTAAGGTTAGCTTAGTGTTAACAGTCTGAGGACGGCTCACACAGTGTTATACACAGCGAGTGTGCGCAACTGTGTCATTGATATTTCCGTCATTTTGTGCGGTATTAAAGCGGACACTGTTGTGGCCGAGAGATTCTCCTCGTTCTATTACATCCACCATTGACATGTCCCAGTGCACACGTACTGAGCAAAGTGTGTTTGTGCGCCTTTGAGTCTCTGCACCGGGATAAGGGCACAACGCCGTCATGGCGCATGCTGTGGCGAACACATGGTAATAAATTAAATTTTTTAAGACATAAAAATAAAAATGATTAATTATTTAAGTGAGATAAGCTTTAAAAACACTGATGAGATTTTAGAAAGCACCACATAGATCACAAGACCACCTCATGATTGTTATAAAATTGTGTGTTAAAAATGATCAGAATGCAGGAAAGAAATGATACAAGTTTAAAAATATCAGGTGAAGATCCTCTGACCCCCATTTCACCTGATTATGTCAAATAAACTGTTGAGCTTTTTTATTGATAATTTGTTTTTCATTTTAGCTATATAACTATGTAACTTGTGTTATTGTGTATAATCCCCAGAAAACTACAGAGCCGACTGTGATCCAAACACAGGTGCTCAGAGGGCCTCCTGTCATCCTTGGGGACAACCCACAAACTTCTTCAAAGCAGGCTTTGTGAGTAAGTCTTTCTTATAATTTTCACCACAACACTTTTACATTGATTAAAGTTGTTTTTCAAATGAGAATTCTAATGTAATGATTGTGCTTGTATGTTATTTTTTATTAAGGACTCTGATGATGATGATTCCTTTCATGACCTCGACATCGGGATACTTCTCATAGAGCATGGAGATACTGTCTCCATCTCAGCCCAGCCTCAGTGAGAATCATTGAGGGAGAAATCATGATGGACAACATTCAAGATCTGCTGAAGGCAATGTGCATTCTGTTTGGACTCATATGCACTCCATCTTGATGACCCCAAGACTATGAAGCTCACGTTGCAGTTCATCCAATAGATACTGCTCTCACTGGGCCTCACTGACCTAAAACTGAAGCTTCAGACTTTGAGAAATCAGCTCGCAACGTAAAGACATGTCAGGTCTACTGTGAGTAGATGTTGGCCACACCAGCAAATACACTCTCTGTGCTGACCTGTCTGGTAAACCAAACAGACATATAAAATGCAGACACAAACAGACAAAAAACATCCACACAAACAACACAGACACATACAACAACCGCACAAATAACACAGACACATACAAGAACTGCACAAACAACACAGACACATACAACACTCACACAAACCACACAGACACATACAAGACACACACAAACACATACAAGACACACAAACAACACAGACACATACAACACTCACACAAACCACACAGACACATACAAGACACACACAAACACATACAAGACACACACAAACCACACAGACACATACAACACCCAAACAAACACACAATCATCACCAACACAAGCACACAAACCACATAGACACAAACAACACACACACAAACCACACAGACACAAACAACACACACACAAACCACACCCACACAAACAACACCCACACATACAACACCCAAACAAACACACAATCATCACCCACACAAGCACACAAACCACATAGACACATGCAACACACACAATCAACACAGACTGACAACACTCACAGAACTGTTTCAGTGATTTGAAATGACCCTTGTTTCAGATTAATCTTGCTCTTGCTCCAATCCTTAAAACAGATTGGAGCATTTACAGGTGTTTTTTTTTTTTTTTACTTCTATGTAATTTAATTGAAACAATGATTTATATAATGTTTTAAAAAATCAATACTTGCAAATACAGTACTTGTAATACATGATGAGTAGCAATAATTAGTCATATTAGCTAGTTTTATCTAATGATTTTGAGTACACACTACTAATGAATATAAAAACAGCTTGTGTAAAAACTTAAGGTTCCATGTTAATAAAACTTAACATATTTAGTTTTAGCTTGTGTAAAAACTGAAGTTGTATAGGGCAACGGGTTTCCATGCGATTTGCGAGTAAAGTTAACTAATTTGGGTTAAGAGTGTACAGACTTGTCAAATCTTGACAGCAAAATTTAATATTTTCTTGAAAAAACTCTGGCACCTAAAGGGTTAAGCTTAGAGTATAAAGATCCTATTCTAAATATGCAATAGAACAAGAAACATATGTGCTGAAGTTGCATAGAGATCTTACAAGCAGCTTTTACTTTTACCAGATCTTCCAAAAGGGGGCGCTGTTGGTCCATGACAAGATTAAGCATTAAAACAAAGAAGTGTTCTCACAGCTGCAAGTGCCTTTAGGCGATCAGGTATGTCAAAAGGCCGACCTGCAAGCCCTGTCAGGAGGTTAGATGGTCGAGGTTTCCTCCCTGTAATGACTTAATGGATAATCTTTTGGCTAATGAATCCTGTTTCAAACCAAAGCAGTCCTGTTCTAGGGTCCTTCTGCAGAATAAAAGGTCGTAAAGAAATGAGCCTTTATCCCTGGTTCTTGAGGCTCTTCCTGTCTCTGGCCAAACGGAGTGTTCCAGACAATGAATCCTTTAGAGGTCAAACAGTCATTGAGTGGGGGGCAACTGAAGTCCAGAGTCTTTGTCCTTTACTCTGAAGAATCCTAAAAAGTTATTTCGTTACATATTTGAACGGTCATTTCTGACCAGGAACACAAAATTGTTTAACACGAAATGAACACAACATGAAGGTTAAGGAAAAACTGCACATACATGACCTTCAGATGAACCTGTTGAATGGTGAGTCCTTCTCTGATATAATTAAGGAAATACTGAACATACATGATCTTTAGATGAAAGTGTTGACAGGGAGTCACCTCAAACTCTGCTGTTTGTCCACTAGGGTGACCAGATCTCAATTCACTAGCTGTGGGATGAAGACTATGTTTATGTGGGACAATGTGGGACACTGTGTGATACCAATGCATCGAGGTAGTCTAAAATAACTTTAAAAAATAAACATTTCTATTCTGCCCATTAGCTTATAACATTGCTATACTTCTGCCATCTGGTTGATTCAGTAGCACAAAACAGACTGCCAAGAAAAACTTACCAAATTTGTCTTATTCAAATGCAACTTTCCCAAGTTCTCTCACGTGAGAAAACATAGTAGGTATGGAGCTTTCATGCTGTTTCACAGTGCCTCTCAAATTAAGACACCTGACTGAAAAAAGAACAGATAGTCAAGGCTACAGTTGTTATTTCAAGTATTGTACTTTAATGTGCCTTAATGTGCTCTTGCTTTCTTGTATTATCTCCAACAACTGAGAGCAACATCACAACCCTAGCACAACTCCATACACCGCATGGAAGTGTTTGCTCTTGTAGAACAATGTACCGAACCACATCCTCAACAGAACATGTGCTGAATTAGGCTACATGGAGTTAGCCTGATTATCCAAACAAAAGAAGACTCACTCAGCTCAGAACCACACAGATTAACTACACAAAGGAAATACATTTGAAAATTATCTGCATTTACTGGACCACGCAAATTAAAGGCACCACAGGCTATATAATTAGGCACTACATAAAATAAGAATAATAAAAAAAATAAAACCAGAATTACAAATCAAAACTGGTCAGGAGGAAACACAAACTTATATTCAATAAAATAACATTTTTTTTCAGTTTTGTCCATCACAGGAACACATTCAATGTTCCTCCAGCACCAAGGACAGCACCTGGCTGAACTTCTTTTTATGTTTTATCCATCAAAAGTCTTTCAGTTCTCTTTATCACAGCAACAACTGCGGGTGACTGGGCCCGTATAAACACTTTCAGCACCACAGAAAGCACCTATTCACCTCCGTGTGAAACGGAGATTTGGCTCAAGCAAACTTCACACAACACTTTATCGGACTTGCCTTGCAAGGGTTTCGCCCAGGGGTAGACAGTTTCTCAGTCTTGGCTGTAGCTGCATTTCCTTTTCTTAGCCTTGCTGGTCCTGTTTTCCTTCCTTTCCTCCATGTCTTGCGCTGCATGCCGGTGCCGTTCTGACCTGATTTGCATTGTTTGTTGGTGGTGCACGCGCCCTTGACCTCTGTCCTCGTCCGAGTTTGATTGGCATGATCAAATACCCTGCCCCGTCCCCTGGTGACAGCCCTCACTACTTCTCCACACATACAGCCATCTGATAAATGCCATATTATAAAAAGTATACAGAACAGGAAATCTACCCTCATGTCTGGTTTCATAAGCTCCATCTGTTAGAGAAGGTCGTTAACAACAGGTGCTCTCAGTTAAGCTTTACAGCAGGAAATGAAGGCAGGAAACAAGTCTGGAAAGCGTGAAACAGGAAACAAGATTGTGCTTCATTTGTAGATAATATGACACCTTAACTAAGCAGTAAAAACATGAAATCTTTGAATATATTTTAGCATGAAATATTAATA
This sequence comes from Cetoscarus ocellatus, assembly GCA_037902135.1. NCBI lineage: Eukaryota > Metazoa > Chordata > Actinopteri > Labriformes > Labridae > Cetoscarus > Cetoscarus ocellatus. Next base: position 64,657 of record JBAMNC010000118.1, on the reverse strand, counting down.
TGTATAACAACTCCCCCTGATTACACAATTATATAGTGTAGTCCTATATGTATGCCTAAATGCCTATAAACCTGGGCCTTCCCACAAAATGAGATTGTGACAAACAGAGTGAAAACCTCACGGGTGCTAAATAAGCCTACATGAGAGCATACAAGCCTAGATAACATCTTAGTGAGGCAACTGTGTCTGTTCTGCCCCCTACACCCCTGGGCGGCAGCCAAAGTGGGTCACAATCCAGGGAGGCATCACAGGACATCATGGAAATCCCTAAACAGGTGAGACTAACTATGTGTGTGCATGTCATGTACAATTTAACTTAACAGCAAGCAGTTCTTTGTTGCAGCGTTTGTGTGACACCAGTACATGGAGCGGAGTCCGCGCGGTCGCAAAATTTGAGCATTGCTTGCACATGCCTTGGGGACGACCACTTTGAGTCCTGGCGGACCTCCGCGTAGTCCGCTCCACGTACGTTCTGCCCAAGTATGTTTGGGCCTTAAACTTCCTGAGGTATTTAAAGTAATGTAAGACTTCAATTATGTGACCCTCTTTGTTTTATGTAGGCAAATCTATTGTCACACAAAAAGTCAATTTGGACATCATATGAGAAGATAAAAATGAATGTACTACATTGACACCACTAATGGTCTGAGGTCAGTTAAATTTTGAAATTTTGAAATTTGCTGTCAAGTTACTATTAAATTGCTGTCGTTTTTATTTTACAATGTGTTTTATGTGGTTCATTATTAAAACTGAATTACATGCAATGGAGTACTTAAGATTACCCATAAAAAATATAAATAAAAAAGCAGAAAACTTTTGCAGGCCACAATCATACATTTTCAGTCAATTCATTCTACATAATTAAAAAAATGTGTGGATTATGATAAAGTCAGTCTGAGAACTAAAAGAGTGTTTGTGGAGAGCTCTTAATCTTCATCAGGGGGTATGAGTTGTGTGTAGGAGCCAATTTCCAATGTGTAAATATTTGATTATTATTCTTTTCATGATTATTATTGATTATACTTCTATTAAAATTATCACTGCAATCATATAGACATGAGGACCTGCCTGAAAACAAGATGCTGCATCTCAGGGGGGTAACCTTCAATTAAATGCGCCTGTTCTCAATGAGCAAATAGCACGTGCAATTTTATTGTTTGCACATGCAATTAAGTGCTTGTTATTTGGGACCTTAGAAGATCAGGCCCAGAGTGTTTTTTGTGAGATTTTTTTTGTTTTGTTTTTTTTTTTCTTCAAAATTTGATGTTGATGGTGCAGACATGTCTACAATTACAGACATAACAAATATTTGGCCATTTCTTTAGCTCCATTCCACTTCATAATTGTTGTAGTTGTTAATATAGACATTGGTGTGATCTCCCTATCCATGGTTGATTATGCATCCATAGTAACTATCTCTAGCACCTTATTGACATGAGGTCCCTGTTGAAAATGAGATGTCACATCTCAAGAGGCTTACCTTTATGAATTTGTACTCAACGGAGACAAATATTGTAGGGACGGATTTATGGTCTAGGTGTCCATAAGTTTTTCGCTATCACAAATTCTTATTTATCATAAATTCTTATTTGCCTCCAACTTCATCACACTTCATTTTTTGTTTAGGGCCACCCTGCTCTCCCAAACTGTCCATGGTGACAACTGGTAGCGCACACAAAATCCTCAGGCCCAGAGTGTTTATTTTTTTCAGGTATTGTATTTCTTTTACAGTTTTTAGTACAGACATGTCTACAATTACAGATATAACAATTATTTGGCCATTTCTTTAGCCCCATTCCACTTTATAATCATTGTAGTAGTTAATTTAGACATTGGAGTGATCACCCCTATCCATGGTTTATTATACATCCAAAGTAACTATCTTTAGCACCATACTGACATGAGGTTCCTCTTAAAAATGAAATGTCAGTTCTAAAGAGGCTTACCTTTAATAAATTTACACACAACAAAGACAAATATGTTGAGGACAGATTTAAAGTCTCTGCATCCATAGGTCTGTTGCTATCACAGATTCTTTTCAGTTCCCCCCCGTAATTATCAACAGAAAGTACATCACTTATAAATTCTCATTTAAATGCTGTTGTATTCATCAGTCATCTCTACCTTATAATCATTATAGATGTTAAGGTAAATATTTGATTATTGTGCTTTTCATGATCATTATTGATTATACTTCTATTTAAACTATCACTACAATCATACAGACATGAGGTCTCTCCTGAAAATGAGATGTTGCATCTCAAGGGGCTAAACTCTGATACTTTTATTCAGCAGAGACAAATATGACAAAGACAGGTCTCTGATTGGCCCATGGATCTGTTACTAGCTTAAAGGTGCATACCAAGCAAACGCGACTTTGCGACCTGAGTGACCACTCTCCATGTAAAGTCAATGGACAGCTACGATGGGGCGGGGCTAATCCTCCTGCAACGCAACGGACGCGTCATGGGCTACCCCATCGCTCGTCGCTTAGTAGCCAAAGTTGAAAAGTTTGAACACTCCAGGCGATGTCACATGTGGCTGTGCAGCAACAAGCCAGTCAGAGTTGTGAGGGTGTGTGACAGTACCTGTGACAGACAGTTTTAATTCCGGTTCACAGAGTGACAATCCACCTAGACGAGACTGCAGAGAACTCACAGAAGATGCTGCCACAGGGCCATCAGCTTCAGTATCTTGTGGTTGGTAGGTGAGTGAAAAGGATACAGTTGGAATAATGTCAGCTACTACATCCTTTTATATGGTATGTGATATGATCCCAGAGAAACTCAAGCGGGCGTGACGTCACTGAGCGACGGCAAAGGGGGGGCAGTGACCAAAATGAGGCATTTGTGGACACACGACGCTATTAAAAGTGGGCAAAGCAATTTCAGTTGCAAAGTCGAGTTTGGTGTGAACGCACCTTTTGTTCAGTCCACTTGTCTCTGCCCACATCCCTTCTTTTGTCCTCACACCGAGCACAGCATAGTGTGGATTTGCTGTTCATCATGAGACTGGGATCCACATTCAAGATTTCTTGCTGCTTGACAAAAGTTTTTTCTTGCCGCCATAATGGATTCATGTTGGGTTTTGGATGTATGTATGTGTATGTATCTATCTATATATCTATATATATATATATATATATATATATATATATATATATATATATATATATATCTTTATATGTATATATGTATATATATATATATATATATATATATATATATATATATATATATATATATATATATACATATATGGGGTTTTCTTCAATTTGGGGCACTTTTGGCTTTTGAAATTTTGAAAAAAAACCCAATGTTCTTTAATTTATGTTTTTTCTATTTCAAAAGGTTTATCAACTGGTCTGGAACAAAGATCTAAGTGTAGCTTTGATTGTACTTCATAATAATTTTGATATCATGATGCTTTTTTCAAAGTTGTCCCAGCAAAATGTCATTACCGTCTTAATGACATTTGATAATCAAAATATTTGAATTACAATGTATATTTTTCAGAACGTAAAAATTGAGACTTTTTAACAGTACCACAATGATTGGGGTAAAATCCAAGCTCACAAAAAAAGCAGCATTTTCTATCATAAAATGTATTGTGACGTTAATGACATGTTTTTGTAATGATCACATGTTTTGGTAATGACATAAAAATTAACACTGGTGTTTTTTTTAATAAAGAAAATACAAAAAATCAAGAAAATACTACTTCTTTAAAATAACACCTTTTGAACAGCACTGTCTATGTAATAATATCTTCCTCGAACTAGCTGGCTCGTTTCTGACACAAAAAAGGATCAAACAAGAGAACTGGCATGCTCAACTCAAATTAACCATTGTTTCTAATCACTGTTTTATCCTCTTATCCATTACCCTTATGAACTGTATTTATTAAACTGATTCTATTTTAAACCACTGTCTTTTATTGTGTTTCTGCTGTATTCATCCTTAATGAAATTAATCTGAATATTTTTACACTGTCTCTGACCAACAAAGAAACACACATTGTCACTTTAACTCAAAATACATGTGTGGAAAATACAGACTTTCATCACGGCCTACTAACTGGATTAGCACTAGTATAGGACCACATGCGCGCTCTTTAGCTTAGCCTTACACTTAGCTTAACTCTACACTTAGCTCAGTATTTCCGTTACACAAGCATCTCCTGACATGACACTTTTATTCTGCTTAACATGGGTGTAGGTCATAAACTCATGCTGTTACAGCTGTTATGTGCATCTCTCAACAGTTAGCTTATATCATTTGAACTCACACAGACATGACACAGCTCCCCTAGTCCGCAATTTCAAGTACAGAACGTGGCGTGTCGCCTTTTCATACCCATACACTTGTGAATTTGTAGTTTTGCTCGACATCTGTTAAATTCCCAGGCACTTATGATCTGCTACTACTGTTGTCCATTACTTATAGCATTTGCAGCCCAGCTTACCTGCAAAAACAGAGAAGTGCAGGTTAACAGGAGCATACTCGGTGCATGGTCTGTACACTGCCTCAGTGCATACTGACTAGACTTCTTCTACCAGGGGTGTCAACTGATGCGCAAGGTACCGGGCGCCCTCTGCTGGCGAAAACCTATATTAAACTACCTCATAGTGAAAAAGACATACAGTAGCTCTAACAATAGACAGTAACCTTTAGCCATAAAAATAAAATGGGAGGCAACTATTTTCATGCACTTATCGATACCATAGTGCCACATACGCATCTTGGTCATATTGAATGGCACACCATTGTCCTATCAGTTGATCTGTGATCTCTGAAATGGGGACAAGTATTGATGGCTGTGTGTCCATCTCAGGTGGCTGATCTAAGGGTGATCCTTCCCGACTTGTTGTTGGCTCATATCGCTGAATGGCCACTGTCTGAGGTTCATAGCACATGTCCTCCTCTGGAGCTGGACAGAAACAGCTGAGTACTCTCTACATGATGTGACCTGGATTGTTGGTGAAAATCTTTCCAAAAATTAAGCAATTGGGTGTTACTGAATATGCTACATTCACAGAGTAAATAAAAATTATGATATAACATATAAAATAATCCACCTAATGTATTTTCATTGTGCCATGAACTGTTTCCAGTTGATTTGGTAGCAAGGCATAATTTGCTGAAATGTCTTCTTCACTGACATGGAAGAGCTTGATCTCTGATTGCTCCTTCGACAGGACATCGAAGGGGACTTCACCAGTTGGTACATTTATTCCACAGGCAACAATAGCAGCTGCATTTCATTTTAGTGCTTTCCCAACTCCATCCGCAGGCCCTTTGCCATGCCTGGCCTCCAAAAAGTTCCAGGTCACCCTGCTGAATCCAAACCTAAACGGCATTGTGGAGAGTAAATAAAAATTCTTCTTGGATACTGGGTTGTAGGGCCGTCACTTATGACATGAAGGATTGTTGCAGAGGGGTTCTGTTCCTTCAAGTGGGAGAGCACCGGAGAAAGATGTGCCCATTTAGCTGAAGGATCATGCCTCATCGATGAGGAAACTGAACACACTGATGATATCCCTTTTCCTGTGTAGGCAATTCCAGTGTGAAGGCATGCTTGCTTGTGTGAGTCACCAAAATGTATGGCTTGAATCTCAGATGAGTATTTGCAGAGATAATTCTCAGCAAAATCCACTTGAAGAATAATCTTGCTCTGCCCAACATTTTCTTTCAGGCGACCCAGTGTGGAGTACTGGTGGCGGATGTTGAAGTCATTCATTCATTCATTCATTTTCTATACCGACTATCCCTTTCGGGGTTGTGGGGGGCTGGAGCCTATCCCAGCTGTCATTGGGCGAGAGGCGGGGTACACCCTGAACCGGTCGCCAGTCGATTGCAGGGCAACATGTAGAGACAGACAACCACTCACGCTCACACCCATACCTAAGGGCAATTTAGAGTGACCAATTAACCTAATGAGCATGTTTTTTGGTCTGTGGGAGGAAGCCGGAGTGCCCGGAGAGAACCCACGCATGCACGGGAAGAACATGCAAACTTCACACAGAAAGGCCCTGCCAGACCCGGGAATCGAACCGGGGACCTTCTTGCTGTGAGGCACGTGCACTACCTGCTGCGCCACCGTGCCGCCCTGATGTTGAAGTCATGTCTTGCAAACCTCTCTTTTAAAGCAGTTGTGAAGTCTTCCAAAAGAGATTGAAGGGTACCATATATCCTCTCCTTTGTCGTTAAGTGTACATTGAACTTGTTTTTTGTTCCATCTTTGTTTGTCTTCTCACGCTCTTCAACTTTGTTTTCCCAGTTAAACCAGTAGGTCTGTAAGCCGGGATCAAATTCACCAGCTTGCAGCCCTTTTCCTTTACAGAGGTTACACTCTCTGTATGCACATTCTGTTGTTGGCTTTTCACAGCATAAGGTCTCCATCAACCTGTCAGGGTTTTTGCTTTGTATCACTCTATGACACGCTTGCTTGTCAGCCATATATAGCACGTTGGCATGTATTGTGCATAAGCAGGTATCTCTGTCGCGTGAAGTAGGTGTCACAACACAAAAAGGTCGTTTTTTGCAATACTCTGGATATGACAGCTTCAAAAGTGGACTTTCATTCTTGAACTTCAGATAAAGGTTGTGAAGTGCGTCATTCAGAAAACGCTTCTGCTTTTTCACCTTCTGTCAGGTGAGTGTCTCCTTTTTTCCTGGTGCTGCTCTGCTGTTATCGTCTCGTTAGAAGACTATCTTGATTTTCTCAGTGGTATCCACACTGATTATGTTTTTGTAGGGTTTCCTCTGAAAGTGAAGACCAGCAGGCCGTTCACTGTTTTTCATCATCATCTTGGCTGAGAAACCAAGTTGGTTTTGCGCTTCCTTTACCAAGTGGTACTTCTTTAGAATCTTCAAAGCCAGAATCTTTGACACCACTTCTTTTTCTTTTGTGCCAGATTTCTTTTTTTTTTTTCAGCTGAGATAGCACTACATTCTGAAACAGTAGTGTCCTTCGAAGGGCCTTCGGTTTTGGCTGCATTTGTTCGTTTAATTTCATTTGGGGGTATTCTGAAGTTTCAGCTTCTCAGAGAGCCTTTGATACCTCTTTTTATACTTTTCCACCTTTCTCAGAGCATGTTCAAGCTTCAGATGGTACTCAGCAAGGTCACTGTGAGCTTTTGCCCTATTTTCTCTCATAATTTTCCGTCCTCTCATATGACTTGGGGTTTTATGATGAGAAATGTCAGAAATATCGGGTGAAGCTTCAAGAATGGGTGCTTGTTTCTCATGTTCTTCCTGACCTATAGGACATATGGGAGGTGTGTTTCCAGCTATATAACTTTGTATCTTCTCTCTGTTCTTATCACTGGCCCTTTTGTGTCTTTGGTTAACTTACCACTGTCATCTCCTACATCTTTGTTCCCGCTTTGATAATTGTGAGATGGCTTTCAATTTTCCTGTCTCTTTTCCTTGTTCCCCGTTTAGACCAATTGTGTCTGGTGTTTTCTGTGTTACTGTTATGATCCTGTTCCTGGCCTTGTCAAGTTACCCGTTTTGTTCACGAGCTGGTCTTGTCTTTGTGTTGCCTGTTTTATTTTGAAAGTTCTCCTGTCTCCCTGTATTGCCGTTGGTTTTGCTTCCTGTCTTGTCCTGTCACACCTGATCCCTGATTGTTCTTCTTCAGCTGTTTCTCGTTTACCCCAATCACCTCATGTATTTAATCCTTGTGTTTTCCCCTTGTCTTTGTGGGCTCATTACTGTTTCGTCTTCCTTGGCTCCATGTCTTCATAGTTTACCTGTTCTCCAGTGTTCTCAGTGTGTTATCCAGAGTCTCCTGAGTTTTGAAGGTATTTTCTGTTGGGACTTTGTTTTGTATTTTTGAGCTTTTGTTAAGGGCTGTTTATTGTATGGACTTTTGTTAAGGATTTATTTTTGGAGTTTTTTGATCCTGCTTTAAGTTATTAAAGCCTTTGGTTAAATTTGCATTTGGGTCTTTCATCTTTTGTTTTTCCTGGTTTACTCAGGATTCAAATCGTGACAATGGAGGGCAACGCGCAGAGGGAAAAAAGCCGGCTCCAAAGTCAGAGAGAGGATCGAGAGGGACAGGAGATTTAAACCTTTTCTCCAGTCGATCATTATGGTGAATACCATACAAGGCTGACGAGCTGACGACGTTAGTGAACAGCCAGCGGGTCTACAGCGAGAGCAGCGTGCTTGTCTTCACGGAGACATGGCTGCAGGGGACAACACCGGACAGTGTGACTGACCTGACCGGCCTCACGCTGGTCAAAGTGGACCGAGGGACACAGAGCAGTGAGAATAGAGGAGGGGGACTTGCTGTCTTTGCGAACTCTAAGGGCTCCAATTTAGTAGACCAGGCACAGGCGAGGCGCACCTGCCCTGTGCCGCGCCTGCCCCTCCTACAGGCGCAAGTAGCAGAGTGGGAGGAGAGGAGGCGTGAGTGGGTTTAACACAGCCGAGTGTAATCTTCACCAATCAAATGAACGCCTCTCCTCGCCTTTAAATGTGCCGCGGGGGAGGCGCAGTGACAATTTCACGTCGGTGGCGAAGAAGTTCAGAGCCGCTGTCACTTTTGCAGAAACTGGGAGAGTGCAGGGGCCACGGGGCCGTGCATCGGAGGCCACGATGCGCATCACCGTGTGGACCACCTCACGGGACAGATGTAATCTGTTCCTTTGTCATAAAGAGGAACACAAATTAAGTGAAAATTACATTTAAACACAATAGCAGGCTAATCCATTCATCATGCTTGTGATCCACCTGCATTCCTGGTCTGTCATCGCCAAATAGCAGAACCTTTGGTGAAAATATATCTCCTCCTCATCCTCCTTGCAGTAATGTACTCCATCTTTTTAGATTACGTTACGAATAAAGATTAAAACAGAGAAATATGGGCAATCACAGGTAAATCCTTATGACACAGAGTGACTTACATTTATTCAGCGAGCGTCTTTTTTCTTTTCTTTTGAATTTCATGAGATGAGAGAAGCTGGATACTCCGTATCGGATGATGTGGCTGTTTGTGGTTGGCTTGAGAGATGTGAACTCGTTAGTCATGACAAACGTCTCTGATCTGACATCAAATGTGACGCAACAATTAATATAGATACAAATTTATACTCTGGTTCAGACGGTAACATTACATAGTGGCTGCTGTGATTGTTTATTGCATTGAAATGTGCCTGACACTCTGGATACCTGCCTGTGAGGTTTTGGTGACGTGTGCGCACAGCGCGCCTGTCAGCCAAATTCCCACTGCCAGGGGTGCACCGAGAAGAGACCAGGTTGGAGCTGGACCTTCCGCACATTTTTTTGGCACGAAATTGTCACTGCACCAAGCTAAATCTGTCGACACCTTCCCCTGGTGCGCCGTCACACCCATCTCGGCGCAGCCAGTCTATCAAATTGCCAAATTGGCTGCGCACGGCAGTGCTCCTGACAAAATTACCACTGCACGAGGTGCGCCAGGCTGCGCCACCCTGAGTTGCGCCAGAAAATTAGAGCCCTAAATGTTGTTGTCCCAGACACCCCTGATTACCTTCACCTGATTTGGAACTCTTAGCGGTGGGATTACGTCTGTATTACCTACCACAGGAGTTTTCACATGCCATTGCTGTTGTTGTTTACATCCCGCCATGAGGACATTTTCCAAACCAAAAAGATCCACTGCTTCCCCAACAACAAACCATGGATCAATAAGGACATTAAAGGCCTCCTAACAGTAAGAAGAGGGCCTTCATGGCTAAGGACCAGGATGGGCTCAAAGCTGTCCAGAAGGAGCTGAAGAAGAAGCTGAGGGAGGCTAAGAACAGCTACAGGGAGAACATCGAGGCCAAGATGGGGCAGGAAAACTCCAGAGAGCTGTGGTGTGGGATGAAACAGATGACAGGCTTCGACAGACCTGCACCCAGAGCTGAGGGAGACCCAGAGTTTGCTTCTGAGCTGAACCTATTTTTCAGTAGGTTCGACACAACCGCTAACTCTGTGAGCTCAGAGAGTGGATCTGGTTCTTCCCACCCCACCCCAGCCCCCACTCACACCTCGGCTGGAGACTCTGCCCTCTCCCCCATTATGGACATCATGGACACATCTCCATCCCCCTCCCTTAGCTGGCATGTGGCTCCAACAGACAGTCCCCCCTGTCCCTCCACCCACTCCCCTGGACACCAACCTCACCCAGCACCCCTCCCTCTCTCCCTGCCTCACACTCATGTCCAGCCAGGTACAGAGGGAGCTCTCCAAACTCCGCACCAACAAAGCCAGTGGGCCAGACAACATCAGCCCCAGGGTCCTCAGGGTGTGTGCCGGGCAGCTCGCTGGAGTCTTTCAGCACCTCTTTAACCTCTCCCTGAGGTTGATGAAGGTGCCCCGAACTGTGGAAGACCTCCTGCATCGTCCCGGTACCAAACAAAGGACGTCCCAGCGCTCTCAATGACTACAGACCTGTGGCACTGACGTCACATGTCATGAAGACCTTTGAGAGGCTGGTTCTTCAGCACCTGAGGACTCTGCTCTCTGCTTTCCAGGATCCTCTGCAGTTTGCATACCAGCAGCACATCAGCGTGGAGGATGCCATCATCTTCCTCACCCACAGGGCCCTGTCACACCTGGAGAGACCAGGGGGCACTGTGAGAGTCACATTCTTTGACTTCTCTAGTGCCTTCAACACCATCAGGCCCTGCCTCCTGGGGGAAAAGCTGCTGGACATGCAACTGCACCCTGACACCACAGCCTGGATACTGGACTACCTCACAGGCTGGCCGCAGTACGTCAGGGTGGACTGCTGCACCTCTGAGGTGCAACAACCTGAAGCTCAACATCAGCAAAACCAAGGAGGTGGTGGTGGACTACCGGAGGAGCAGGAGGTCCCCTGCCCCCATCATCATCCAGGGGGAGGAAGTGGAGAGGGTGGACTCATATCAATAACTCGGGGTTCACATTAACGATAAACTGGACTGGTCACACAACACAGACGCCCTCTTCAGGAAAGGACAGAGCAGGCTGTTCTTCCTGAGGAGACTCAGGTCGTTTGGCGTCTGCAGCAGGCTCCTGAAGACCTTCTACCAGTCTGTGGTGGCCAGTGCACTCTTCTTTGCTGTAGTGTGCTGGTGGGGCGGCATCAAGACTGGTGAGGTCAACAGGCTCAATAAACTGGTGAAGAAGGCCCGTTCTGTGGTGGGCCTTCAACTGGACAATCTGGAGACTGTGGCTGAGAGGAGGATCAAGGACAAAATCATGTCGATCCTGGACAACCCCTCTCACCCTCTCCACAACGAGCAGTGGGACATGGGCAGCTCGTTCAGTCAACGCATCATCCCACCCAGGAGCAGAACTGAACACTTCAGGCGCTCCTTTGTGCCCACCGCCATCAGACTTCTCAACAGCAGCGGAGGCCACAGTCTGTCACTGCACTGACCCCCCCCCCAAAAAAAAACAATTCAATTCCTTCTGGACAGTACTTGATAAATACTACACTGTACAGCACTTTAATATTTATAACAATCCTCCATATGCGCTAAACTGGTTCCTATCCATGTTGTTAACTTAACTATAATGCACCTCGTTGATTCATATCTCTGTCTACCACTCACAATTCTTCTAGGTAAAAATAATTGCACTGTTACTGTACTGTAAACAACTCCTGTTACCATCACACTGTCACTTTAATATCACTGTCACTTTACCTTCACTGCACTGCGCAGGGGGTTGAGTTGTCCTGAATGACACTTACTTTGACACAGTTGTGAATACCTCATACTTTGTTTGCTGCTGCTGAACAGTTCATTGATTGATCTTATTATTTGTCACTCTTTGGTCCGTCTTAAATTATATGTTAATCTTTTGAACCCAGTGCATGCTACTTCCCTTGTACTTGCCCTGTACTGCTGCAATACCTGAATTTCCCCTCTGGGGATCAATAAAGGATTGTCTTATCTCATCCTACTTGTTGAAAGTCTGAAGGATAAACTTCAAAGTATGAACATTCTTACATTAGTCAAGAGGAGTTTAACTGTTGGCTGGATATAATCTGTCCTGTACCTGACTCCAGATCCCTCCATTTCTGCTAACGTTAGCTCGGAACATAGGCTAAGTTGGGGCTGCCCCACTGTGGTTATCATGTTGTGGGTTAGCCTGTGATGTTTGGGGGATACCAGATCGCTGTAATCTGGTAAATGGCATGAATTTGCAGTTTGTGTGTGTTCAGGACTGTAAGCTGCACGTGGCTGGATGCCCAGAGCGCTCCTTCAGTCGAGTTAGACAGCAGGTCTATTATGAAGTCCGGTATGTACACTGCTCTGGCTCATTAGCATATGAAGGCGACCGCCCTCAAAACCAGCCGTTCTGAACAGAGGGGTTATGTGAGCATGGAAAGAATGCAGTTGTGATTTATTCATAGGCTTTTTGGACCAAAGCATATTTATAACCTTTTTATGAAGACATCAGGGATCCATGTTAAACAGCAGAAAAGGAGAAAAATATGGGACCTCTGACTGCATAGTACTCCTTTCAAACATATAAGTAATTTACTTTCGATTTTGTATCAGAGGTAACTCATGGCTTTCGAGTAAGTTCCTCATTTTTTCCTATTCCGACAAATGACAGCAATGCTATTATTTACAATATTTGTACATTATTCACACAGAAAATACTGAATCCTCTCTCTGCTCTTAAGCTCAGCTCACTTCCCGCCTTTACCGTAACGGACCATATATCACTGGAAAGCTTCGCTTCTCAGCTTTCAAAAATTCAGACTCCAGTAATTATTTCGATTGCATGGATACTGGAGAAGTTTCTGTAATTTGAATCATGCATTTTCTCTGTCACCAGGACAGCTTCATGATACAAGGGATATTATTGGTTCATAGAAAAAGCTGGGCAAAACATTTCGGGGAATGTTATAAATCCCCCAAGACATTATTTTAACCCCTTAATGGAACAGTCAATTTCCCCAAAAAACTCCTGAAAAAGACCACTCAAAATATAATGATTACTGCTTTTGAAACCTTTGAGTTACATGCATGGTGTTGGTGTCTTTTGAAAGCTAACATTTTAAAGTTTTCCCCACACTAACCAGAATCACTGTAAGTGCTACTACAGCTGACTTATAGTAGCCTGAACAGACAAAAAATAAGGCGTTTTTCCTCGCCTTTTTTTTTTTTTTTCAGATCAAGTTCCTGCAGATGACTGTAACTTTTATCTATTGGGTGAAAAACAAACTAAAACCAGAGCATTAAGTCTTTCCCAATAAAACTTAAAATTTCATGAAAATACATCAAAAAAATATTTTTTTACACCTTTTTTTCTGAGAATATGTCTATGCCTTTTGTGCCATTTGGAGACTCCAAATTACAAAATTTAGCAAATTGGGGACCATTGGGATATTCCCACAGTAAAAACACTGTAACTTTAGAAAGCTTTGACTCACAGTCATCATCTTGGGCTCTATGGAAAAGTTACACTTAGATGCATCTAATTATTTTCACTATCAGAAGTACTAGCATAAAGTAAGTACAGAATAAAGAACATTTTTGTGTGTTTTTTCTCTTTTTGCAAAAGAAATTTGAGCAAATAAAGGATCTACACATGTGCTTTTATAGTTTAAAAAAAACCTTTATGTATTGGAATTTTTTGAAAAATCATTAAATTATTTACAAAAGAACACAAAATGTACAACAATGCTTTTGCAACAATACTATTGAACTACATACAAAAGGACAAAGACAACAAATGTGATTATCAACAATGAGGTGCAGTCACAGCAGTGACATCTTGATGACATCTTGATGACATCTTGCTGACCTGGAAAAGAGAAAAGGGTAAATTTACCAAACTAGGTAAGAAAACATATGAATCTGTATTACATTGTAACAACTGAATTGCTAAATTATATTGATGTATTTATATATTTTTTTTGCACTTCACATTTATTTATTTCTCAATGCCTCACAGAAAAAAACATGTGATTTGTCCCCTTCCCCCAATAACCTTTTCCTCTCACAACCAGACAAATAGATCCCCCCCACCCCAAACTCATGTATACACACACCCACCACCTCCCAAATGCCATGATGTAGTACATTCACTGTAAAAAAACCCTTCCTCTAACACAGCCCCCCCCACCACACACACACACACACACACACACACACACGCCATCCCCGTCACCCCATGTTATAGCCATGTTAAAGCCATGTTATACATCGTCGAGTTGAGCATTTAATTGGCTTCACAGTCCATCAGTCAATTGCCCAGTTGTTTGTAACCGGCTCAGGCTTTTGGGGCTAGAACTGAGGACGGTCACTTGCTTGACCGAAGGCATTGATTGGATCTTGAGGCTCGTACATATATGATGCAAGCACCTATTGGGTCAAATGCAGTGTCAATCGATAGGTCAAAGTTCGGACTCCATTTTGAATCCATTGTTGTAGTCGTAGGATCAACATAGCATGATTTATGGAGCCAAACAAGAGAAAAAAACACATTACCGAGCGAACATTTTGAAGGAAACACAGCTGCACTTCATGGCCATGCATGGATATATTGCTGCACTTTGGACCAAATGTTGGAGTTAGATCGATCTATGGACTTTTTGGGAATATATCAATGCTAAGTATGCTGGACATAGTGCATCCAGTGATGATCAGAGGACTACAAATGTGAGCAATGCCATTGTTATTACAGCGGTGTTGTTTGTAGTTGGTCTGTCATATAAGCCACACAGTGTTTGCTGTTATAAGTTTGCCTCAGATTGTTTTATATGGCTGAAATCACGGGAATCACAGCTTTAAAATGATGTATCACACTTGTAATATGAATACAGGGGGGCCATGGTATTTTCTTCTTGCGATGTGACGACCCCCTAGTGCCCCCCAGCGGGCCCTGTACATGGAACGGGTTAAGACAAGAAAGGGAGACATTTCCGGGCAAAAGAGGATGTTTGGTCCCTACTTATCTGTATTGCAGCTGTGTAGACATGCTAGGGGACACTCAAAAATATTCCTTCCAATATTTTCAAAATTACAAACTATGAAATCTATAAAACACGAGCTATGATGAAAAATGACAAAAAATGACCAATGACAAAAAAGACGAAGTAATTAGGCGGAAATTAGGTGAAATTACAGCAAAAAAAAGTAGAAATACTGCAAAAGACGGCGAAACACGGTAAAGGAACTGCAAGAAAACACTCCAAAATGACGTTAATGCTGTAATTTGAAATAATTGTATTTTATTTAAACAGAAAATACTGATAAATCACTCAATATTTGTGTTCATTTAATAGCAACAATGCAAATTAAAATAACACCTCCATTAAAGCAGACTATTATATCACATAGGGCTTATTCTAAGGTGTGTTTCTCACACTATAGCACGATTAGAAGCATTGGGCCTGATCTACTAAAGGTTTGCATGTGTAAAGTAATCCCTCTCTGTTTTGCATACATCGTAGAGGAGGTCATTTAACCTATTTAAAAAGGCCTGAAGTGTAAATCCAAGTGTATTATCACTGTCTTTGGACTGCTGATTAAAGATGTTCGGCTGATTAAGCTAACTTTTTAATGCAAAACTGTGATCTGAGCATGCGTGAGACAACTGACGTTCCAATTCTGCCCTGAGGTTTGGCGGAGAGATCGCTACCGGACTGAAATACACATTTAATGGAATGATTAATATAATAGCACAATTTTCTTATTTTGATAATAATCTGCAGGTAGACAGCAGACATCTCTTTTGGCTCACGCAGTCTCACGCAGCTCAGGCAGGTTCCCCCCGCAGCGCCCTCAGATACCGGCCGCCAGGGACATCAGCTCGAGTCCATCTAAAGGGTTCAAATGAGAAGTGTGCTCAGACATGCAGAGAAAGCACAGGTGCTCCAACACTGCTGCAAACAAATATTGGGGGCATTTTCCCACCAAAACAGAGCCCTTGTTCAGAGACTATGTAAAAACATGAAGAGCAGTAGATCAATGACTATCCAGGAGCTGTTTTTCTGTGTCCACAGTTCCCCTCAGTCTGCATTTCTCCCAAATGAGTTCTTCTTTGATCAACAATGATTAGTGCCACCAAACAGGACAGTGTAGGGTGCCATGATTTACAATGATGTTTCCCATTTATCACTTGTAGCGATTATTTTTCTGGATATTATTGGATATTAATTAAAGAAATTAATATTCATTTATATCTTAATTGCTCTCGTGAAAAAGGGGCACCATCCTTTTCTATATAAAAAGGCAAAATTTAATTTGTTAATTGATTTATAAATTATTTCAATTAAATCAGATAAATCAATTAAATCAAACTTTATCAGGTTCGTCAGTCTCAAGTCTAAAGACAGAATTCTCATACAGTGATGTCAATCTTCCAAACAGATTACCAACAGACAGAACTTTAAATTTAAGGGTGATTTATTAAAGTATATGATGAATATATAAGACAAAATAAAATAAAATAAATCACTTAAGAAGGAATAACTGTCAGAGTCATACTAATCAATGATGCTGTGAATAAGGAAAGAAGTTATGAAACAGCGGCGGCTTGTCAATAGGAGGCGCTGGGGCGCCGCCCCCTCCAAAATTCAACAGAGAAAGTCCACTTAAACACAACATAATTTGTCTTTAAATTATAAAAAATAACGGATAAAAACATTTATTTTTACCACATAATAATAGTCTGTCAGCAGCACCTGTCACGATTCAATAAAAGGAGTTTCACAATGTTTTTACGTAGTAACTGTGTTGTGAATACATAGTTTACGTACAGAGGGGCGCCGGCCTAATGGGAGTCTATGCAAGTCCTTAAACTTTTGCTCAGCATGTGACCTGAGGCGTTCTTGGGATTGGCCGCTTCAACTTTGCCCCCGGGACGCAGACCCTAGAGTGCCTGGAGAGAGAGAGTGGCAACAACGACGTTTACTGCAATGGTTCAGTTTTTTTCACTGCAATGGCGGAACATGGAGCCCCTCAAAAGTTCCCGGAAGTTAGCACAAGCTAACTGCCGCTCAATGTATTTCAATGGAGAGAATGTACGGAGCAACACTTGTTCCAGGTAAAACGTTTAAAAAATGACATTTTCATATCAGTAGGGCATCAGAATTAAATTGACACGAATAATTAATTACATTAGCGTATTTTCCCCGTCTGGATTTTAGGATTTAGAGAATGTTAATAGGTAAAAGTTTAGGCTAGCACGCTGGATAACGATAACAACCCGTGCAACAGGCGGATAACTGTAAATTTTGCTCTGTAACTATAACTTAATCCAGCCCTGTCGATTTATAGTAGCAAGATTAATGTGTAGGGGTTGTGACTGCAGCTGTTATAAGCTGTTTTTGTGGAGTGGAAGAGAGCAGAACATAATTGACAGAACACAAACTAAGTTTATCTGCATAGTTATATTTTTCATACATATTTATCATGTGTGTCATGTAACTAGTTCTATTCTTGACATTATTCCCTTAGTGTATATATAGTAATTATTATGGAAACTAGGCTTTACTGAATCTTAATTAATTACCTGACGTCGGCTGTCAGTGACTAAGGGTCCAAATGCTGTAACCATGAATAGAGCAGCACTTACCCACTCTCATGACATGTTACCTTGACAACAAAATGTTGTTGACGCCGGTCTCTGACTGGTAATTTACAGTTTACTTTCAACAATACAGGGTGTGTGAGGGGAACGGACTCAAAACAAAATGTTCCTGGATCAGATCTGATCAAATCAGCAATAATCACAAACTACACATGTCAATGTGAACAGTAAACTTTTTCTTTTCCTTTTTCTTTTTTTGCTCACGTCCATTAACAATAAAGAGACTGGCAGAGCTCTGACTACGTTTGTTTATTTACTCCACCCCCCTTTTTTTTTAAACACTTACTGATGGCATCTGATGGTATGTGTCTTCACAACACTCTAAACTGTGGGTAATTTCCTTATGCAAAGTCAGACTTACAGGGGTTAAGGGGGCAGAAAGGGCTCATTCGCTGACTTGATCTGTCAGTGAGTCCATGAGGGGTTGGATTGGAATTGGGATTTAGATAGTACATTATGTTTATATATTATAAGTTTCAAATTTCCTAGTGGTCTGGTATTTGAAAGTGTGTCAGTGTGCAAATGCATTGTTTGAATGTGATTACCTCACATATTTTTTTGTTGTTAAAATCTTTGTCTGTCACAGCTAAATTGCTCCTTCTGACTTTAGCCACCCACGTCTGTCTTCTGTCCCTGTCTTTGGGAAAGCCATACATGCGGACGCCTTTCTCTGAGCGGCTGGAGCAACCCCATGCAGCGCAGTACACCATCGTGAAGACTGTATCAAGGACATCATAGTGGAAATGACACAAACAGCTTGTCATGCTGATCTGTTTGACTTCTGTAGATAAAGTTTTTAAGGAATTCATTGTGGTCTTCAGTTCATTGGGAAAAAGTGACTGTGTGATTTACTATGCATCCCTCAGAGTGAGTTTGGGATGAGCAGGAATAGTTAGATAGTGACAGAACTCAGTTTATTTGCAATGAATTAAAATATTAGAACAAAGCTATAAGTATGCTGTTGCAAGTCCAGACCTTTTGTGTCGTGAACTGACAAATAATTGGTTGTCACCTGTTAGTGTGCCTCACTCAAGTCTGTAAGTTTAGAAAAAAGAGGAAATATCAGTTTATTGCTGACAACAAATGCACAGGTTTAGTAAAGAGAGAACAAGTCAAAGCAATTAATACAATTTATAAGCAACAAGAGATAAGAAACAGTGATAAAATTCAATTTATGTGCAATGAATTCATATATTAGAACACAGTTATTGTGCTGTTGTGAGTCACATTTATTGTGTAGTAGTCAATTGGGAAATCACTGTCATCTGTCAGTCTGCCTCACTCGTCTTTAATAAATCAACAGAAATATTACGATTTTAGTGCTCTCAACGAAAATACAGGTTTAGTAAACTTAGCAGAGTTCAAAGCAATTAACATAAACAGAAAAAAATTACAAAGCAAAGCATTTATTTGACATTATTTACTGATTATCGTGGTTTTCCTGTTACTTTTGTATTGCCCGCCAACCACTTCCGGGAACTTTTTGAGGCTACATGGACCACGTGATCGGCCAGCTTTTTGAACTTCCGTTGTCGCCACTCTCTCTCTCCAGGCACTCTAGCAGACCCGTGCGCCCCGGACACTCCCACTTGGACTGGCAGCAAAATTTGGTGTTTCTTTTCCTCATGTGACTGGACAACGAGCGCCCTCAATCATATCCACACGTCACCGCAGCAGATATGATTTACTCATGCGCAAGCATCTCACGGTTCCTCGTGCGTCCAACCGATGCTCCCATGCAGCGAGGAGGCGTCAGGCACTCCGTCCAGAGAACCATCAGAGGATCACAGAAGAGGTGAGATTGCATTGGAGAAGAAAATCAGTAAGAGGCTCTGCTGCACTGAGGATTAGATTAGGATGTGTCTTTCCTAGTAGACATAACATAATTCAAGGGGCAAAACTTTCCATTTTATGTCACACATGGCACAAAACCATAGATCAGGAGCCACAAAATGAGTTTGCCAAGAAGATATAAATGCTTTGTTCAGTAGAACATTATCCTTTTGCAGACTTAAGTTCTCAAAAATCTATATAGTTTTTAATTCTTGCATATTTTTACAAAAACAGCATTCTTTTAGGAGGAATTGGGGCTTTTATTGGGTGGGTAAGTTTGTTTTTACCCTACTAGAAGTTCATTTTAAATTTAATTGACAAAATTGATGCATTATTTTGATGAAAATATTATATTAAGGGACCTATAAAAATATATTTTTAAAAATCATGGCAAAGCAGGAACAAGTTAGGAGAAATTGTAATACACAAGTGCATGCAGATTATTGCAGAGATTTATTGCACTGCTGATTAAATATTTCTGTTACATTGTGTGAAAGCCTTTGAAAAATTACAAAAAGAAGACTTGATAATGCTATCAAGTTATGTGTTGCAGTTTACTGGTGAAAACAGTGGGGTTTTATTAGTCCCAAAAGTGTAAACAACACTATTCTTTACCTCTTAGGTGTATGTCCATTACAGAATTATTTTTTAATCTACTGGAGCTTTTAGATTTGACACTTAACTTGTACCTTTCCAGCTTGTACCACTGTGCACAGAATAAAATCAACGAAAACAGACCAACAAAATGTATATCTTGTCTTTAAATGTTGTAGTTTTATTATGGCAACTAAACATGTGATAAAAAATAATAAATATCAATATAAATATATAGTATTGCCATTATATATAATTGTATACCATATGTTTAGTTGCTATAATAAAATGTTCTATTTGGATACAGAAATTATACATTCTGTTGGTGTTTTTGCTGACTGAATACTGCACATAACGGTACAAAGTTAAAGTATTCAAAAGCTCCAGCAGATTGAAACAGACTCCTGTAATGTAAAGTTTATTTTTTTGACTTTTTAAAATTTGAAGTAGTTTTGCTGAAAACTATAAATGTCATCCAAACACTGACAGCCTCCATTTCAGCTGTGAGAATCAGTCAGCTGGTGTGAGCCGTCTGCCCTTTGTGCTGCATGCTTGTATCTGTTTTTTTTTCTTATTTGTTTTTTTTTGTTTTGTTCATACTTTTTACAGTTAATCTACACCAAAAACTGTATCACATAGTTTTACCTTTAGTTTTAAAGCATCAGTTTAGTGGTGCATAAGATTCTGTTTGTGTTTACAATCTTGAGCCATGAGACATCATGTATAAGATAAGACACTGTTCAGGTGACACAAGAAATGTTCAGAAAAGAGTGAAACTGACATAAATTACAGCTTTATTTCCTGGGAGCAGGTTAAACTTTGACTGTTTTATTGATTTTTTTCAGTAAATACGGATGTTAACTTTTGGTAATAAAATGTGTTTTTCTATGTATTTTTTAATGACAGATTCACACAGTACCACACCATGTTTCCTGAAGATTCCCTCAGCAGCACCTTGAAGGCCGACCCAGTGCTCAACTAAAGCTGAAGACAGAGCTCAGCCTTATGTACAGCAAGGAGGAGTTCAAGGGCTGCTGTGGTGCTGTGGATCTTATCCAGTTGTTAATGGAAAATAATCTTGGAGAGGTATTTTCAGAGACTGTCACTCTGCTAAAGATCCTCATCACCACACCCATGACCACTGCAGAAGCTGAGGTGCTTCTCAGAACTTTCCTCAGAAACACCATGAACCATGACAGGCTGAATGCACAGGCCATGCTATCAATGGAAGAGAGACTGGTGACGGATATGATGGACTTCAATCAGAGGGTCACTGAGAAATTTGCAGCCCAGAAGGAAAGGAGGGAAAAATTCCTGTTCAAATAGTGCATTGTTCAAAGTAGGTTGTATTGTGATTATGTTTTGTCTTTAGTTTCTTTTCACTGTAGTATGGAGCGCTTCTTTGGTTTGTTTCCTCCAAAGCTGCGCCCCCCTTAAAATTTTTGGCACCAGCCAAATGCAGATATTGTATATCAGAATACTTCAGAAACCAATTTGACCACTATTAAAGAAACTTATTATAATCTCTGTAGATTTATTTTAAGATGTCCGTACAGAACTCATCACTGCACTATGTATCACACTCTAAATTGGTTAACACTCGAGTCCAGAAGGCAGTTTAATTGGCTGCAGTTTATTTTCAAATGTATTTATTATAATTATCCTCCATATTTAAAACAATATTTGACCCAGTATAGCTCACAGCATTACTTATACCACGCTGACAGTTGTGTTCTCTTTGTTTTGAGAATTCAGAAGGAAATTGGTCGTTTTTCCTTTAAATTCAAAGCTCCATCCGATTGGACTACCTTGCCTAATTCTCCAAAATCTATCAGTTCTTTTCATCTCTTCAAGAAATCCCTTTTTATTCATTTACAAAAACCCTGTTCTTGCTTCTGATAAACTTCTGACAACAATACTGTGGTAAACTCTGGTTAAATTACATTGTACTGATGATGAATGCATGTATTATTGATGATGATGGATATATTACATGACGAGTATATATTACCACTCACTTACATTTGTGAATGTAGAAGGTATGGGGGATAGGGAACGGTTGAACCAGTTGTGTATTGTGCAAATGTTATTGTTTTGTAATGTTTTTTTCTGTTGTAATGTTCTGTCTTGTTTTTGTATATTTTATAATGTGTTTTTGCTTTGTTTCTGTATGTACTGTATGTTAAGGACTCCCTTGAAAACAAGATGATTCATCTTAGGGGACTATCCTTCAAACAATTAAATAAATAAATCTTCTGGGAGTAGAACAGAATTATTTAAGACTCTGGGAATGTAGTCTGTTTGAACGCCTTATCAGGTCTCAGCCAATCATTGTTTACGGAAGACGCCCAGAGTAGTAAGTAACATCTTTATAATCAACAAATGTGTCTGTTTGTTGTAGACTTTATGGCTCCACATGTCTCTAGTAAGTTACAACCAGGGTCCTCTGAGAGAGGGAAGAAGGAATGAAGACATTCTTGTCCTATGGAGGAGTTTAATCTTGCTACACACTGCATGTGTGAATTTAAAAAAATCAACAGAATCCTTTTTTAGAGAGTGCAATGTTGTTCTTCTTTAGCATGAGTCTTTAACACAAATAAACTGTCACAGGGTAAAAATTCTTCTGTTTAATTTCAACCAAAAAATCAGTATCTCCAACAGAGAGCACAGAAATATCATCACATTGGATATCAGCAAAAAGCCCTCATCCCCAGCAATAATCATTCTTGTAATAATCAGTACTATTATTATGATTATAATGCATAACACACTGCTCAATTTTCTCAGAATTACATATCAAAACATGTAAAGATGCACAAAATGTCACGAAATCCCTTCGGCTCTTCAGGGGGGTGGACTCCAGACCCCAGACCTCAGACCCCAGATTAATTTGGCCCATCTCCATTTTGAAAAAGTAAAAAAGATCTGCACATTAACAGGAGCTCCGTACAGGAATTCATTTGAAAATCAGTGACGTTTGGAGTCGTACCGCTCTTGTTCAGACTTGACAACGTGGTTAGTGAGTGGCCATCTTAAATACAGACAGGTGTGTAGGTGACATAACTCATCACCAATCTAATGAGGTACCAAACAGATGAAAGAAAAGAAACCTGTGTACTTTTGTACTTTTTCATCTGAATTTTTTGGATCCAGAACCCTCCCAGGGATTGGTCTACTTCATCTTTTCCTCATCTCCATCTCCATGTGAACACAGATTCACAGACGGTCATGGACTCAGACTGTTTTTGTGCTGTATTTGAAATGGGCAAACATTGTTTTAAATTTATACCCAGGCTGTATCATATCTGATTTTTTAAGAGCCGCCTCTACTGTCAGATTCACTGATAACTTCATATGTAACAACAGCCTGATCCAAAAAAGAGATCATCAAGGTGCAAGTGAGTCTGATTGATTCTGTCACAGAAACTCACTCCAGTTGGACCCAGAGCTGGCAGCCCTGACACTGTTGGGCCCAATAAAAGGAGAGTCATGAAGGGAGCTGAAGGTCAAAACAAACCCTGAAACCAACCATGAAAAGAACTGGAGCCAGCAGGCGCACACCGCTCTGACAGACCCCCTCCAAACCACTGTATTACACCCATGTTGAGACAATGCCCCCACACCACCAAGATGAGGCCCATCTGTTCTGGGTTCCTGCAGATGAAGCATGTCCAGTCTCTGGTGGTCAGGTCATGCTGTCCTGTGGCAGGAGTCCACTCTCTCTCAGAGCACTGTTGACAGCAGACGTCAGCTGTGTACCGTAATTCAGCAGTCTTCCATCATAAATAAGGTCTCCTGGTTTCAGCTCAGTCTCTCTTTGAGGTCTGCAGGGACAACAGGAGACACGACTGTCATTCACAAATTGGACATGAAGACTGCGATGCAGCCAATGATCACAAAAACCAAGATCACAGATGTTGTTGTGATTGTGCTCAGAGATGGTCCCTGAACACTAATGTACCAGTTAATGTCTGACGTTAGTAAAGATCACATGATGAGTGTCATGGAGGGCTCCTTGTTAACTAAAACAGATGCACGATGGCTGCCAAGTGTCTCCTGCATCTGTTTACTGTGGTATGTCAGCAGTGCATGACCTCTGGATTACTGCAACAAGGACGGGGGTGCAGTGACCGATAGGGTCAGTGTGGAGACAGAGAAGATACAGCACAGCAGCAAAGAGGATGACACCCAGTGGAGTTAAAAGTGTATTGCACTATGTTTCCTGGAACTTGCCTTTAGTCAGACAGCCAAGCACAGGGCTGCCCATAGGGCCCAGCCATGTCTGATTGGTTTAGTCCAGCTTCATGGTTGGGCCCTCTCATAACTCTGGGCCCCTCTGTGGGCCCCCTCATAACTCTGGGAGCCTCCATGGGCCAACCCATGACTCTGGGCTCCTTTGTGGACCCCCACAGAGGGGGCTTGCGCTTGTCATTTGCTGAATTTGGTTTCTACAGTTGATTCCAATAATGCAAATAAAACAGAGGTCTACAAGAAGCTGTCATGGTCTGCCTTCTCCAAATCTCTGGCTCTCCTGAATAAGTCTATGAGGTCCACTATTGCTGCAGAGGCACTTTAGGAGCACTCCAAACTTCAGCTGGTACAGACCAACACAACAAGATGGACCTCCTATTACCTGGCTGTGGAGTGTCTGGTGAGAATCCTCAAAGATCCAGGAGAGGGGGCTGTGAGATCTGTCTGTGCTGCACTCAGTGTTCACATTTAAGTAGTGACTGTTTGTTTGGGTGTGTGTGTGTGTTCACTGTGTCATTACCTACAGTAATACTTATCCCTATGCTGAACTTGCTAAGAGATTTCCAACTAATTATAGTACTTACACTAATCACTTACCGTGCTAGTTCTAGTTCTGAACCTTTAAGCATGATTTGTCCACAGGACAAAAAATAATGACATCACATTCTGTGTAACCTGAAATAACTGGTCTGTTACATTAAATATGCCTGAATGCATAGTGTAGCACCTGTGTCAGTATTATGCATTTAAATATGGACTAGCAAGTACTATATAAGTTTTTTATGTCTACACATATGACATGAGTACCGGAAATGGGCTGAACCAGAAGATTAGGAGTCGCTCATGGAGGGAGTGGACAAGAGGCTGAGATTTGTGTTTGATGGTACCATGTATTGAAGGAAAAAGCAAGTGACATACAAAAAAATACAGTGCTCAATATTTACAGTGAATAGATATTCAGAATGGCCATTATATTACTCAAAAGTCAATTCATTCACAATTTGAAGAAATAACACTTGGATCTTGAGAACAGGGAAAACTTTCAAAAACTCTCAAACCCAGTACACAAACACAAAATGAGACCTATTAACCTGCCCACAGTCCATTGGGAAGCAAAAAAAAAGGGAAACCCACGTCTGGGTTTATATTGAGTCAAGGGGGATGTAGCGATTGGGTAAAGTTATGTGGAAAAGTGGGTTGCAGGGGGCTGTGGCTGAAGTGAGTGGGGTAAGAGTTAGTCTGTTGGGCTACAGAGAGCCCCCTACCAGCCTGGCTAGAGGGGAGCGGCTCTCCACTGTTCAGTCCTTCTTGGGTCCTAGATATCTGTCTATCTATAAATATATATATATATATATATATATATATATATATATATATATATATATATATATATATATATATATATATATATATATATACATACATACATATATTCCAGTGTGCACACAAATCTATAAATATTATTAATTACACTATTAATTAATTCCTATGTATCTACATTCATGGTATAAATACATTTCACATTGTTCAGATATATATATATATATATATATATATATATATATATATATATATATATATATATATATATATATATATATATATATATATATATATATACATACATACATATACATATATATATATACACACACACACACATATATATATATATATATATACATATATATGTACATACATACATATATTCCAGTGTGCACACAAATCTATAAATATTATTAGTTACACTATTAATTAATTCCTATGTATCTACATTCATGGTATAAATACATTTCACATTGTTCAGATATATATATATATATATATATATATATATATATATATATATATATATATATATATATATATATATATATATATATATATATATATATACATACATACATATACATATATATATATATATACACACACACACACATATATATATATATATACATATATATGTACATACATACATATATTCCAGTGTGCACACAAATCTATAAATATTATCAGTTACACTATTAATTAATTCCTATGTATCTACATTCATGGTATAAATACATTTCACATTGTTCAGAAAAAGTGATAAATAACAAGCTGCATCTACAGCAATTCCACTGTGTGCCAGACAGGGCATCTGTCAGAGGATGAGAGGACTCTGCTTTTGTGCGGGCAGTCAGCTCAAACAGAGAGGCAATTTGTTGTTTGGTTGTATTTTGGTCAGCTAAGAGATATCCTTATACCAAGAGCAGCTGCTGATGTACAAACTTGCCAGAGCTGTGTCAGAACACTTCCATGCTGTTTTGGTGGAGTGGGGGTGTAAATAAAACAATGAAAACAGCAATGGTTGTCCTTTTGTCGATTCAGTTCTGTTTCAATATTCAATTTCTATGGGCTTCATAACTAATTTTACACACGTTTTATTCTACAGGTTCTGTAAGCAGGTCAGTGCATTCAGTAGGTTGTTTTAGCCCTTAGATTCTGTAAATTTATTGTCACAACGATACAATCACGCACTGACATTAAAATGAAAATGTACTTTTAATACTTAAGTACTTTCAAAAGCAGGTACTCCAGTACTTTAACCTTAAGTAAAAACGTGACTGAACAACTTTCACTTGTATTGGAGTAATATTTGAACAGGAGTATCTATACTTTCACTCAAGTAATGGAGTTATGTACTTTGTCCACCACTGATAAAAATTTTATTATAACTGTCTGTCAGTCAGTCGGTCTGTACGTCTGTCAGTCTGTTTGTCTCTCAAGTCTCAAACTCAAGTCTCTGTGTCTGTCTTTAACCCCAAACACCTCCCAGCCCTTCGTCTCGACCCACTGTTGAGCTTTCAGCGTCTGGTGCTGATGGCTCAGCGAGGCGTTCCACAGTCGGGGATAGCTATAGTTCTAGCTGACCTGGAGACACTATTTCTAAACAGATACAGCACTGCAGTCATGGATCAAATTGTAAAGTGAATCACTTTAGAGCAGCCCACCTTGTATGATACATCCGTGCTATGCTGTGCTGAACCAGGATGCATTTTCCTTTTGGATTCCACAGGCTATGAACCCTTGCTGAGAAGACAATCCGAGGGTTGACGATCGTTTTGATACGTGTAGTCTTTCGATAGAATTTCTTGTAGAGATGAGCGAGGATGTTCACCCCGGGGACGTTGTCCCAGCGGCTCTGCAGGGGCAGAGTTTGTTGAGAGGGAGGGGGCAGTCTGATGGAGCTTGGAAACTCATGGTTCTCAAATTTGTAACAGTCCCTCAAGCCGTATTTTTGTTCCAACATTGGCAGCATCTCAGACCAACTAGTGAAAAATGTGCAGAAAAAAAATCATATTAGCATTAAATTTTCATCACCACACCATTTGAGTTCTCACAGCATTGTTTGCATTTGGTAGATGAAGCTGTACCTTTGTACTGATTGGGGCAATATGAGCTCATCCATATCAAACAGGGCCACATATCTGGATTCATACATGTATCTGTAGACACAGTCATTGAGAGCAGGAATCTGGCCATAATAATGAATGTCTCTGGAACTCCAAAGAGGTTTATTGCTCTCAGATGACGTTAAATATCTGGTTATAGACCATGAAATCACATCCACTAGACCTGAGAAAAAGAAGACAAGAATGAGTTTATCAGGACATGCTGTCATCCCACAGGTTTAAATGAGACTCAGAGATGTTTCTGACATGACCTCCACCAAGCAGGTTAACTTTATCCAGCCTATGTCCATCTGTGAGCAGGTAACTCAGACAGTTCTCAACAGATTTTGAGGAAATTGCCAGCAAATGTTGGTCATGGCAGAAGGAAGTTATTGGATTTTGGCATTGATCCTGTAAAGGTGCGTACACACCAAGAGTGACTTTGCGATCTCAGCGATCACTTTCCATGTGAAGTCAATGCATAGCTGCGACCCTCCCACAACACGATGGACGCGTCCAGGGCGACCACTTTGCCCATCACTTAGTCACCAAAGTTGAAAATTTTGAACTCTCCAGGGGATGTCTCATGTGGCTGTGTGACAACAGCCAGTCAGCGTTGAGTGGGTGTGTGACGGTACCCGTGACGGACTGTTTTCATTCCGGTTAACAGAGTGACAATCCACCTAGACGGGACCACAGAGAACTCACAGACGATGCTGCTGCAGGGCCATCAGCTGCAGTGTTCTGTGGTTGGTAGGTGAGTGAAAAGGATACAGTTGGAATAATGTCAGTTAATACATCTTATTATATGATATATGATGCGATGGCGACAGGCAACGGTGACCAAAATGAGGTTTTTATGGACATGCAACACAACTTCAGTGGGTGAGTTCAGTCATAAAGTGGTGTTCGGTGTGAACGCAGCTTTAGGGGGTTCAAATTGGTATCAAGTCAGAGCAGGGCTGCACCACTGATTGTCCTGATTTGGCTCAGGTGAGATGAGCTTATACTCCAGCTTTGCATCAGTCTGTGCTGATTCATCACTTTGCGATCAGAGGTTTGAGAGCTTCTCTGCGTTCCTATGGTTGATGGTTCCATTGAGGGAAGTCTGCTTAAGCATCTTTAATTCTTCTGTGGGATTTCTTTGAGATTTTCTTGTTGCATCAAGAAAGTTGTAAATAAGCTGGATGTTCTAACACAGCCTCTGTCAAACAAGAGACCTTTTTCATTAGTGACATGGAGCCATTGTCCCTGTGTTTCATTTCCCCATCCCCACATATTGATCACGTTTGTGGTTATTCCTCTGAAATAACTTTAAGAAACCAGAGTCTGCGATTGTGTCCCATTCTCCAACCTCCTGGCAGAAGGAAAGATAGATGTGGATCCTGGAATGCTTTAATGGATTCATCACCAGTGCAATATGAAGCAGTTTTCCACATTTTCACAATAACTCAGCTACAAAGCTAAGAATGCCCTGGCAAAGGTTTATGCTCTTGAAGCACTTCTGGCCCCCGATGATTTTCCATCAGACAGCTAGTTTAGCAGTTAGGATTAGAAACTGACCTGGGAACATGATAAGAACCCAAGAGCAACCAGAGAAAAGCATTTCTGTGGTTTAGAGCGATGTCACAGTTCATGAGTTGGAACCAACTTTTTCTGGTTGCAGGCTCAAAACGGTCGGTGACCTCTGCTCTGCAGAGAAGCACCTCTTTATCTCACGAAGTGATCAGTCAATCAATGACATGTATTTATAACTTTAGTTCTGACAGGACAGCGGCTTGTAACTGTGTAAACTCACTAACTGTTTGTGTTGACTTCACAGTGAGCTCTGTGAGGTGCAGCAGAGCAGGGCCCATGCTTTGATTCACTTTAGAGAGTGCATGTATGGTTGTGTGTGAAAGTATGCTACATATTTTCAGACATAAGTTCTACAATAGAGTCAAGCAAAAGTCAGTCTCTCCACTTTAGACACACATACACACACACACACACAGAACATGCATAGACATACAACAGGTAAAATGTACTTCAGTGTTGAACTCTCTGTCCCTTCTTCGTATTGTCTGTTTTTTCTATGTCCAGCTGATTCTGAGTGCTGGTTGTGATTTACACAATAGTTTCAACGTAGAGGATAAATGTTCACATTGATTAATCCAATGATGACTTAATTTTTTTTCAGGGAAAGTGGAAAATAGAGTGCTTGAGTACAGGGGTGGACTGGGACAAAAATTTGGCCCTGGACTTTTTGGTCCAGACCAGCCCACTACTGTCCTCACACAGGTACTGTGCTAACTCTCCCCATTGATGTACCAAACACACAAGCCCTTCATAACAACACTATGCTTAACAATATCCCTTTATATTCTGAAACTTTGAATAAATAAATCATAAATATACAGGGCATTGGATACTTGCTCTTAAGAAGGATACTGGAGTAAGGATTTAAGATTCAAGAGTGGGGTCTCTGGTGAGATCATCTCCACAGGAGAGGCTGCACTGGGCCCGGGGCCTTTCACAAATCTGGACATGTAAAGTAGAGGAATAGTCTGGAATAGGCTTGAGCAAGATTACATGCAAAAATGAGTCTGCATGCAATGACATCTTTGGCTAGTTGGCTGAAGTATGGAAAACAATAGTATAATGATCTGGAAAAATAGACAAGCACTTAATTTTTTATTTTAGGACAGACAGTACAGCTCAGCATCATGTATAGACTATACATCTGCATCATATGTATGCAGATGTTTGTACTGTAACAAAAGTTAATCAGTGTTTTATTTATTTTAACTGTAGGATGTAAAACTGTTATTCCACAAAGAAAATAATATGAAAAAAACATACATATTATTTCAGTTGTTAGATCAATGTCCGTCATGAACCAAATTGGACTGTGGGCACTAAAAAGGTGCATGTTGACACTTCAGACACTTTAACTCTGGTGACATGATTGGGGGGATGTCATTAAAAGTAGAACAGAAATGATCAAAAACTGTGAAAATAGCAGATCTTCATGCTCAAACACATTACATTGCAGCATGCAAGTTGTAAACTTGTAGATCTGCAATGTGGCCTCCTGTGATGAAAGTATAAAATACGGCTTAAGTGGTTAATAAAAGCAACTGATCAATCAATCAGTATAGTTATTGTTTTCCAATACTTTAAATAACTAGTTTTAGTTGTAAGACACCACACCATGTTTGCTATCTATTATGTCACGTAGTTCAGAGACAGTTAAGCAACCGCTCTGAACCATGTATTAGACTGAGGGCTCTAATTTCGTAGACCAGGCGCCTGCACCGCACCTGCACTGCGCCAAAGGGGTGTGTCCAGAGCATTTAGCAATTTTCGTGCACGGCGCAGTGAGGTGCACCCACGCCCATGTCCCTCCCACCGGCGCAAGTGGCAATGAGGGGGGAGAGAAGGCGTGAGTGGGTTTAATACAGCCGAGTGTAATCTTCACCAATCAAATGAACGCTCTCTCTTCGCCCTTAATTGCGCCACGGGCAAGGCGCAGTGACAATTTCACGTCGGTGGCGAAGAAGGTCAGAGTCGCTGTCACTTTTGCAGAAACTGGGAGAGTGCAGGGGCCACGGGGCCGTGCATCGGAGGCCACGATGCACGTCACCGCGTGGACCACCTCACCAGGCAGATGTAATCTGTTCCTGTGTCATAATAGGAGTACAAAATTAAGTGATAATTACATTTAAACACAGCAGCAGGCTAATCCATTCATCATGCTTGTGGTCCACCTGCATTCCTGGTCTGTCATTGCCAAATAGCAGAGCCTTAGGTGAAATACTCTCTCCCGGTATCTCCTCCGCATCCTCCTTGCAATAATGTACTCCATCTTTTTAGATCACGTTAAGAATAAAGATTAAAACAGAGAAATATGGGCAATTACAGGTAAATCCTTAAGACACTGAGTGACTTGCATTAATTCAGCGAGCGTCTTTCTCTTTTTTCTTTTCTTTTGAATTTCATGAGATGAGAGAAGCCGGATACTCCGTATTGGATGATGAGGCTGTTTGTGGTTGCTGAGAGATTTGAACTCGTTAGTTTGCATCACTCTTCCAGCTACCATCAGATTGAGCTTCCATTATGACAAACGTCTCTGATCTGACATCAGATGTGACGGGACAATTAATATAGATACAAACGTATATGCTGGTTCAGACGGTTACATTAAATAGTGGTTGCTGTGATTGTTTATTGCATTGAAATGTGCCTGACACTCTGGATACCTGTGAGGTTTTGGTGACGTGTGTGCACTGTGCGCCAGTCAGCCAAATTACCACTGCACGGGGCGGCCCCGCCTCTGCCGAGAATAGACCAGATTGGAGCCGGCGAGCTTTCAGCGCACCTTCCACGCAGTGTTTTGGCACGAAATTGTCACTGCGCCAAGCTGAATCTGTCAACACCTCCCCTTGGTGCACCGGCACACCCATCTCGGCGCAGCCGGACTACCAAATTGCCACATTGGCTGCGCATGGTGGCGCGCTGGACAAAATTACCACTGTGCGGGGTGCACCAGGCTGCACCACCCTGCACCACCCTGCGCTGCAGCAGGAATTTAGGGCCCTGAATGTTTATCCACACCATGCTTGAAGGCACACCTGCTGACCACAGTATCACCTTTCTCAACATTAAATTCATCTGCCTCCTCCTCTGCTGCTGTGACGGACCCGCTGGAGCAGCCTGCAGCGAACACCTCCGTCACCTTTCTGCTCTTAGCCTGTGTCGCTAGAGCTTTTCTTTTCTCTATGTGTCTCTGCATCTCCTTTTTGTTTTTTGCTTGTGCTCTTCATCTTTTTTGTTGTGCTGCCGTAACATGGTTGTTTCTCTCTCTCTCGTTATCGACTGACTGCTTATCATCCTTAAAGATGACTGGACGAGGGGGGCTAGAACATGCGTGGGTGGGACTCCTGGGCCTCTGAAGCCTCTCATAGAGGGCCATTGGGCCAGGTAGTCTTGACAGACAGGCCACTGGCTGGGCCAATCAATTGTCACCTCTCTGTCTCTGTGACTGAGTGCTGTCTGCAGGTGCATGTCCCCGAGCCGGTGTTCTGACATATTTGCTACCTTGTCAGATTTTGCTACTCTCACCCCAACCCTAACCCTAAACCTAACCAAGAGAGAGATGTAGCCGTAAGGTGCATGCACAGAACCACAAAGTAACAGTTTTTCATGGGTAGGAGAAAATGACAGAACAGAGTTTCAGTAGGTACCAAGGCAAGGCGCAGCAATAAATATATGAATAATAAAAAGGCCATCAATCGGCCCATTATTGATCGGCCCACCGGGAAAACTCCCGGTACTCCCGATGGCCAGTCCACCCCTGCTAGAGCATTTTCATAGTTGTTTTTACCATTAACCATTGTTTTATCCATAGACATACAATGGGAAATTTGTCCCAGTTGTCTCATGGTAAACAGTCAATATGAAAATTGTTTATATTTTTCTCCAAAATTAAACCCTGAAATTGTGTAATGACTGTGGGATTTAAAAATTGTGACACTGCAAAAAGAAAAAAAAAGACAAAAAACAATGCATGAAAATTAAAGGTTTAAAAAAAAAAAAAAGAATTGGTAATTTGATTAGAACAAAGGTTCACTGAATGATTTGAATAAAAAATATTAAGCTGTTAAGCTGTTTATTGCCGTTTTTGGGAGAGGACTTATATGTCCTCTGATTACCACAAAGGTTAGTAAATAAAAGCAACCGACAAGGGTTAAAGCTCACAGTGTGGGCTCTACTAGCCCTCTTCTTATAAAGCTAAAGGTGTGGGCTTTACTTCTCCTTGTGATATAAACCTCACAGTGTGGGCTCTACTTTTCCTAATCTAAAGCTCACAGTGTGGGCTCTTTCTGTCCTCTTGTTATAAAGCTCACAGTTTGGGCTTCACTTGTCTTGACAACTGTACAAACCCTTTGAATTTTAATTCAGACCAAACCCTGACACAGATGGAAAATGGATAGTTCCCTACAACAGCTCACTTTTTACTTGTTCTCTTTCATGCATCATACCCTCTCTGTACTCTACCTTTTTGCATGTAGTAGTTGAGTAGGTGCTTTACTTCAGGGCTGTGGCTGGTGACATAAACAGCGACTTTGTTCACCCCCAGTATCTGCAGCATCTCCAAGCTCTGGAGCAGCTATAAAAAAAAACACACAGATGAACACTCTTAGTCACACTCACGACTCGGTATGTTTTTAATGAGACCAGGAAGCTTTGGATGTGAAATCAGTGCTGCCAGACGTTACCTGCAGTACATTGTCAAACTCATACATGACAGAGTAGCAGACGGTGAAGTTGTAAGGAAAGGAATCGTTTCTTGCTCTCTGGTTCTTCACCTCCAGGAACTTCATCTCCTCTATACATGAGAAAGGAAAATGATCCAGACAAGGTCAGAGGATAATTCAGCAGGCTGTGTGTACTTACCAAGCTGGTTAAAGATAATCTAAAACACTGTGGTGCTGGAATAATAATTCTCTGGAGACAGTTTTCTCTACTTTCAGACAAAAGGTGGTTTAAAAATAGGCCATAGTTTTGATGGGTGGATAGGTCCAGGTAATTTATCAGCAGCTCATGCTGCACTTCATTCAGTCAACAGTAACTTTGCCATAAACAACCATTCAAGTGCTTCTTCACTTAAAAGCAAATAGTAGACTCACACAGAGGCAACCTAATGCATTTAAATATGTAGACATGATCAAGACAGCCTGCTGAAGCTCATTAGAGTGGAGCAGAAAGGTCATCCAAGTGACTTCAAATATGACGTGGACCAGGCGGGCTGGTCTGACAGAAACTGCTGATCAACAGGGATCTTTACACTCAATCATTTCTGGGGTTCACAGAGAATATTAATAATAATAATAACTTCATTTGTTTGGCACTTTTAAAAACAGGTTTACTAAGTACTTTGACAAACAGGCAGGATCATAAAAAGGCATAAGGCACAAAAGCTTCAGCACAAAAAGACATTAAAAAAAGCTCAATTAAAATCAAAGAACCCTTACAGACAAACGCAGAAGGCATAAGAGACACGAGCACAAAAAGAACCAATGACCATCAACACTTCAGTCTTTCAGACAAACAGCACTTATGGAATGGAGAAAAATTCACAAAACCTAAAGAAAAAAAAAACAACAACAAAAAATGGGCACAGCAATCCAGGCCCAGTCACTGAACATAAAAAACACAGGAGGTCCTGACCCCATGGGACCAGAGACCAAAAAAACACACCAAAGCACATCAGCCCACACCAAGACACAGCAACACACAAGAGCTAGGGATGACTCAGTGTGTGGCTACGGCCTGAAGAAGGGGGATACCGACATGCACTGGTGCATTCTCCAGTGACTCCAGGCCCATAAATGATGCCCTGTTCATGATTCTTTTCAGTCTTCACCTGCTCTCGTCGCTTAGTGATGTGATGTATTAGTAACAGACGGGCTCATTCCAAAATCTGAACGCTAGATGTCGCTAGAATGCCAATTTATACACACTGCACCTTTAACTGATAAGTTTCTTGCATTTCAGTCAGGAGTTGCTTTTTCATGTTTTTTACATTGCCTTTGTCACAGAATGCAAAGTTTTTAAACCTGACATCCAAGAAAGTGCTGGCAGACAGACTGTGGCAGGATTCAATCCCACAGAATCTGCGTTGACATCGCACTGCCAGCTCTGCTGACAAACAGTACCTTGACGCTCAGTGGCTGCAGTTGCCCTGTAAAGTAGTGATACAAGGGGGATTATTTTTGACACAGAAACATATTTTTCTCCTGAAGCCTCTCTTGTCACCTCCTCAAAGGGTCACAAGGCCTCAAAAGTCAGGTGAATCAGGGAGAGGTCTTCATCATTTAAGCAAAGGGAGCTCTTCCCAAGTAGACAAAGGGCTGGGGCCACTGTTTCCCTCTGTTCATGGAGTCTCTCTAATGTAGAAAATTGAATTCCACCTCGTCTCCACTGACTGGATCAGTTTATGCTCTGCAACCTTCAGTTTTTTTTGGATCTGCTTCAGTGTCTCTGGAGCCTTTGCACTATGGTGGAAAAAGGAGACTATGCTGCTGATTGTTTTTGTGTTTTGGATAAAAAAATGTACCTGGAAGACAGTGGTGGTTGGTGCCAAAAATTTTAAGGGGGGCACAGCCTTGGAGGAAACAAACCAAAGAGCGCTCCATACTACAGTGAAAAAAATCAAAAATAAGAAAAACAAAACATAATCACAATGCAACCTACTTTGGACGATGCAATATTTGAACAGAAATTTTGCCCTCCTTTCCTTCTGGGCTGCAAATTTCTCAGTGACCCTCTGACTGAAGTCCATCATATCCATCACCAGTTTCTCTTCCATTGACAGCATGGCCAGTGCATTCAGCCTGTCCTGGTTCATGGTGTTTCTGAGGAAAGTTCTGAGAAGCACCTCAGCTTCTGCAGTGGTCATGGGTGTGGTGATGAGGATCTTTAGCAGAGTGACAGTCTCTGAAAATACCTCTCCAAGATTATTTTCCATCAACAACTGGATAAGATCCACAGCACCACAGCAGGCCTTGAACTCCTCCTTGCTGTACATAAGGCTGAGCTCTGTCTTCAGCTTTAGTTGAGCACTGGGTCGGCCTTCAAGGTGCTGCTGAGAGAATCTTCAGGAAACATGGTGTGGTACTGTGTGAATCTGTCATTAAAAAATACACAGAAAAGCACATTTTATTACCAAAAGTTAACATCAGTATTTACTGAAAAAAAATCAATAAAACAGCCAAAGTTTAACCTGTTCCCAGAAAATAAAGCTGTAATTTATGTCATTTTCACCATTTTCTGAACATTTCTTGTGTCACCTGAGCAGTGTCTTATCTTATACATGATGTCTCATGGCTCAAGATTGTAAACACAAACAGAATCTTATGCACCACTAACATGATGTTTTAAAACTAAAAGTAAAACTATGTGATACAGTTTTTGGTGTAGATTAACTGTAAAAAGTATGAACAAAACAAAAAAAACAAATAAGAAAAATAATCAGATACAAGCATGCAGCACAAAGGGCAGACGGCTCACACCAGCTGACTGATTCTCACAGCTGAAATGGAGGCTGTCAGTGTTTGGATGACATTTATAGTTTTCAGCAAAACTACTTCAAATTTTAAAAAGTAAAAAAAAAAACCTTTACATTACAGGAGTCTGTTTCAATCTGCTGGAGCTTTTGGATACTTTAATATCATGTATTATATATAACATTTTCATCAAAGTAATGAATAAATTTTGTCAATTAAATTTAAAATGAACTTCTAGTGTGGTAAAAACAAACTTGGCCACCCATTAAAAGCCCCAAGTCCTCCTAAAAGTATGTTGTTTTTGTAAAAAATATGCGAGAATTCAAAAACTATATAGTTTTTTTGGAACTTAAGTCTGCAAAAGGATAATGTTCTACTCAACAAAGCATTTATATCCTCTCGGAAAACTTTTTTTGTAGCTCCTAATCTATAGTTTAGTGCCATTCAGGGACAAAATTAAAACGGATAATTTTGCCCCTTGAATTATGTTATGTCTACTAGGAAAGACACATCCTAATCTAATCTTCAGTGCAGCATAGCCTCTTAATGATTTTCTTCTCCAATGCAATCTCACCTCCTCTGTGATCCTCTGATGGTTCTCTGGACGGTGTACCCGACGCCTCCTCAGTGCATGGGAGAGTTGGTCAGTTGCGTGAGCGTACGTGACATGTTTGTGCACGAGTAAATCATATCTGCTGCAGTGACGTGTTGATATGATTGACAGCACTCCTTGTCCAGTCACAGGAGGAAAAGAAACATCAGAACAATACTGATTCACTGCTAGTCAAAGGCGGAGTGTCCGGGCGCACTTCTCTGCACCCCGCAGGCAAAGTTGAAGCGGCCAATCCCAAAGACGCCTCAGGTCATATGCTGAGCAAAAGTTTAAGGACTTACATTGATTCCCATTAGGCCGGTGACCCTCTGTACGTAAACTATGTATTCACAACAGAGTTACTACGTAAAAACATTGTGAAACCCCTTTTACTGAATGGTGAGAGGTGCTGCTGACAGACTGTGTGGTAAAAATAAATGTTTTTATCCATTATTTTTTATAATTTAATGACAAATTATGTTGTGTTTAAGTAGATTTCCTCTGTCAAATTTTGAAGGGGGTGGCGCCCCAGCGCCCCCTATTGACCAACCGCCACTGCTAGAAGACCTAACTTTTGGATTTATCATGATAGATTACTTTTATGAAGTCTCCAAAAAGACACTGATGTTTCAGGAGCGATATCTCAGCCTGTAGAAGAGCTACGATCGCACTGAAGGGCTCATCGGAACAACTAAGTTGTTAGCTTTTGATCAAAATAATCAGTAAGTGGCTATAATAAATGGTTGTAAAGTGATCAAATATTTTGTGAACTGTGTGCTTTGCTGTTGTATATGAAAGCATCAACCTCCGAGGGTTAATGGTCAAATTAACCAAACCTTCAAGTTGATTTGATTCATAATCTTTGGTTAAATCAAATGCATTAAAGGAGAGCTTCGTTTTTGTCAAACACATTAACACCCTGTTGTAACCATTAACTTGAGGTTAAGTGTCTTTCCCAAGGACATATTACTTTATGCCGCTCAGAACTGGGCTGGAACCTGCAGTCTCCCAACTACTGACCAAGCGCACTATCCAACTGCGCCAATGGTGATCAATGTAATTATTTATACCACATAATTTTTATATACTCTACTCAAATGCTGGGTCAAATCAATCAACACTGGTTGTGTCGTAGGCAGATGCAACAATAGCTGTAGGTAAAGCTGCCAAAGTTAGGTCGTTATAAGGAGCAATTTTAAAATACGACCATCCTACGAAAATCCAGTCTTAATCCCCTATCTAGGTTTTGTGAAATACCCCTCTGGTGGTAGTTTGCATGGGCGCTCGATGCATAGAAACTGACAAGAAACTCTGTTTTTAACTGACACGGTGTGTGGATTCATGGTGGAGCATGTCTGCTGATGTGCTGACGTTTGAAGCACAAACAACCTAGGTGCAGAGTCAACCAGGTATGATGGGTTGATGGAATTTTACTCAGAGTATGAGTTGCACAAAAATAACCCAAATCCAATACAAATAACCCATAATGGGTAAAACATTTCATAACCCCACGGATGAGCAGATGAAATAACCCAGCTGTTTTTAGTGTGTTGAAGCTTTAGCTCTAATATGGTGAGAGATTCACAAGACATTCATTTATGTATCCTAAAAGTGGTGTTATTATTGTAATGTACTTTAGATAGGGAGTGATATTAGCTTAGGTTATAAAATATATTTATATAATTGATGTAGATCCATTCAATACAATGGACTCCAATGGAAACAAGCTATTTGCTTCCTGCTTCTGAAGAGTGCAAACACTTTCCTACTTGCTCCAGCCTGCTTCTTTCTTTGCTTTGTTTTTTAATTGTTTTACTCCTACAAATCCTAGAAAATTTCCATTTCCATCATTTTGTGAATTATTTTAAGTAAACCAAGACTTTGAATGACATTTTCATGTTTTTAACTGATCTGACGAGCCAGCGGCATGTCCGGGGGAAGAAACCAAACAAATTCCTTCTGTGAACGCTGTCAGAGATATCAGCAAGAAATGAATGAGCTACAAGTACAGATTTTTGCTGTGAAATCTGCAAAAGGACTTGACAAGACGCTCCCAGTGGCATCTGGTGGTAAGAAGTCCACAGTTACTTTCAGTAAAAAGGGTGACAAACCTGGTACATTCATCTTAAACCTGAGTGATACTGTGTCTTTTCCAAAACTTTGTAAAGACCAAAATGCCTCATCTTGGAGAGAACTTGGTGCTAAGCCGAAGCAGCACAAAGTGATGAAAGACAATGTTAATACCTACGTAAAATCACCCAAAATAAAGCTTACAAACAGATTTTTGCCACTGTTAGAGACTGAATTTAATGATTCTAACCAACAAAGAGAAAACAGATTATCTTCACGAAACAGGAGCCATAAAGTCAGCAAAAGACAGCAGGCAGACAGACAATCTGGACCAAACGTCAAGGTCAGAGATACGCTGCTGCTAGGAGACGGTGCTATCAGTGGCATAAACCACAGAAGATTTCAAACATGCTGCTGTCCCAGTGCCACCGTCTCTGAGATAACAACTCTCCTCCCAAAAGTTTTGTCTACACACCGAGTCAAACAGCTGATCGTGCACGTGGGCGCCGTGAACATCAAAAGGAACAGACTGAAGTCTTGAAAAGGGATTTCACTGAGCTCTTCAAGGAGCTTGAAAAAGTGGAGGTCAAGGCATTCATTAGTGGACCTCTTCCAAACATTGACAGGAAGATAAACAAGTTCAGCCTGTTCTGGAAACAGGACCTGTTCAAGGGAAAGGGCCCACACCTGTGCAGAGGTGGGAGGAGAGTGCTGACGGAGCACCTCCTCCACGCTCTGAGGCGTCAGAGTGGGCCGGGACAGGGTCCTGAGCAACCAGTGAGAGAAAAGAGGAATGAGAGAAGCATCTCTGTCGCAGAACCCAGAGACCGAGCCAGTGTTCCAGCACCAGCTGCACCACAACAGCCTCCACCAGCGAAGGATTCAGGCCCACTATAGGTTCCACCTCCCCCCGGGCCCTCATCACAGGCCTTGGACTCGTCTGTGACGGGCCCAGCAGAAGTTTCAGATCCAGCAGCACCCCCATCACCTCCTCTACCCACAGACCAGCCCTGGGCCCCCCCTGCTACATCCCCCCCCTCCAGAGACTTGTCCCTGTCCTTTCCATCCCCATCTTCCCCCATGGGCCTTCCCGACCATCTTGAAGGACTGATCACATCAGGGATTAAGATGGTTCCCCTCACCCCTAATATAGCAAAGTCAAGACTTCTGTCACCAACTATGCTGAACTCTTCCCCGTATAAAACTGTGCCCCTCAAGTCACACAGGAGCTTCAACTCTTCTGCTTCACTAACTAAAGCTCCCCCAGCTCCTCCCCCTTGGTTTTCACCTGGTCCATCACCCAAACTACCCCCTGCTCGTCCTCCCCTGCCTTCCCCCAGAGCTGGTATCCTGAAGAGCTAGGATGCACAGGGCCTCTGCTGTCCCAGGACATACAGTCATGATAAAGGTAATATCAAGCTGTGGCCCTGTGAGACAACATTCTCCCCTAGTGCCATATCTACAGTCACACCACATAGACTAGATTACAGAAGGACAGTTAGATTGTCCAATCAGAGAAATTTAATCCATATCGCTTGTAAGAATGTCCAGTCCTACTGCTACTAATCTGAAACTTGCTGTGCTCAATGTTAGATCCTTGTCTTACAAATCATTTTTAATTAATAATTTGATCTCTTCTTATAATCTTGATTTAATGTTTTTAACTGAAACATGGCTTGACAAAAACACAGGTAATGCAGTTCTAATGGAATCAGCTCCACCCAACTTCACATCTGAATCTGAAACACGAGAAAGCAGAAAGGGTGGAGGTGTTTGTGCAATATTCAGAGATCATATGGTTACGCACAGGTTGTCATTTGGGGTGTTTTCATCATTTGAGTATGTGTCCTTTAAAATGGAGCTAAAACAATCTCCGTCCATACTCTATATAGTTTTATACAAGCCTCCCTCGCATGGTCAAAGTTTTATTGATGATTTTACCAGGATGCTTTCAGTTGTATGCACAGACTTTGATGGTTTGGTCATTACAGGTGATTTTGATGTACATGTGGATAATGTCTGTGACAGAAATGCTAAAGAGCTCAGTGCTGTCCTTGGAACCTTCGCCCTGACTCAGCATGTGTGTGATCCCACCCACAGCAGAGCACAGCACACTCTGGACCTGCTCATTACAAAGGGGGTTAATATTTCAGATGTCCATGTGGTTGATGTTGCTCTGTCTGATCATTTCTGTGTCTTCTTTGACCTGTCTGTTTCTCCCAAACCACCGGCTGGTCCTGCAGCTGTTCAGAGGAGACACATAAATAACAGCACAGGTGCTCTGTTCATGGAAATGATAAACTTTGAAAATGCCTCATGTTCTAATGTTGATGATTTGTTGAACTCTGTTACTTTGAGTGTTTTAAATGTGTTCTGGATACCATTGCCTCTGTGAAGGTTAAAATGGTTAAAAATAAGCAGAAGGCGCCATGGAGGAATGACGACTTGGTCAGAGCACAGAAAAGAGAGTGCCGGAGGGCCGAGTGGAAATGGCACAAGTCAAAGCTTCATGTTCATCATGTTCAGTCAAGTTTATAAAGAAAAGCTGTACGCATCGCAGGGGACAGTGAGGGATCATCAGTCACTTTGTGTGTTTTATAATTCACATGGTGTCTTGATAGGTCATGTGCACTTTTTAAGGGGACACAATGGGCTCTAATTTCGTAGACCAGGCCCAGGTGCAGGTGTGCTGCGCCTGCGCCAACGGGGTGAGTCCAGGGCATTTTGCAATTTTCCTGCACGGCGCAGTCTGGCGCAGTGAGGCATACCTAAGCCTCCGTCTGTCCCACCAGCGCAAGTGGCAACGAGGGAGGAGAGAAGGTGTGAGTAGGTATAACACAGCCGAGTCTTCACCAAAGAAATGACAGCCGCTGAGCACCGCGGACCGGACAGCTGCTGAGCACAGTGGACCAGCCAAGCACCATGTACCGGAGAGCCGCCAAGCAGACCGCCGCCGAG
The DNA here is from genome assembly GCA_037902135.1 of Cetoscarus ocellatus. Classification (NCBI taxonomy): domain Eukaryota; kingdom Metazoa; phylum Chordata; class Actinopteri; order Labriformes; family Labridae; genus Cetoscarus; species Cetoscarus ocellatus. The sequence goes on along the minus strand of JBAMNC010000118.1, from coordinate 22,299 downwards.
CACAGCAGACTGGACAGCCGCTGAGCACAGCGGACCAGCCGAGCACCACAGACTGGACATCCTCTGAGCACAGCGGACCAGCCGAGCACCATGTACCGGAGAGACGCCAAGCAGACCGCCGCCGAGCACAGCAGACTTGACAGCCGCCGAGCACAGCGGACCAGACCAGAGCTACAGCTGAGCCAGAGGAAGTCCAGAGTGTCACGGCGCACCCTTACAGCAGCGGCAGAGTGAGGAGCTCTGCCTGCCGCGTAAGTACCCTCTACTGTAGTAGCACTCTGGCTCACGAGGAACAGGTCACTCAGCCTGTATTGCGTTGTGCACCCCCACTGCTGCTGTTTTTTTTTCTTTTAATTGCAGTTATCCTGACTGAGGTTCTGTCCACCTCTGAGGAAACTGGGGAATCGCAAAGACCCTAAGAAAGGACCCTGTTTGACAGTCTGGATTTGGACCCGAACTCCATGCTGGCGTTTTAACAACTTTAGCAGGCTTTCCCATCGTGTGGAGGACTTTTGGCCTGCTGAGACGGTTGAAATGCTAATTTAACATCATTTTAAAGGTCACCTGTCGTGTGTTTTAAGAAACAGTAGATTGTAAAAAAAAAATCATTTTTTTAACAGTAATCTTATTGCCATCTCCTTGGTTTTAACTCGCTGCTCACCACTTGATTTTAAAGGACCAATTCAGGGTTTTTAATAGAATAATTTTATTTTAATTCCATTCTACCACCATTACAGTTTCACCGCACCATGGACGACGACAGCAGCAGCTCCAGGCGGCCAAACTTCTGCCAGGAGGAAACTGATCTGCTGGTCCGAGAGGTCCAAGCTCGCAGTGCCAGAACTTATGGTAATGCAAACAGACCTCCACAGGCTGATGATGCAAAAACAGCCTGGGAGGTAGTTACTAATATTGTCAATCAAATTTGCCCACATATTCTGAGAACCTCCAATGTATAAAATGGTGCAATGATGTAAGGAGCAGGGCCTAACAAAAGCTCTCAGATCAAAGGAGGCACACGGCGGCCCTCCACCAGCCTCACTTTGAGCTCAGCGGAGGAGATCGCGTCCTCCACATTCTCCGTGATAAGTTATGAGGGCTTTAGTGGGATAGAAGTTGGGATTACAGGTAAGCCAAAATATTTTTCTACTAATGAAGAGACTCACATTTAGTAACTCATATTAAATCCCCACATAATAAAGATGAGTGGTGTGGACAGATCACAACATGAATAAACTGTGTAATGTCAATCAAATCAGAAGCACCTGTGCTGAAATGACGCATTTTCATTTTATGCATGTGAAATTAACTTGTTTTACCCTATTGAATCATGATCGTTTTGGCATGTCACTCCTGATTACACAAAAGCAAAGATATGAATACATTCGATTAACTGTTTATTGGCCGAACCAACAGCGGTCTGACTGATCCCCACCACTGTGGACACAGTGTGCTGGAAAGACCCGGTGGCAAAGAAGGTCAGAGCTGCTGTCACTTTTACAGCAACTGGGAGAGCGCAGGGGCCACCGGGCCTCGCATCAGAGGCCACGATGCACGTCACCGCGTGGACCACCTCGCCAGGCAGATGTAATCTGTTCCTGTGTCATAATATGAGTACAAAATTAAGTGATAATGACATTTAAACACAGCAGCAGGCTAATCCATTCATCATGCTTGTGATCCACCTGCATTCCTGGCCTGTCATCACCAAATAGTAGAACCTTTGGTGAAATACTCTCTACCAGTATCTTCTCCTCATCCTCCTTGCAATAATGTACTCCATCTTTTTAGATCACGTTACGAATACAGATTAAAACAGAGAATTATGGGAAATCACAGGTAAATCCTTAAGACACTGAGTGACTTACATTTATTCAGCGAGCGTCTCTCTCTTTTTTCTTTTCTTTTGAATTTCATGAGATGAGAGAAGCTGGATACTCCATATCGGATGATGTGGCTGTTTGTGGTTGGCTGGGAGATGTGAACTCGTTAGTTCACAGGTAAATCTCCAATTGCACTGGAGACCTCGTTCCCAAGTGGACCCAGCCCGGTGCCCAGGCGCGGTTCGTTTGCATTTACACTACCAAAATGAACCAGACTTTTGGCTCAAGTGCGCTCGGATTCAGGACAGGGCCCCTAGTGTGAATGCACCCTAAGAGGTCCACTTTAGTTTGCTAGAAGCTGATAACAACACCAGACCGTTAATCTGGGAGCCTGTTTACTTTACTCCGAGCATGCACTGCATTAATACTCGTTACTGAGCTATGTCAGCTTGCACTGGGGAGACCCATCATTGAATGGAGGCTTCCCTCTCCAATCAGGACTCTCTCCCAATGGGTTTTTTGTTATGCCTGGCGACTAAGAAAACAACAGTCTGAGAGAGCAATCTCCAAAATAAAAGACTCAGAAGAAATACACAAGTCATTTGAAACATGCTATGAGAAATAATACAGTCAACCCAAATTAGAGAAACCTTTACAGTAAAATATTCTCTAGACTCTCTAGACTCACCATCTATTGGTTTAGAACAAAACAAGCAGATAACCACAGACATAACAAAAGCAGAGTTTGATAAGGCCATTTTGAGAAACAGAGTAGTACAAAAGTTTTAGGGACTCCATTGCTATTAGGATGTTTTAATTATGTGCTTAAAGAAGGAGAGACTCCACCATCCTGGAAACAAGCCTTAATATCTGTAATACTGAAACAAGGGAAAGACAGGACAGCTCACATAGACCTGCTCCTGTTCTGAATACAGATTATAAAATATTCACCTCAATAACTGTTAGCAGACTAGAAAATATTATCCCAGACCTGATCAACACAGACCAGACCAGACCAGGTTTATTAAAAACAGACAACACGAAGTGAGCAATACACCTTATAGACATAATGAGCAGAAGTAACATGAAGTCATTAGCAATTAGCTTTGATGCAGAAAAAGCATCTGACTCTGTAAGGTGGGTGTTTCTATTTTTGGTTCTATAGCGCTTTGGCTGTAATGATACAGTTATAAGATGTCTTGAATCCATATACAATTCACTGATTGAAATAAATGGTAGTCTCTCAAATGCAGTCTCTTCGGAGCGGGGGTGCCGGCAAGGCTGCCCTTTGAGTCCCATCCTGTTAGCATTATTTATAGAGCCACTTGCTCAAAAATCAGGGAGGACCCAAACATTCTGGGAATTTCATTTAAGGGAAGAGGATATAAAACATGTCTGTATGCAGACGACATTCTGGTGACTTGTCCGACCCCAATACTAGTCGACCTGCATTCATGTCCTGCCTCAACCAATTTGGTCACTATTCGGGATATAAGTTAATATAGAGAAAACCCAGACCCTGTCTTTTGATAATTCACCCCTGAAAAGACATACGCAGTAGTATTCCCAAGACCTTAAAAGGTATGCAAATTATGGTATTATCACAAAAAAATCAAAAATGATATGGATAGATGGTCGCCCCTGAATTGTGATTTGTATAACCGAATAGAAGCCAGAAAGATGATTATTCTACCTCGGGTGCAATACCTTTTTCAGTCCTTATCTGTGGAAATGCCAATTAAACAGTTTACCAAGTGGAATCGGGCAATATCTAGGTTCATTTTGCAGAACAAGAAACCAAGGGTACGCTGTAAAACTTTACGCTTACCAAAAGATGAAGGAGGGATGTCGTTCCCATGTTTGGAGAGTTACTACAAAGCAGCACAACTGCAGTACGTTGTCTACTGGTGCGATGAGGGTTATGATGCAAAATGGAAGGAACTAGAACTGAGTCAACTTGATATCCCCCCTTCAATCTCTGTTAGGTGGTAAAAGCCTTATGGCCAAATATTCAAGTAATATTAGTGGCCTTACAAAAGTCCACCTCAACATTTGGTTCAAAGAAATCTGTCATTCACACATAGAGAGGAAAGCACAATTATTGAGGTGGGTCGAATACGATAGGTATGTCAGACCAGCACAATTTGATTTGAGATTTAAAGAAATGACCTGAAAAGGCATTACGTCATACTATTTCATCTGATACTGGCTTGGTAAGTTTCCAACAACTGCAGGAAAAAACATGATTTAGAAAAACAGGATTTCTACAGATATTTACAACTTTTGGGCATAATTTTGATAGTAATATTGAAACATCAGAGGAATGCGACAGGGACCTCATTAGTATTGTCACTGATGCCTATAAAGGCAAAATTTATAAGAAAGTGGTTTCTAGAATATATTTATGCCTCCATCCATATATTTCTGTCAACATCCCATGTTAAATGTCATTGGGAAAAGGAAGAAAATATAACACTGACAGAGGATGAGTGGCTAAACATATGTCAAATTAACTCCTCCTCCACCAGTTCAGGGCAGTGGAGAGAATTTACACAGAACAATATCAGGTTTTCACAATTTCAAGAAGAACATATCTGCAAAATGGCAGAACTGAATCTGGGTATTGTTGGAGAAAATGTAATAATGTGATGGATGACCACTGACATATCTCTTGGGGCTGCCCAGTAATCCAACCTTACTGGCCAAAAGTACTTAAAGAAACAAAATCAATTCTCAGTTTTGAAACATAACTTGAGAACTGTATATTTGTGTAATTTACCAACTGAACTCTATCCCCAGAACAAGTTCCTTCTGGAAATACTACTGATAGCCAGCAAGAAATTAATAACAAGGAAATGGCTTAAGAGGGAACCACCAACAGTGAGAGTGGACAGCCACTGTAAAAGAAATATACAACTAGAAATGCTGACCTCCTCCCTTAGATTTTATGGCCAAAAAGTCCAGAAGTATTGGTCTAAGTGGCTATTGTATGTAAATGAGAAAATGGTATAAATTAATGCATTTTATTCTGTATTCTACTCTCTATGTTATTACTTAAGTTTAATCTCAAGTAATGTTTTTAGACTGGCAGCAAGTCACTCCGGTGTAGGTACCAGATATGTCCCCCGGCCTGCGCCTGCTGATCCCACACTATCAACACCCAGCAACAAGGAAGAGAACAAGATGGCCGGAGGAGACAGTGAGAGAAGACGGCGGGATTACAAACAACATGAATAATGAACAATATAAAACTCCTAAAGAAGTGTACTTGTATACAGAGTGATGTTAAGAACTGAAGAAATCTTCAAGAGCAACATGATAAGACAGAAATTGACCGTAGATTTTTGTAGTTTTTGCTCTTCATTTGATGTTGATGTATTTTTTTCTGACTTGAGAAATAGTATTCACATAATTATTATTAATAAGGGAAAAACGTACAAACATGTGTGACTAAAATATTCAGTATTAAAATGAACAACCATTTATGGAATTACTAATAATATTTACCATACTTATCTATGGAAAGTATATTAAAATTCCTGTAATTAGATGTATGTTTAGATAGTTACAGATATATTTGAATATTATGTCATTTAATTGTCCAAGAGCATTCAAACGTAGTTACAGCATAAATAAAATTTTACCTAACATGAGTAATACAAGTAACACGATACAGACTCATAAATGCATTAAATTATCACACATATATTGACCTATCTAGCCAATAATCTATTTATCACTATCAGCTATATAGGCTGTTTGTTGATCGTTGCGTAGTTTGTCCATGTAGAATTGCCGTAGATATGTGACGTCATCAGCAGGCTCAGGCCGGGGGGACAGATCTGGTACCTACACCGGCATTGGAAACTTTCTGTTTGATATCATTTCTCAAAAACCTTCCAACAATTTCCTCCCTCTATCATATTCCTTATGGTCATGTCCAAAAAGACAACTTCCCCATTTCCTATGTAGATCGAATGGACTTTCATTGGAGACTACCACTCAGGCCTGCCCAGCTCACAACACATACACACACATACATGCTCTTCCTTCATCCATGTATTTACTTATTTATCCTTACATTATCTCCCTCCCAGGGATTGCTGTAACCCTATGCTACACAGAACAATATTATTATTTATTTGTCTGTCTTGTTTTTTTGTATATCACACACTCTACCTCCCTGGATGACCTGAATGCTCTGATGAATAGTTTATACGTTATGTTCACTATAAAATATGAAAATTCTGTTCTAAAAAATAAAATTTATCAAAAAAAAAAACTTGTTAAAAGTCCAAATGTTAGGGGGGCTTCTGGTGGGCCGAACATAATGCACATGCATACACATCGTAACTGAATGGTCTGAATGGCTGTCGGCGGCAGAAGGACGGGAGGTGCTGTGGCCAACTGGGTCATCTGGTAAATCACTGTCATATTAAAGGGGCCAAGTCTCAAGATATGCCTAATATCAAGGTGAGTCAAAACATTGTTAATGAAGCTCCTGCTCATTATAAAATCCAAGCAAAGTATAGTTCAGACTCAACGTCGCTCACAGTCCCTGTTTTTACTGACTGTGGCTGTGATGCAAATCTCATTCACTCCTGTCTGATCAGGAAGCTCCAGGTGAAAACCTACCTTCTGAAGCGCCCCCTGGAGGATTATGGCAGTCTTCTGGGTAAAATTACTCACCGTTCCCAGTCTCTCACAGTTTACTTTTCAGACACCCATTATGAGACCATTGTCTTCCATGTACACACGTGGACAAAATGGTTGGTATCCTATTGTTAAAGAAAGAAAAACCCACAATGGGTACCAACAATTTTGTCAACGTGTGTATTTCATGAAATGTCTCGTCAGGCTATCTTGATGAGACCCCTAGCTTAAGAAACATAACCCCAATTTCAACTGGTCAACAGGACAAATTATTTGTTGGGGCCAAGACTGTACTGATTAGGGGAATCTTGTCACAGACTAATCTGGACCTAGAAAATGTTCCCTCATGTTACCATGACCCCGTGGAGGTGTTCAATAAAGGTAAATCTTTGCCTCCTCATAGACCTTATGACTGTGCCATTGACTTGGCTCTACTCCTCCTAGGGGTAGACTTTTTTCTCTGTCTCCTCCAGAACGAAAAGCTATGGAGGACTATGTATCGGAATCTCTTGCTCCTGGAATCATCAGGCCCTCATCTTCTCCTGCTGGGTCTGGATTTTTCTTTGTGGACAAGAATGACAAGACCTTCACGCCCGGCATCGATTACTGAGGACTTAATGACATAACGGTAAATAATAGGTATCCTCTCCCTCTTAGGTCAACAACTGTCGAACTTTTGGAATGTGCTAAAGTGTTCACAAAACCTGAACTACGTAATGCTAACCACCTGGTTAGAACTGGGGAGGGGGATGAGTGGAAGAATGCCTTCAACACTCCAACTGGACACTATTTGTACCTGGTTTGGACTTATCAGTGCTCCAGCAGTCTCTCAGAATCTTGTTAATGACGTCCTCTGGGACATGCTTAATGTGTTTGTTTTTGTCTGCCTAGATAATGTTTTGATTTCTTTGCCTGACGAAGCTACTCACACTCACCATGTTCACTCCTGCAGAATCAGCTCTACGTCAAAGCTGAAAAATGTGAATTCACAGACCCTCAATCTCCTTCTTGGGTTTCTTGTTGGCTGAGGAAGAGATTATAATGGACCCAGAGAAGGTTTCTGCAGTGGCTGAGTGGTCTGCTCCACGTTCACGTAAAGAGGTGCAGCGATTCCTCGGCTTTGCAAATTTTTATAGAAGGTTCATAAGGAATTACAGCTCTATTGCCTCACCTCTACACAATCTGACTTCTCCCAACAGAGTTTTTTACTGGACTGATGAGTGTGAAGCACCATTTAAGAAACTGAAGGAGAGCTTCAACTCCGCCCTTTTCCACTCTTCCAGACGCTAGCTAGCAGGTCATGGTCGAGGTGCACGCCTCCGATGTAGGAATTGGTACAATTTTATCCCAAGTTATTCCCTTTTTTTTTTTTTTTTCTCTCAGGTTATTCCTAAGGATGGGAAGATGCATCCTTGTGCCTTCTTGTCAAAGAAACCTTTGTCTGCTGAACAAAACTATAGCATTAGAGACCGCAAGCTGCTGGCTGTCAAGGTTGCACTGGAGGAGTGGCAACATTGACTGCAGGGGGCTCAGGTACAATTTTTGTTTTGGACTGATCACAAGAGCCTTGAGTACTTAAAGTCTGACAAGAGGCTAAATGCTAAGCAGGCCCGTTGGCAATATTTTTTTAACTTTAACTTTGTGCTCTCTTATCACCCAGGATCTAAGAACCAAAAACCTGATGCTTTACCTAGAAAATTTGACCCAAGTAACCATGTCACAGAACCTACAACCATTTTGCTTAAGTCATGTTTTGTATCTGTCCTCACCTGGGAGATTGAGAGTCAGGTTAAAGCTGCTGCTGAGGGAGCCACTGTTCACCCAGACTGCCCCAGGGATAAACTGTTTGTGATTGATGAACTCAGGGTTCAGGTCATAGATTAACCATGTCTTTAAAATCCATGGTTTTCCCCAGGACATAGTTTCTTACCCAGGGCGCTGGTCTGTTTCCAGATTCTGGAAGGAGTTCTGCAAGCTACTGGGAGCTACGATCAGCCTGTCGTCAGGATTTCACCCTGAAACGAATGGTCAGTTGCAAAGAATGAATCAGTAGTTGGAGAAAGGGCTACGCATCGTCGCCTAACCCATCAATCGCAACATCATCGCATAACCCTGAGACTTGGTCAATTCACTATAAGGATATAGACCAATGTATTCATCTGCTAATCATTAACAAAAGTGATATAAAAGCAGTGGGAGGAGGCGTTTGTGTACAGGTCCTGCATGGCAGCTGCTGGAATGCTTTGTGGAATTTGCAGTATGAGTGGTAGGAGTGCTATTCAACAGAGGGCTATTAATAACAGACAAATTATTTTATTGTCTTTAATTTTATCAGGCCAGATTTGGCCCACAGGCCTTGAGTTTGGCATGTCTGACTTAAAGAATTGGGTGTCCATGGACAGGTTTAAATAAAGATAGTGAAGGAGACATCAGATGAAGCAATAAGAACCAGTGGATTTGTATGAGGAGTATTAATGCAGACTAAGGTAGACAAAAGCACTAATTCCCTTTATTCTGGGGGTGTTTTTGTATTAAAATCATTCTTACATGACTGTACATTTTAGTCTTGGGCATCAGTAGCTGCTGATAAGTGGGGGGATTATAGACGTGTGAAGGTCATATCAGCATGTCACAACCTGAAGCTTGCATGCACAGAGCCCTGGTGTGTTAAAGGTGGCAGTGCTGTTTGGGCTCTAATAGCCATGTGGTAAAGTAGGCAAGACAAAGCAGTGTACTAGCTTGTTGAGTGGTGAGAGTTAACGGAAAGAGAGTTGGCTCTGGGAGACCAAAGTTCACTGATCAGCCTCTTAGAGGTGCTGTGGGAACTGACTGGACAAAAACCTAAGACATAAGATGCTCACCTGATGACCCCAGTGATGACAGTATGATACCTCTTGCCTGTGCATGTTTTGGTTGATTGGCTACTGGTGACAGGAGATACCTCACCCCTGCATGCCCTCTCACAGGCTCAAACACAGCAGAGCAAACATACAAGCAGTGGAGGTTTGTCAATAGGGGGCGCTGGGGCGCTGCCCCCTCCAAAATTCGACAGAGAAAGTCCACTTAAACACAACATAATTTGTCTTTAAATTGTAAAAAATAACAGATAAAAACGTTTATTTTTACCACACAGCAACAGTCTGTCAGCAGCACCTCTCACCATTTAATAACAGGGGTTTCAATGTTTTACGTAATAACTATGTTGTGAATACATAGTTTACGTACAGAGGGGCGCCGGCCTAATGGGGGTCAATGTAAGTCCTTAAACTTTTGCTCTGCATGTGACCTGAGGCTTCTTTGGGATTGGCCGCTTCAACTTTGCCCCCTGGCATCCGACCAACGCTCCCATGCACCAAAGAGGCGTCGGGTACTCCGTCCAGAGAACCATCAGAGGACCGCAGAAGAGGTGAGATTGCATTAGAGGAGAAAATCAGTAAGAGGCTATGTTGCTCTGAAGATTAGATTAGGATGTATCTATCTTACCTTGTAGACATAACATAATTCAGGGGCAAAGTTTTCCATTTTATGTCACACATGGCACAAAAACATTGATAAGGAGCTACAAAATGAGTTTGCCAAGAGGATAAAAATTCTTTGTTCAGTAGAACATTATCCTTTTGCAGACTTAAGTTTTAAAAAATCTATATAGTTTTTTAATTTTTGCATATTTTTACAAAAACAACATACTTTTTGGAGGAATTGGGGCTTTTAATGGGTGGCTGAGTTTGCCAGCCCCGCTAGAAGTTAATTTTAAATTTAATTGACAAATTTGATACATTATTTTGATGAAAATATTATATAAAGGGACCTATAAAAATATATTTTTAAAAATCATGGCAAAGCAGGAACAAGATGGGGGAAATTGTAATATTAATATTATACACAAGTGGATGCAGATAATTGCAGAGGTTTATTGCACTGCTCATTAAATATTTCTGTTACATTGTGTGAAAGCCTTTGAAAAATTACAAAAAGAAGAATTGATAATGCTATCAAGTTATGTGTTGCAGTCTACTGGTGAAAACAGTGGGGTTTTATTAGTCTCAAAAGTGTAAACAGCACAAATTCTTTACCTCTTAGTATGTCCTTTACAGAATTATTTTTTAATCTACTGGAGCTTTTAGATTTGACACTTAACTTGTACCTTTCCAGCTTGTACCATTGTGCACAGAATAAAATCAATGAAAACAGACCAACAAAATGTATATCTTGTCTCTAAACGGTGTAGTTTTATTATGGCAACTAAACATGTGATAAAAAATAATAAATATCAATATAAATGTAAACAGTATTTTCATTTTATATAATTGTATACCATTTGTTTAGTTGCTATAATAAAATGTTCTATTTGGATACAGAAATTATACATTCTGTTGGTGTTTTTGCTGACTGAATACTGCACATAACGGTACAAAGTAAAAGTATTCAGAAGCTCCAGCAGATGGAAACAGACTCCTGTAATGTAAAGTTTCTTTTTTTTTACTTTTTAAAATTTGAAATAGTTTTGCTGAAAACCCTCTTGTGCTGCATGCTTGTATCTGATTTTTTTTTCTCATTTGTTTTTTTTTTCTTATTTGTTTTGTTTTGTTCATACTTTTTACAGTTCATCTATACCAAAAACTGTATCACATAGTTTTACCTTTAGTTTTAAAGCATTAGTTTAGTGGTACATAAGACTCTGTTTGTGTTTACAATCTTGAGACATGAGACATCATGTATAAAATAAGACACTGTTCAGGTGACACAAGAAATGTTCATAAAATAGTGAAACTGACATAAATTACAGCTTTATTTTATGGGAGCAGGTTAAACTTTGACTGTTTTATTGATTTTTTTCAGTAAATACTGATGTTAACTTTTGGTAATAAAATGTGTTTTTCTATGTATTTTTTAATGACAGATTCACACAGTACCACGCCATGTTTCCTGAAGATTCTCTCAGCAGCACCTTGAAGGCCGACCCAGTGCTCAACTAAAGCTGAAGACAGAGCTCAGTCTTAATCTACAGCAAGGAGGAGTTCAGGGCCTGCTGTGGTGCTGTGGACCTTATCCAGTTGTTGATGGAAAATAATCTTGGAGAGGTATTTTCAGAGACTGTCACTCTGCTAAAGATCCTCATCACCACACCCATGACCACTGCAGAAGCTGAGGTGCTTCTCAGAACTTTCCTGAGAAACACCATGAACCAGGACAGGCTGAATGCACTGGCCATGCTGTCAATGGAAAAGAGACAGAGATGATGGACTTCAGTCAGAGGGTCACTGAGAAATTTGCAGTCCAGAAGGAAAGGAGGGAAAAATTTCTGTTCAAATATTGCATTGTCCAAAGTAGGTTGCATTGTCATTATGTTTTGTCTTTAGTTTCTTTTCACAGTAGTATGGAGCGCTTCTTTGGTGTGTTTCCTCCAAGGCTGTGCCCCCCTTAAATTTTTTGGCACCAGCTGCCACTGCATACAAGCACTACTGTTACTGAGCTATGTACACAAATATACTGTACCAGAACAAAAATGCTATTGAACTGTGGAAGTGACTTTGAATGGTCGATGCTGCATTAAATCGTTGAATCCCTAGAAATGTAGGCCATGGCCCATTGTTGTTAAAGTATCTGAAAAACATTAAAATACATTTACTTCAGTCACCTTTAGCATCAGTAGAGGTCACAGCAATGTGAGTGACTGTCTCACAGGATGAGGGGACCGGACACATGATGTCTGCAGCCCCATGGGCATATCCACTGAGATAGTAGCTGAGGTTTCTCATGCCTGCAGAATGATGTAGTTGCCCATCACAGCAGAGGTAACAGTGATAGACTGCTTCCTCTCTCTTCCTCACCACTGCAATAACACGAACCTTGAACCAGAGGAGAGGAAAATGAGCACTGAGCACAAAAGAGGATGAGTTCTGGTGCCTCACGATTTCACTGACCTCTCTCCTGTGGGTGCGGTGCTCCTGATAAGCTGACACCAGGAGAGTCTTTGTCCCCTTCACTGGCAAGAGCTTTTGATCAAAAGGAACTGCATGAATGAAAGAATCCAAGTTAGGTCGTTGTCTTACAGCAGTGGTTCCCATACTTCCCTCTCAATCAATCAATCAATCAAGCAGTCTTTATTTGTATCATGCCAAATCATCACAAATGTTATCTCAAGGCACTTTACAACAGAGCAGGCTGAAGACAAACTCTTCATTTATAGATAAACAAACATATATGCATAGATACAAATAAATACACATGTACACATACTGTACATATACATCCATCCAAACATGAATCCACCATGAGTGCAGCACTGTGCCAATATGGATGGCTTACAGTTAAGGTGACTTAACTGTAAGCTCGAGGTTCACCGCAATCATATCATATCATATATATCGGACATGGATTGTCACTTTAATGTGATCCGGAATAAAAACAGTTGTTGTTAACTGTCCTGCGTGTTTGTCACACACCCACATTACGCTGATTAGCTGTCGTGGCACAGCCACACGCAACGTCGCCTGAAAAGCTCAAATTTTTAAACTTTGGTGAACGAGTGGCGAGGCTCAGGCGCATCGCGACTGTACATTGACTTTGCAGGGAGATTGACGGTCAAAGTCGACCAAGTCGCATTAGGTGAGAACGCAACTTGGGCTCAAGACTGTAGGTCTTGACCAGATCCAGTCTCATGTTGATCAGCCATCCACTGAATCTCTGAATCTTTGTTTGGGGAAGTGAGGCGGGCAGAGACAAGTGGACTAAAGTAACAACTGATGAGCAACAAAAACATTCCTCATCACCAATGTCTGTATTGAATATAGATTTATTCCTGGTTAGCTCCATTGAGATGTGACGCCTGGTTTTCAACAGGGTCCTCATGTCTATATGGTTGTAAAGGTATTCATTATGGATGTATAATCCATAAGAGAGATCACTCGATATTAACAATAATACCTATGATGGTCATAAACTGGAGAGAAATGGTGCTGATTAATAAAGCAACGTCTTGTTAAACTGGAATACCATTGGTTTAAATTGATTTAAAAATTAGAGTTTATGTGAAATTGCATGATTTCTGTTGATGGTTGATGCGGGATAGAGCACTTGGAGCCAAACATGTCCATGGCAGAAGATCATCCATGATTCTTTGTCAAGGTCATACTAATACATGTGTGACGTCTGAAGGAACTACTATGTATTAAATTTTGTTGAACTCTCTGAGGTTGATATCAGGTACTTCTGAGCCCCCTTCCCAATACCAAAGTTGATGAACACCTCAGCAGCTTACCTACTTCTCCTGTACAGTTTTGAGGCAGTGTTTTTTTCACTGTGATCTCGTGATCAGAATGGTTTTGACTTGTCTTAATCCAGACATCAACCCAGGACCTGCAGATTCACAGTACAAAATAAGGACTGGTCAGGACAGTTGTGCTCGGTGCCAGACTAATGCCATCTAGGGCAGTTAAATTACTAGAAAAGGTTTCTCTAAGGTGTCAGGGGCCCAGCACAATGACCTCTGACCTTTGTCTGAGTTGAGAGGAACATTTCTGTCCATCAAAGTCCGAATGTCCTTTCGACACACTTCTAGTTTAGATAACTGATTTGTCTCACCTTGCTTCATCGATACGTACTGTTGAGTTTCATCAGCATCAGTCCTTTAGTTCTAATTCTTCTAATTTTAATTCTGTTTTCTGTCAGAATTTCCATCTTGTGTCTTTGTGTGTTTGAGTAAGTGAGTGTGTGTATTGTATGTGGATTGGGGGGTGGGGGGCGTGGTTCTTATATTTTCATTTTATGCAATTTTCTACTTTTTACTTAATTTATTGTTGTTTGATTTGATTTGATTTCCTATGTAAAGCATTTTGTATTACAAAGTCCTGTATGAAAAGTGCTATACAAATAAAGTTTGATTGATTGATTGATTGACTGATAACAATAAAATTAACAGAGTATTTCCTCATGATATCACTGAGGGGAAACATATATGGAGAAGAGATCTGGACCTAGCACAGAACCTTGAGGAACTTCGTATCTGACTGCACTGTTGTCATTCATTATATGGCTGTACTGTAAAGGCGTGTCTGTCATCATTCACACACCACAGCTAGCATACTGGAAAATGGTGTCAGAAGTGCCCGGTGTTTTTCCTGGAGTTGGTACAGAGGAGCTAACAGAGGAGTGAGCACCAGTAGCTAACATGGCAGCCATATGTGAATATTCTGCCAATGTGGTGATTGGAGTGTCAATTGGGACATTTTTAGGGCCAAATATGAAGACTACTTCCTCGTTCCAGGCATTGCTGTTAAGAACAAGAAAATACAGGCTGTAACTCTGAGGAGTGTGATGAGGAGTGAATGCAGACATGTCTACCGCCACAACCTGAACCTCTCTGAACAAGATCCAGGGGATCCCGCCACAATACTGAGGGAACTGGAGAAACATTCCAACCCAGGGAAGAACGCAATATACAAGAGGTACATCTTCGGGAGTTGCAAGCAGGAAGATGGAGAATCATTTGTTACCTTTGTGATGAGGTTGAGGGAGAAGGTGGCGACCTGTGAGTACTGATTGCTGAAAGATGAAATGATCCAGGATAAGATAGTCCTGGGTATCACAACGAGAGTGTTAGGCATAGACTGCTGAGGGAAAAGGACCTAAGCTTGGTCAGTGCCATCGATATGTGCCACGCAGCAGAATAGACGGACATTCAAATGAGGGCAATAGATTGTGCAATGGGTCCTTAGCACACAGAAGTTGTGCACGCCATCACTAAGCAACACTCCAGGCAAAACCAATGGAAGCAGAGCAATCCACCCAGAACCAGAGATGCAAGTTCTGCATTTAAATACTGTGGCAACTCACATTCAAGGGGCAGAGAGCATTGTCCAGCATTTGGAAAACAATCCAAATCATGAAGAACACAAAAAGTCATTTCGCAAAAGTGTGTCAAAAGAGCAAAAAGGGATATAGTAAGGGGAGAGTATACTGTGTGGGAGATACAGCAGACTGCTCAGAGCAGATCAGTGTTGAGGAGGACTTGTACATGCACGAGTCCATCGGTGCAGTGCACACCAAAGGAAAGAAATGGTTTGTGACACTGTGACAACAATGTAAGCTGAACTCTGTGGCCGCATGCAACATAATGGGCTTTCGAGACAAGAAAAGGCTTGCTCCAGATACACCGCTCCTCCTGAGTTAGTTCCATGGGCATCTTTGTAATGGACTGTACAGTGAGAGGCCAGACACACAAGCTCTCATTCGAAATAGTGAAGACCAGCATCCTCTTCTGTCAGGCGCCACCTATGAACGCCTAGGTCTCATGCAGTTCACAATTGAGGATATGCTAAAATAGGAACATGCACAGCCTGGAGCCCTAACCAGGGAACAGCTGATCAACAAATACAGTGACATATTCAGCTGTCCTATGGAATCTGTACCTGGGGATTTCCACTTTGACCTGGATACCTTGGAGGACATGTTGTACAAACTGCCAAAGGCCAGTCTTCACCTTGGTGGATGCCCGGATTGTGTTCCTACAGTATAAGCTGAGAGCAGCTTCATGATCACATTCTGGACCCCCTGAGGGAGGAAGTGGTGGCTCAAGCTACCCCCCTGGAGTATTCATGGTGCCCAAGGTGTATCAGCGCAAGCAGCACAAACTCCTGGCAGGTCTTATGGGCATCGAGTCCATCGCAGATGACATCCTGGTTGTTGACTGTGGAGACACTGACAGGGAGGCGGACACTGACCATGACATCAAGCTTGTGGCATTGATGGAACGTTGCTGCGAAGGTCAAGCTGCGTCTGGACCGGAAGAAGCTGCAGTTCAAGTTGGCAGAGGTGCAGTTTCATGGCCATATTCTCTCATCTTCGGGACTGAAGACCACCCAGAGAAGGTGGGCCATCATCGACATGATTAACGTCAAAGGTGTGCAGCGTCTTATTGGCTTTGCAAACCACTTGGCCAAGTTCATGCCACATTTGTTGAGTGTCTGTGAGCCGCTCCGATGCCTGCTGGACAAGGACATACCCTGGCACTGGCTGCCCAAACACGGTATGGCAGTTTGTGAGCTCAAGTCACAAACTACAACCATGTCAGTCCTGCGCTATTAATGAGACCAAGTCAGCCACAATCCAGAGTGATGCCAGTCAGAGCGATCTCGGATGTTGCCTCGTGCAGGGAGGCCAGCCCGTCGTGTTTGCCTCAAGAGCCCTTACCTCCCCAGAAAAAAACTATGCACAGATTGAGAAAGAGTGTCTCCATATCGTCTTCGCCTTACAACAGTTTCACCACTATCAATACAGCCACAACCCGATTACAGCATAGATGGGAAAAAGCCATCATCCCAAAATCACTCCACCCAGAGATGCTGATGCGCATTCATCCGAGATACACAGGGGGTGATGCATGCTATCGACATGCTCAGGAGACATGGCACTGGCCCAACATGCAGGCAGAGATAAAGGACTTTGTGAGCACCAGCTCAACCCACAATGCCTACGCCCACAATCAGCAACAGGAGAGCATGTTCTCACATGACCTGTCCATCAGGCCATGGCAAGTTCTGAGTCTGGACATGTTCTGCCACGGGTGGAGGGACTATCTTCTCATAGCCGATCACTATTCAGATTTTTGGGAGATTGAGCTTCTCCCTGACATGTCTGCAGAGACAGTCTGCACCCAAGGCCCCGACTTCAGATGGATACACTCACACTCGGGTTGGACGTCTGTCTAAACCTCCCGTGAGACTCAATATGTGATGGTTGTTGTTGTGTGAGAAAAGGAAAAGAGGATGCATGTCACTGTTGTTGCGTTCATGGTATGTGATAGGAGAATATTACTGCCATTGCTGAGTTATGTTGATGCTTGAAAAGAAGGTAATTTATGTTGGCACTGTCTTCTCTACCTGCATTGTTGTCATTCATTACACAGCTGTACTGAAAAAAGTGTCTGTCATCTATCATGCAACACAGCTAACATACTGGAACAGACCAGACAGTCTAAATCTGGTTTAACTACATTTAGTGGTACGGCAGGTCCAAGGGAAGGCAGGGAGTTGCTTATTTTATCTCTAATTTTAAGAATTTTATCATTAAAAAAGCTCATAAAGTCCTCACAGCTGAGGGCTAGAGGAATCACAGGCTCAATAGAGATCTGACTTTGTGTCAGCCTGGCTACAGTGCTGAAGAGGTACCTTGGATTGTTTTTCTTTTCTTCTATTAGTGAGGAGTAGTAGGCAGCTCGAGCATGTCGTAAGGCTGTCATGTATTTATTGGGACTTTAGTGCTAAAGTATATATGACTCCTCCCTTTTCTCTCTTATTTACGGGATGCTTGTTTCAGTACACGAGTTTCAGAAAAAAAAACATGGAGCTATCCTCTGATGTTTAATATTTTTTTATCATAGTGGGACAATTGGGTCCAAAGAGGTTCTTAGCAAATCAGCAGAGCTTTCAACAAGCTGATCCTGCTGAGACTTTGATTAAAGCAGTTTTCAATAGGCAAAGGCTCTGAATCCAAAGCAAAAGGATTAGTCTAGCCTTATCCTGACTCCATGATCCTTTTCTTAAGTGAATTTAAAACAACAGTTTAATTAGGTTTAATAGTAAAAAATACCCATAAAACTGTTATTCTTCATAAGACCATACTTGCCTTTCAGTGAACTCATAGTTCCAGAACACCAGGACGAGACAGAGGATGGAGATGAAAACAAAGACCCTCTTCAATTGACTCATGTTCTGTGGAGGAAGAAGGCACAAAACCAACGTATGTCAGAAAAAAAGGGTGTCTGCTTCAAGAGGGTGACTCAGTAGCTGCTTCTGGTCAATTCTGGCAAGCTGAGGAGTCTCGACAAAGTTACTGAAGTTATGGTTGCTGGTGGACAGAGTACACCACTCACTACCTCTACCTACCCTCGAGTCAGGACATTAGCTAACTACAGGCCAATATCAAACCTTCTAACTACAGGCCTACGACAAACCTTCTAACTACAGGCCGATATCAAACCTTCTAACTACAGACCTATATCAAACATACTATAGGCCTATATCAAACCTTCTAACTACAGGCCTACAACAAACCTTCTAACTACAGACCTATACCAAACATACTACAGGTCTATATCAAAACTTCTAACTAGATGCCTATATCAAACCTACTACAAGCCTATATCAAACCTTCTAACTACAGGTCTATACCAAACATACTACAGACCTATATCAAACCTATTAACTACAGGCCTATACCAAACATACTACAGGCCTGTATCAAACTGTCTAACTACAGGTCTTTATCAAAACTTCCTCTGTACTTGTTTTGTTTGATCTTAGTGCTTTGAACAGAGATTAGAGAAATTATTGGGATAACAGGGACGGCTTTGAATTGGTTAAGGTCTTACTTATCTGATAGATACCAGTTTGTACACGTGAACAATAAGTCTTCTGTGTACACTAAAGTAAGTTACGAAGTTCCTCAAGGTTCTGTGCTAGTTCCAGTTCTCTTCTCCATATATATGCTTCCCCTCAGTGATATGAGGAAATACTGTTAATTTTCATTGTTACACTGATGATACTCAACTGTACATATCATTGAAGTCAGGTGAGACAAATCAGTTATCTAAACTAGGAGCTTGCCTAAAGAAAATTATGAAGAAATTTTTCTTCTTCTTAACTCAGACAGAGGTCAGAGGTCATTGTGCTGGGTCCCTGACTCCTTAGAGAAAACTTTTCTGGTGATTTACCTGCCTTAGATGGCATAAGCCTGGCACCAAACACAACTGTTAGACATCTTGGGGTTCTGTTTGATCAGATTTATCCTTCAAATACCAAATTGCCAATTTGGCTGAGTACAATGGTGTGCCAGACGAAGTTACCACTGGGCGGGGTGCACCACGCTCCGCCACCCTGCGCCACCCTGCGCCACCCTGCGTTGCATTTCAATGGAACTGAAATCTTTCAGTGTTGTTTTATATTTAAGTTGTCCTTGTTCACTTCTTTATTATTATGTTGGTCTTGATTTTCTATCATGTATTTGTATAAAAGGACATATACATTTCTTACAAACTCAAAAAAACCTACTTTGACTACTACAGTAATAACTATTGAGCATGTAAATATTTATAAACATCTGTGCCTCCATTGTTGAGGCAGCTGATCAGAGCTGTGGCCATAAGGTGGTTGGTGCCTGTCATGGAGGCAACACTTGAACACCGGCATTGAAGGATGTCATCAAGCTGAAGGAGTCCTACTAGGCCTTATTGGCCAGAGGGACTCTGAAGGCAGCTGACAGGTACCGGCAGACAAAGCAGAATGCGGCTTCAGTGGTCGCCTAAGCAAAAATCCAGGCTTGGGAGGAGTTTGGGTGAGGCTTCAAAGAGATTCTGGACCACCATCTGACATCTCAGGAGGGGAAAGCAGTGCACTGTCTACACTGTCTATGGTGGGAATGGTGTGCTGCTGAGCTTGACTCAGGAAGTTGTGGATCAGTGGAAGGAATACTTCAAAGACCTCCTCATCCTGTGGGGAGTTCTCCAGGAGTATTGGGTACAAGAACCCTTTTTCCCCTCCAGTCGTTCCTTGTATAACTGGTGCCAGAGCCTGGTTCTCATTGCTGGCAGTAAGTCAGACTCGTTTCCAGTGAGGGTTGGAATCTGTCAGGGCTGCCCTTTGTCACCAGTTCTGTTCATGACCTTTATGGCCAGAATTTCTAGATGCAGCCAGGGTGGCTGTGGGGGTCCAGTTTGGTGACCTCAGGATTGGGTTGCTGCTTTTGCAGGTGATGTGGTGGTGGCAGCAGCAGCCACCAGGCCCAACTTAAGCAGCAGCCACCACCGGGCCCAACTTAAGCAGCAGCCACCACCGGGCCCAACTTAAGCAGCAGCCACCACCAGGCCCAACTTAAGCAGCAGCCACCACCAGGCTCAGCTTAGGCAGCAGCCACCACCAGGCTCAGTTTAGGCAGCAGCCACCACCAGGCTCAGTTTAGGCAGCAGCCACCACCAGGCTCAGCTTCAGCAGCCACCAGGCCCAACTTAAGCAGCAGCCACCACCGGGCTCAGCTTAGGCAGCAGCCGCCACCGGGCTCAGCTTAGGCAGCAGCCGCCACCAGGCTCAGCTTAAGTAGCCACCACCAGGCTCAGCTTAGGCAGCAGCCACCACCAGGCTCAGCTTAGGCAGCAGCCACCACCAGGCTCAGCGTAAGTAGCCACCACCAGGCTCAGCTTAGGCAGCAGCCACCACCAGGCTCAGCTTAGGCAGCAGCCACCACCAGGTTCAGCTTAAGTAGCCACCACCAGGCTCAGTTTAGGCAGCAGCCACCACCAGGCTCAGTTTAGGCAGCAGCCGCCAGCAGGCTCAGCTTAATAAGCCACCACCAGGCTCAGATTCAGCAGCAGCCGCCACCAGGCTCAGCTTAGGCAGCAGCCACCACCAGGCTCAGCTTAGGCAGCAGCCACCACCAGGCTCAGCTTAGGCAGCAGCCACCACCAGGCTCAGTTTAGGCAGCAGCCACCACCAGGCTCAGCTTAGGCAGCAGCCACCACCAGGCTCAGCTTAAGTAGCCACCACCAGGCTCAGTTTAGGCAGCAGCCACCACCAGGCTCAGTTTAGGCAGCAGCCACCACCAGGCTCAGCTTAGGCAGCAGCCACCACCAGGCTCAGTTTAGGCAGCAGCCACCACCAGGCTCAGCTTAAGCAGCAGCCACCACCAGGCTCAGTTTAGGCAGCAGCCACCACCAGGCTCAGCTTAAGTAGCCACCACCAGGCTCAGTTTAGGCAGCAGCCACCACCAGGCTCAGCGTAAGTAGCCACCACCAGGCTCAGCTTAGGCAGCAGCCACCACCAGGCTCAGCTTAGGCAGCAGCCACCACCAGGCTCAGCTTAGGCAGCAGCCACCACCAGGCTCAGCTTAGGCAGCAGCCACCACCAGACTCAGCTTAGGCAGCAGCCACCACCAGGCTCAGCTTAGGCAGCAGCCACCACCAGGCTCAGCTTAAGTAGCCACCACCAGGCTCAGTTTAGGCAGCAGCCACCACCAGTTTCAGTTTAGGCAGCAGCCGCCAGCAGGCTCAGCTTAATAAACCACCACCAGGCTCAGCTTAGGCAGCAGCCACCACCAGGCTCAGCTTAGGCAGCAGCCACCACCAGGCTCAGCTTAGGCAGCAGCCACCACAGGCTCAGTTTAGGCAGCAGCCACCACCAGGCTCAGCTTAAGCAGCAGCCACCACCAGGCTCAGTTTAGGCAGCAGCCACCACCAGGCTCAGCTTAAGTAGAACCACCAGGCTCAGCTTAGGCAGCAGCCACCACCAGGCTCAGTTTAGGCAGCAGCCACCACCAGGCTCAGCTTAGGCAGCAGTCACCACCAGGCTCAGTTTAGGCAGCAGCCACAGGCTCAGCTTAAGTAGCCACCACCAGGCTCAGTTTAGGCAGCAGCCACCACCAGGCTCAGCTTAAGTAGCCACCACCAGGCTCAGCTTAGGCAGCAGCCACCACCAGGCTCAGTTTAGGCAGCAGCCACCACAGGCTCAGCTTAGGCAGCAGTCACCACCAGGCTCAGTTTAGGCAGCAGCCACCAGGCTCAGCTTAAGTAGCCACCACCAGCTCAGTTTAGGCAGCCACCACCAGGCTCAGTTTAGGCAGCAGCCACCAGGCTCAGCTTAAGTAGCCACCACCAGGCTCAGTTTAGGCAGCAGCCACCAGGCTCAGCTAGGCAGCAGCAGCAGCCACCAGGCTCAGTTTAAGGAGTAGCAACAGCCACCACTTAAGCAGAAGGAATGCTTAATTTAAAGAGTAATGTACAGAGCAAAGAAATGGCAACTGCAGATGACCTGGAGGACATCAAAAGATCTCTGAA